>CAXKVI010000003.1:46835246-46847746 GCA_964058755.1 Campiglossa producta | reverse complement strand
TTGATAACTTTGCAGTTCTCAAGTTGATATCCAACATATTCTCCAATCTCCAGCTTCTACTATTCAGATTAATTTTGAAGAGCTTAGACTAAAATTTATGTAAATAAAAATTGTTGTCAACTAATTTGTGTCGTTTTAACTTACAAAAATCATGGTTTTTTTCGGATTTATTTTCAGAGTCGCATTCATACCCTTGAGTCCAATTAGAGAATCTCATTGGAGTACAAGTTGAGAACTTTCCCTTTCTCAACTTGAGAAACAGCGTTTTTATCATATAAAAAAAATGCCCTTTTGCTTGAGAACGCCATCGTTCTCAAGTGGTTTTCCTGTTGAGAAACAACGCTTGGGGTTTGATAAAGCTTTGTTAACCTCGCCTGACATTTCCTACCTCAAAACTTTGCGTCCAACTTCAGAGGTATGCTACAATGACCGTCTTGACGCTTCTCTTTTATACATTTGTTTTCGTTATTTATTTCCTTGCATTTAGAGTGTTTTGGTTAATTTATTAATTTAATAGAGAAAAGAATGAGTTAATTATTATTTCCTCCAACGTTTTATTCTTTAATTAAAGCAAAGTCATCAACATCTGATTGTCAAGGCAAGCAAAGCAAACAAAATTTGAGAGTTTGCCAAATTTTAATCTTGCTTCAACTTTGAGGTCTCCAATTTGCCATGCTGCGTTTAAATACGTATACTGAATTTTTCTGTCAAAGTCGAAGTTTGAGGTAAAGTCAAAATATAGCTTTATGTAACTGACCCTTGAGTTCTCAACTTGAGATCTAACGTAACTTAAGCCTATATGTTTGCTGGGAAATAGAAGACGAAACAAAACTGATTGACTGAAAACTGCATGTAAAAGGCATATGTTTGGGCACATTGGGGTGAGCATATGTTTAGATCCAGCTAAAATTTTGGAATGTAATCCCCTTTTGTTTTGTTTCATTTTATTTTTTTGTTTTATTTTTTTTTTTTTTTATTTGGTTAAATTTTTTATTTTTTTCATTTTTTTTTTTATTTTATAATTTTTTAATTTTGTTATATCGTATTTTAAATTATTTCCTTTTATGCTATTTTATTTCCTTTTATACAATTTTATTTGATTTTATCTTATTTTCTTTTATTTGAGTTCGTTTTATAAGTACCAACTATTTTTTTTTATTTATTTTTTTTTTTCTGTTTGATTTAACTTTTTTTTATTTCATCTCGTTCGTTTTATTTTAATTTGTTTTATTTTGGCCCAGTCTAAGGTACGTATGTAAAGTAAATTCGATATCAGCGCCTAGATATAGTAAACCAACCTGTTCCTTGCTATAATTGGTAAAAGACACCTAGCGCATAAGGAGTTGATTGCGCAGCCATGTGAGCGCAAAATGAATAAGCAATATTCGCAAAAAGAGCGCAGAGCGAAAGCAGCTGAGTGGGAGAGAATGTTTATTTGACTTTTACTCTAACGCAAAAGTGTGGTGAATTTCAAAAGAAGTTAATAAAATTACTTGAAAGGGCACTCGAAAGGTAATAAAATAAATAATTATATTTACAGTGTTTTTGTTAAAAGCCAAAAAAGTATTTAAGCATAACACTCTGTTTTTACTTTATAAAAAAAGTAAGATGGAGTTGGCCACGATATTTTATCATATTGGCCTTGTGTTTTTCCATTGTTGTATATATTTTTTATTATTTTATACTTATTTTTATTGTTCTTTTTTTTCTTATGATTCAGGTACTTTTATTTGTATAGATAGCTTCTGCAAGAAAAAAAAATTGTAAAATTTTAGGCAACATGCTTTCTAGTTTGACAATTTTATTTCCTTGTATTCTATGTATGTATGTACAAGAAACCGAAAGAATTGGATCAAAAGATTATATAGTTTTCATATACCTAGTTGTTCAGTTAAGAGCCTAACTAGTTCCTTTGTATAGGTAGAATGATGCAACTTTTGTAGGCGAAGCTTTCATAAATCGCACAACAGAACGAATCATCGACAGCAACCAGCATAACGATTGAAGGCGGTCTATTTTAGTAGAATTTGTTTGGAAGTATCCTCTATCCTTAGAACAATTTTCAATAGCGCGCTATCAATTTGAGTCAAATTCGACCTATACTTTGGGGTTGTCTAATATTTATAGGGATATCAAAGGAATGCTATTCAACGGTATTTCATCAAAAATATTTCTATGTGGAGTTGCCACATTCTGTTGTAACCTATTACCACTATGTTTATTTTTTGACACATTCCCTATTATCTTGAAACCCATACGACTGTTTGGATATAGGTAACGTGGTACATTTCAAGCTCTACAAAACAAATTAAATTATATGGCAACCTGGAAAAATGTCGGGAAAATTTCGGTCTTCCAGATACTATTATAGTTCAATATGCTTTGAGATTGTGACTCAACTGGCTGCTTTAGATCTAGTTCTGAACTAGAAAAAATTCAAAGCAACTGCTTGTGTATGATGGTGCTTGTATGGCATTGGTCTATAATAAGTAAGTGGGAATTAAGTCTCTACTATTTTCCACTTATTTTTGTGGGAGTAAATTACAAATTGCTGCAACAATGCGCCTAACAACTGCAACGGTAGTAACATTCCTCAGCAGCATACATGCATCACATACAGACACAAACATACTTGAATACCTCTGTATGTATAAATAAACGCCAATAAGTGCTTCCCACATTTTTTACAATAGGCGAACAACCACAATGCTTAAATGTAAGTCAATTGCAAAAGTGACAGCAACAACATTTGCAAGAAAATAAGTAACCAAAACATAGTAAACAATTCAGCGTAGTAAGAGAAACAAAAACTATCTAAGCCTACGTACATATGGATAAGTGTGTATGCAAATCTATTCTTCAAGCCACCGCAGTACGAGGAGGGTGGCGCATTGCACGTTGCAAGTGCCGCAACATGTAATTCTATCTAATTTTACTGCACCAAAATGAACTGATCTATTCTTAATGCAATTGCATAGCCGCGTTTTAAGACAATAAAATTGTTGTAGTATCACATTTTTTTTGCAATTTTTGTTGCATTTGTTGTTGATGGAAATGTTTCACATACAAATTGCTATTTTTTTTCATAATGATTTGCTTTTAATTTTGGCTTAGGTGTATTATTTACTTCCTTTCAATGTAAACACATCTATCGAGTTGCTCGCTTAAGTCTTTTGTTTGAATGCCAAGCAATTATAGTGAAAAGCTAATAAGTTGCGGGAGTAAGTAAAAAAATAAACAAATAAAAAATTGACATTTAGCAGGGAAAAAGAAAGAAACAGAGAGCCAAGTTTATATAGTGCGAGAATTTTTTTCCTAACCAAAAAAAAATACTAAAATAATGAACTAAAATCGGTCAGACTTGTTTTCTTAAACTTTTTTAATGTCTTCAAGACCAATCTTATGTCGCCATCAAAGCCGCATGGGTATATCAAATGAGCTGGATCAATATTGAGATCTCTATGGTAATTGCGAGGGGCTCTTAGAGCTATTCGATTGCAAAACAGACTACCTATACACAATTCCTGGCGTTTAAGTTTGGATTACACGTTACTGTAATTCTCTAGACAGTTCTTTTCAATCAATCTTACTAATATTATAAATGTGAATGTAGCGATGTTTGGATGTTTGGATGTCCAGATGTTTACTTCTGTTCCTCAATAACATGGGAATGGCAAAACGGATTTTGTTGAAATTTGGCAGGCAGACAGCTAATAGTCTGGAAGGAGGTATAGGCTATTTTTTTTTTTTTTAATTTTGGGTGGTCCGGCCATGCTAGGGACCGTTACTTTTCCATTTTTTGTTTTTCCCATATAATTCTGAGTACACTTGACCTAAACTTATGATATTTCGCATACAGGTGCAGAAACTTCGTACAATATGGGTATCAAACGAACCTGGAAGGTCCTAGGTCTCATTTGGGCTTCGATATATTTCGATAAATTTATCGATAGCTGAGTTATCGAAAAAAATGTGATTGCCCAAAAACCTTAAAATTGCCCTACAATATGGGTATCAAACGAAAGCGCATGACCGCAGGTTTCATTTGGACTTCGATATATTTCGATAAATTTATCGATAACTGAGTTATCGGTGAATATGTGATTGCACAAAAACCTTAAAATTGCCCCCCAATATGGGTATCAAATGAAAGGGCCTGGGGCCATTTTCATTTGGACTTCGATATATATCGATAAATTTATCGATAACTGAGTTATAGGTGAAAATGTGATTGCCCAAAAACCTTAAAATTGCCCTACAATATGGGTATCAAACGAAAGCGCATGACCGCAGGTTTCATTTGGACTTCGATATATTTCGATAAATTTATCGATAACTGAGTTATCGGTGAAAAATTGATTGCCCAAAAACCTTAAAATTGCCCTACAATATGGGTATAAAACGAAAGCGCATGACCGCAGGTTTTATTTGGACTTCGATATATTTCGATAAATTTATCGATAACTAAGTTATCGGTGAATATGTGATTGCACAAAAACCTTAAAATTGCCCCACAATATGGGTATCAAATGAAAGGGCATGGCCCCAGGTTTCAATTGGGCTTCGATATATTTCTATAAATTGATCGATAACTGAGTTATCGGTGAAAATGTGATTGCCCAAAAATCTTAAAATTGCCCTGCAATATGGGTATCAAACGTAAGGGCATGGCCCCAGGTTTCATTTGGACTTCGATATATTTCGATAAATATATCGATAACTGAGTTATCGGTGAAAATATGATTGCCCAAAAACCTTCAAATTTCCTCACAATATGGGTATCAAAAGAAAGGTAATGGCCCCAGGTTTCATCTGGAATTTGATATATTTCGATTAATTTATCGATAACTGAGTTGTCGCTGAAAACGAGATGGCTCAAAAGCCTTAGAATTGCCCCACAATATGGGTATCAAACGATAAGTTATCGATCAAAACGTCATTGCCAAAAAACCTGAAATTATTTAATCAATCTACCTTTCCCCTTTGATGGGAATTTTTAAAATTTTAAATACCCTTGGCAAATGCTTCAGTACCTATTCAATATAATATTAGGTTTGTTTACTGACCAAAAAAAAAGTTCAGAGCAGGAAAGAGCAGAGCAGAGCAGGGCAGCTGTCAAAATAGAAATAGAGCAACTTGGAGCAACTCAGAGCAGAAATGCCGTGAAACACTTGAATCTCGATAGTTTCTTTTTATTTCGTTTTTTTGTTTGAATCTTCAAAATTAATGCAAATTCACGTATACAAAAACATTGATTTTCTAGCAAGCTAATTTTTTTGAAGTTTTCATAAATTTATTTTTTCCTGACTGACAATTGCTTCTCTGCTCTAATTTACTCTATAAAAAAAGCTAGAGCAGAAATTTGTGATCTGGATTACTCTAGTTTTGTTTTGAGCGTACTCATGAAACAAGAGATAGAGCAACCTAGAGCAAGAAAAGTGTTCGTTAAACACAATTTTGTGAAATATCTCAATCTGGCGTAAGCTAGAGCAGCCCAATAAACAAACCTATTATATAAATATCAAAGTTTGAAGTTTAGATGAACTATTCGATAAATGCTTTCTGAGACATTAACCCTAGAATCGTAATACAGTTTTACCCTACGTTAATGCTAATATACGTAAATTTTACGTACTACACCGTTTGGGGCAGTAATTTTAGATAAATGTTTAATAAAAACCTGTTTTTCTTTTGTGTTGATTTTATTAAATGAAAGTACAAAGTTTTTTTGTTTTTAAAACTAAATAATAAGAATTTCTACATACATCCGTCGAATATTTTAATTTGATGCTCACCACACAGGGCAGCTTCATTATGTATTCAAAAAGAGGTAGTTGTCAGCCTTTTTTTTAAATAGTTACAAAGTTTTAAGTATAAAGGTTCGCCTTTTGATGAAAAAGTTAAAGTAATTGCGTTTTATTAGGTTTTTCACAGAAACTGTTCTTCAATTGTATAGAAAGTTTGGATAATAATACATACGTTAATGCTAAGACTACGTAAAATTTACGTACACACTTTTTTTGTAAGAACGATAAAAGCGAACCAGGAACTGACAATTGATTAATTATTCACTTTTTAATGAAACAATAAAATGAAGAAAGCACCGCCGAGTGCTCACAGCTATACGGAACTGCGGTAAACTGTAACGGCACTTTTTATGAGACATACACGTAAAATTTACGTATATTACCATTCTAGGGTTAATATCAAGACTTAAAGCCAAAGCAATATTTAACTTTAGAAAACTCACTTTCAATCGATTTCAAGGATTTGTATATATATTTAATTAAAATTTTTTGAAACCGTTTTTCAATACATACTACCTTTTCAAAACTCTAGGAACAATTATTGATCTTCCAACAGTTTTTTATTTGATCAATCTACCTTACTTGGTGAACTTCGACGACCGAATTCTAATGTATAATGTTGAAAGGGTACTTCGCAGAGGCGGGCAAGACCGCGGGTATATACTGGTTTTAAATATTTATGGCTCCGTTAGGAACTTTATCTGTTAATAGCATACATCAAATTTTTTTATACCGCTAATGTAGTTTCGCTGACCTCTCCGTCAAAGGTCAATTAAAGCTCAACTAATTAAAGCGCTTCTACGCTCAAAGCACAAAGTGCGACAAATAACAATTTTTCTACTTAACCCTTGGCGCTTCAATGACTTCTAACATCTTTCACAAAAATAGAATAGCTGTCATAATTGATTGCAAAAAACTGACACGTAGATCTCTGTGAATAAACCCAAAAATATACATATAAACTCGATTCACAATAGTAATTCGTGTGTTAATAATAACGGATAGAACAACTAAGAATAACAAAGAGACATAATTGGTTCAAGCGTATCCAACGAAGACACATTTGATTGGCCGTAGAAAAATGTGAAAAAAAACTAAATTGAAGAGATTGAGCTTAAAAATGAATGCTACCAAAAAAAGATATATTCTATATGTATGTGTGCTAGTGTGTGTGTGTAGAAATATGTGAATAAAGGGCAACTTGATCAGACCCTCGAATTAAAATGCGTGGCAAACTGTCAAGAATAAAATCACAATACGATAGGAAATTTTCATTGATACTCCCCGCTGGGGTCGTGCAAACAATATTTGAAAGTAAAAAACAGACAATCACGAAATTTGTTCAAAGTTCCTTCTGCGCGCCAGAAATAACGCATTTCACATAAAATATATATATATTTGATACATCGTACATTAATTGAACTTGAAGTTATAATTTTTTTTAGTACAACTCGTGGTACTCCCAGTGTCTCATCTCATTTCAGGTTTTTTTTAGTGGGGAAAGCGTCGAAACCATTTAAATCAGTGTGGGACTTGAACCTAAGCACTAATCCTCCAGCCGTCATGTACCGAGGTTCGGCTTGGCGCAGGATATCATCTGATTCCTTCCGTTTTTGGTACTTTACTTTGCTCGCTTTTCCGGTATTGACTTGTATACACTTTTGAATTATTTACCAACTTTATACCACTGTCATTTTTTGTTGATTATCTTGAGAATCTTAAGAATCTTTGACAATCTTAAGAAAGCCATTCATTGTGGTTTTAAAGCTTACATTTTTAGACTCCCAATTAGGGCCGCTACCTCAGTTAGAATGTCAGGTTCTTTTTCTGCCCAACCACGGTTTTATTCATAGACATCAAATTCGTTATTCACTCTCTAATTTAGGGAGAGTTAAAATAAAATAAAAATAGTTTGAAGTTCACTGATATTCTACACAAATAATTCATCTTTTGAGAGGCAGTGGACTAACGGAAGCTTTAAAACTGTAACGACGGGGGGATCATAAAACAAAAAAGACAAGAAAGCAAAAAGACGAAATTAAAGCAAGGTAAATAACAACCACAAACGAGGCTAAGTCAGTCGGTTCAGGACTCGCTCTTCAAGTTACAGCTCTTAAAGAATCAGCACGATGTAATAATTTGATTTAAAATAATTTAAAAATATGTATATCAGCTTTGGAATTTATAGAGTTTTAAGTGGATGTGGTGAATTCTGAAAAGATCAAATCATGGAAGTTGGACTTTCACTAATATTCTTCAATTAAAGAAAAAGCTTTAAAGCTGTAATAAGTCAGAAAAAAAAATAACCAAAGAAAACGAGGACGAAAAAAAGTATAACAAAACCCTATAAATACAAACAAGGTTCAACAAGTTGATCCACGTCGGTAATCCGTTTTAAGCTTGACTAGGCATTGGGCCTCATGCAGAAAAGGTGAGCATTGCTCTGACGTGTAAAATGTGGCTTGTTTCTTTTATTTCTGATTTTCGATATTTTACTGGGCTATTTTATATATTCTCTTTTGTAAGATGTCGAAGAAATTATCCTTCCACACCCCTTTAATTTTTGGTCTGACTTCAACGGTTTAGTCATCGCCCGTTTTTTTATAAAACTTTCCAATGAGTTATCTTTACCTGTTAATTTTTTACCTCTCTTATTTCAGAACCGAAAAGCGGTTCGCTTCCTTCTTTTTCTATTGGACTAGAGCTCACCAAAACTGTAAGTGAGGGAGTTTTAGTGAGAGAGCGGTGATCGCACAAATGAAATGTTGTCGTTGTTTTTTTTTCAGCCAGACTCTTATTTTAGACCCAAAAAAGTATTTTGACTTCTTCATCTATTCACATTAGTAGACCAGAGCTCTTATGAAAATGCAAGTGAGGTAATTAAATGATGTCGTTGTATTGGTCGTGACCCCTTAGCGTTTTTTAAGCTTATACCTATCTACAAAAAAGTTCTTCTCGACGGTCAATAGATGCTGAATTTCGTTCTCAAATCCATGTAAGCTGACCCATAGTACAGTACAGAGCTGTACAGTACAGGGCTGACTTTGAACTTAATTTTTTTGCGACTAAATGCCCAACACGCTGCAGGCAAAAACCAAACACAGTCGAGTGAGAACAAAAGACATATTTCAACTGCTTGTCATTGTCAAAGTTTTTTTGTTCGTTTCATCTTTTATTTAAGTTTTTCATGCTAAGGTTGTATTTGATGATGTGCTGGCCTGCTTTCTGAATGCTACCAAACAGCACATTCGAAATGAAAATCGCCTAAAAGTGCTTACAAAACAAAAAAAAACTCCTCGAATCTACACACACAAACACATGAACGCCTGCGCTCCTGCGCGCCAAACCCAAATCTTCACATAATAATATAACGCTACCGTTTATGTCATTTGTTGTTATTGCTTTCTGTGGTAGGCTACTGTTTTTGTTGTGATTGTCACTGCTGCTCCAACAACCGCCGCTGTTGCTCAAATCATTGCAATGCATCACTCAGCGTTAGTCTGACGAGTTAGCAACAAACGTCACGTCACGTTGGCATTTGGCCGCCACGATTGCCCATTTTGTCTGTTTTTTGGGGCTCTGCCGTTTTGTAGCGTTTGGGGCGTAGCGCGCTGCTAGCAGGCAAAGGGGCATACAAATTACGCTCACCTTTTGGGCAGCTGCGATTGGAATTTCGGCGAATAAGGATAATTGCATTGGCATCAAGTGCTGTTATTCCATTCGCATTTTCGTGCAATTTTTTCGTTTGCTGCTGAATGTATGTTGTTGTTTTTTCCGTTGTTCTTGGTGTTTGCTGATGCTACGTGCAGACATTGCTCAATTTTTTTGTAAAAGTTGATGTCTGCAGGCAGCTTGTTGATTTCTGATTGTTTTTTTTTTTCTTAGGGCGTCTGCTTTTAACGTTAATTTTCAACAAATTCGAAGGATAATTGATCCCGTTGATTATGGCTTCCGATATAATTTTCTTATTCATTTCTTTTACATTTGTACTTCGGACTGTTTGCAACTATGTATATTCGAATTGTTTTTTTATGAATTTACCTTTGAATTGTCTACATTCGTCTGCTGGGCAGTGCTGATTGCTAATTATTATCATATGCGTATACTTATTACTTTTTATGTTAGGTGATTTTGTTTTGATGTAGAAATCAATAATTTTGAGGGATGTAATTGAAGGGATTGATAATAATACATTTGTTGCTTGATAACATATCAAGATTTTTGGAAATTACTGCTTTGCTATACGTCTGCAGTTAGGGATCAATACAATTTTAGCACAATATTTCACTTAAAATTTGTTTTGGAATGTATCAAGTTGAAGAGCACTCAAAATTCAAAGAATAGCTAATTGTGATTGAAAAATATCAAGTAGGGATGTTTCGTATTTTCTATTCAGTTTTCGCAAACTACTTTTTTGGTCACAACTCCCGACTCAATTATCTTTTAATTTCCAATATGGGACCCTCCTATTTGGAATTGGGGTGATCAGTAGAAATATTTCAATTTCGATTCAAAATATTGGTTTCGGTTTCGGTTATGATTTCAAATCTGATTCCAGTTCCAGATCGATATTGAGTTCGGTTCCGGTTTCAGTGCAGGTTGCAGTTCCGATTCTGATTATAGTAAGATTTTGGTTTCGATTCCACATTCAGTTCCGGCTCCGGTGGCGATGCCGGTTTCAGTTTCGGTCTCGTGTGCAATATCGGTTCCGCTTTCAGTTTCAACCGAATTTTCGACATCGCTTCAGGTTTCAATTCGGGCTTTACTTGCGATATCGGTTTCGGTGTTGACATCGGGTCAGTTTTAAATTCAATTCCTTTTCCACTTTGGATATTGGCTCCGAATTTCAATTCGATTCCGGTTTCAGCTCCGGCTTAATCCTATTTTCTGGTTCTAACTTCTGTTCCGGTACCAGTTTCAAATCCAATTCGGATTTCAGTTCCGATTCCATTTTCGATATTGGTCCCTTTTGGTTCTATTCTAGCTTCCGGTAAATGATTTTGTTGCGGTTTTAACTAATGATTCACAAAAGGATGCAATCTGGGTTCCAGTCTAGTTTTCAGTTACAGTTTCAGTTTCGAATCAATTTCTTTTACAGTTTCAGAGAGTTTCATTTTCAGTTTCCGTTGAGCTTAGATTTCGATTTGAATTTCGGTTTCAGTTTCTATTCTCAACCGTTTTCTATTTCAATTCAGTTACTTTGTCTGTTCTAATCAGTTTCTATCCCAGTTTCAGTCTGTTCCAATAAATTTCTATTCTGGTTTCAATTTCGATTTCAATTTCTGTTCTCATCCGTTTTCTTTCTCAGTTCAGTTACTGTGCCTGTTCTGATCAGTTTCTATCCCGGCTTCAGTCTGTTCCGACAAATTTTCATTCCGGCTTCAAAATTTCAATTTCTATTCCGATTTTACTGCTGCTTTTATTTGACGTTTGTGGTCGGATACATTTCCTATTCCGATTACAGTCTCACTTTGTATATAGCTTCCAATTTCAGTTTCTGTTAAAATCCCCTGACTATTTCAGCTTCAATCTAGGTTTCAGTCAAGGTTTCATTTCGGTTCCAGTTAAGGTTTCCGTTCCGATATTCTTTCTACTTCACTTAAGTCTTGGTTTTACTAAAGGTTAAAGATTTCGTTTCTGTTCAGCTGAAACGTAACAGATTCAGTTCCGTTTCGCTTTCCGTTCCGCTGTCTGTTTCAGTTTCGATTTCTGTTTCGATCTAAGTGTTTCCTATTTGGTTTTTTGGATTTTGGCTTTGGTCATGGACAAGCATGATATTACTACATTGCTAAGTAAAACTTCTGAGTCTTCAATACGCTACCGAATTTCCTTATAGACTAACTAACTCGTTTTTCCCTCGCCTCCCCCTCCCCCACCCTTTAGTTCTTCTCCAAAAAAAATTTTCGTGCCCTTACCTTTAAAATACACCTTCCAACAGCCTCATTCTCAGCTACAGAAACATTATAAAAACTCTGATCGAAAATCGGTTCATTATCGTTGACATCATGAATCGTGACCAGCACTGTGGCCGTCGAAGAGAGCGGCGGATGCCCATTATCCTTGGCGATGACAGTCAATTGTGGCACCGGCTCAGTTTCACAATCGATATGAGCGCGCGTCGTTATCAAACCCGTGTGTGAATCAATTTGAAACCATTCGGCATGTGTTTCTGGTGTATCGGCTAGCGCGTAAATTACCGCCGAATTATTACCCTCGTCACGATCGTATGCCGACACTTGCAAAACGGATGTACCGGGATCAGCAACTTCCATAACATTGGCATGATACACCTCATGCTCAAATTCCGGTGAATTGTCATTTATGTCAGTTACGCGCAAATAAATAGTTTTTGAAGCATGCAGAGGAGGCGTGCCATTATCAGTGGCCACAACGCTGAGCGTATAATTCGATTGCGATTCGCGATCGAGAGGTTGCGAAACAATCACCAAATAGATAATGTTATCGCGTGTGTTCAGACCAAAGTGGCCATCGCCGCCGTTCAGCGTCACATTCACATTTGAGTACTCAGCCTTGGAGTCGGGATCGTTAACTGAAATGCGCGCCACAATCTCACCAGGTTTCGCAGACTCGGATATTTTGGGTGTTGCATCGTCGCTAAGGAATATGACATTTATTGTGGGCAAATTGTCATTAACATCTGTGACGCGTATCGACACAAACGCTGTGGTCTCT
>CAXKVI010000003.1:46740246-46830246 GCA_964058755.1 Campiglossa producta | reverse complement strand
TAACCAAACTTAGTGAAAACAATGTAAACGGTTAGTAATGCCATACCATAACCCTAAATCGTTAACTATACCATTGCCAACCATTTGGTTTTTGATTTTTCGCCATATCTCTAACCTCCTAAAGTTCGTGATGGTGAATTTTCGCAAATTTTTAAGCTTTTATTAGTTCTTTTTGGTGTGTATGTTGCCAATTTTTTTCATTTTCTTTGTTTGAATCAAATTGTCACTTCTTTATGGTTACTGCATGACTAATTGTTCACATTGGAGATGGCTAGCGCTATCGTTAGCGTTGTGGGCATGGCGTTAGCGTTAGCGATAACTATGCCTTTATGAAAATTTCGAAAATCACTTAATAGCCTGTTCATGCTGAGCCAGCATTTTGCATTTTAGCATTAAGCTCAAAACGCAGGATTTAATTTAGCATTTACCATACAAATTCGAACACCAAAAGCAACTAAATGCTAGAATATTTTTGCACTAGCACTATTATGCACATGCACACCCCGTATTCTGCTACGAAATAATCGTTTCGAACTTGAAAAAGTTCCATCACTAGTGGCTATTTCTTGACATACTTCCATTTTCTGGCATTCGTAAACAATTGAAAAATGTATTTTGTTGAAAAACTAGCAAATTCGAGCGCGTGTGTTCAAATAAAATTAAAAAAAAAAGTGAAACTTCAGTTAAAGTGATGCTTGTGAAACAATATAAATAGACCAAATGTATAAAAAAGTTCGACTTTTTGTAAACATGCTCATAACCTAAACTAATTGCAACCATGAGCTAAATGCATTAGTAGATGCGGCAGCATGGACGTATCTTCTAAATGTAGGTCCGAAAATGATAAACGCAGCATTTCGATAACGGAAATGGCTAAAATGATATAATTTTATATAATGATTTTTTGATGAAATTAGATAAAATCGCCCTCCAACCATGCCCACTTTCGATATCGAAAACTTCGAAAATCACCTAAATAGACTTAACGGTTTGGTAGGATGAACTCCCTAGTCATTCTATTATGATTTTTTGATAAATTTTTACAAGTAGGCGTGGCACCGCTCTCTTTTCAGGTAGGCATATTTGAAAATTTCACGGGTCATAACTTTTAAAATGATTACGGTAGAACGATGAAATTTGGTACAAGGTATACCAGCACAATAGGGAGTGTACCTGATGTAATTGGACGAAATCGCTTCCCAACCACGTCCACTTCCGAAATGGGAAACTTCGAAAATCATATGAAAATTATCACTAGGTATTTAATGTTCGGTTTACCTGAACTTGACTTCCTTACTTGATTATTTATTTATTTATTTTAGTTTTTTTATTTTGTTTTTTTTTTTTTTTTACTTTTTTTATTTTTTTTTTTCATAAAAATTAAATTACATTACTTTTACTTAGTTTAAATTTGTTTTAGTTTATTTCATTTTTCTTATTTTTATTTATTTCATTTAATTTAATTTTATTTTGTTTTATTTTATTTTATTCCATTTCGTTTCATTTTATTTTATTTCATTAAATTTTTTTTATTTAATTTAATTTAGTTTTATTTTATTTTATTTTATTTTTGTTTTATTTTTTTTTATTTTATTTTATTTTATTTTATTTTATTTACTTTAATTTTATTTTATTTTATTTTATTTTATTTTATTTTATTTTATTTTATTTTATTTTATTTTATTTTATTTTATTTTATTTTATTTTTTTTTATTTTTTTTATTTTATTTTATTTTATTTTATTTTATTTTATTTTATTTTATTTCATTTATTTTTATTTATTTTATGATTTTTTTTTTTTTAATTTATTCTATCTTAATATTTTGTTTTATATATTCAATTTTAGTTTATTTTTAGCCTTTAACGTATACACATAAAAAATTAAAACAACGAAAGTAGGTTTGTATTATAGGAAATTGTCGTGAAATTTTTAAAACTGATCTATTATGATTATCTTCTACTGGCAGAAAATATAAAGAACATCAACCGTGTTTTCATTTCACGAAACTTTTTATAAGTTAAGTTTATAGTCTCTAGAGATCTCATGAATTGAACTTTCAATCATTTGTTAGTACAACTAAATTGTTATATATAAAAAATAGAATAATTTAAGAAAATAAATTATTCGATCGGTCAAATAGTCCATGAAAAATTTTCTACTGTACAATAACATGACCATAACATCAAAGCTTAAATTGTTGACACTTAACGATTTCCTATTGTAGATGTGTTGGAATTTGTTTGGTGCTGGCGCTTTTGCTGATAAAGATCTCAAACCCCGAAAAAATGCAAACGAGAATAAAGATGATGATCATTACTATGATGATGATTATTTCTTATATTTCTTATTATAAGAAGGTTTGTGTCAAATGCATGGATATGTATAACGTACACACATACAAATTTTTCAGTTTTAGTTTTAAAGCAGGCGTTACAAAGCCGGCTGGCGGCAAAGACAAAATAGTGATATCGAAAAGTCATGGTCATGGCAAGTTGAATGTATTTGCTAGATGTATGTTTGATTGTTTCTATGTGTGTGTGTGTGTTTGTATCTGTAAATTAAAAACAAATTAAAAGTTTTTTAATACATTTGCGATGCAACCGTCACCGTCACTCGTCTGTGCCGATGTCCAACTGTCGGCCTGTTGATTTCTATAATTGATAAATGAGTTTTTTTTCTCACTGCGGGCGGTTGTTTTGTTCTTTGGTTGTTCAAGCTAGCTGGCAGGCTGATTACCAATCACTCACTCGTACAAAGCGGGCGAATAAACTAAGAACAAACTATATTTTATTTTCTACTAAATCTAATTATATTTGATTGTATGGCGCGCATTTTATAAGGGCAAATATAATAGCTATAGGTATATGTATGAGTAAGTATGTGTGTTTCTTCACTTTAATCAGTTGCTTGTTGTAGAAACATTGCAGGAAAATTACATTTTCATTTATTCACGAGACAACAATCAACCACTGAGTTGACTGATAACATCGAAAATAGTTTGTTTGGGAAATTTTCGTACTGAACATGCATTGTTGCTTTATATGTATGTATGTATGCCTGTTTAATCCAAGCTCATGTTTCTTTCTATTTTAATGTAGGTAAATCATTTTTGAATATCGTTGCAAGTAATTGCTATGAACATCCTAAACCAATTGTAATCTTATTCTTACTCTTATTCCTACTATTACTCTTACCCTTATTCTCACTCTTACCCTTATTCTTACTGTTGCTTTTACTCTTACTCTTACTCTTACTCTTAATCTTTCTCGTACTCTTACTCTTACTCTTTCTCGTACTCTTACTCTTACTCTCACTCTCACTCTTACTCTTACTCTTACTCTTAATCTTACTCTTACTCTTAATCTTACTCTTACTCTTAATCTTACTCTTACTCTTATTCTTATTCTTACTCCTACTCTTATCCTTACTCTTACTCCTACCCTTACTCTTACTCTTACTAGTACTATTTTTTTAACTCCTCCTCTTCTTAGTACTCTTACTCTAAATCTTATTCTAATTTTACTCTCTCACTTCTTGTTGTTTTTGTTATTTTTGAGTCTTCAAGAATGTTTTGTAATAACATCATCTTCGCTTTTCTTCCCTAATTGCTTCAAGAATTTCTTCCTGTGAAAACATAAACACGAAAGTTTTGCGGAAACGTCAGTTGAAATATTGTCATAATTCCCATGAGGGGATAATTTTGTTTGTTTGGACCTTATAAGTGAACAAGACAGACAGCTGTTAACTCAAAGATATTTGTCGTGCGACGGAATTCGCATTAGAAATAAAATAGAAGCCAGCATGCAAATCGTACGCTCTCTAGTGACAGGCAGCGATACAGGTA
This sequence comes from Campiglossa producta, assembly GCA_964058755.1. Taxonomy (NCBI): domain Eukaryota; kingdom Metazoa; phylum Arthropoda; class Insecta; order Diptera; family Tephritidae; genus Campiglossa; species Campiglossa producta. Next base: position 46,826,401 of record CAXKVI010000003.1, on the reverse strand, counting down.
AAGGAGAATATCCAAGAATTCCTAGTATGGAATAGCAGTCGAATGGACTAATTCGATGTCATAACGACGAAATGCTTGTGGCATGAACATATGTTACTATTGTTTGTTAATTACCAAAGTTCATTAGACGAAGTTTGTACGTGATTCTAGTAGTAAATTGGACTGTTTTTGTTGTAGAATAGCACTACTCCATTTCGAGATAGTTATGAAACAATTACCCAATATTGTGTGCCAAGCAAGGAGAGAAGAAAGTCGCCTTGCAGAAAAGTTCAATTTTAACCTCACAGCTCGCCGATTTTACAGCGAAAACTAAATAGGTAGAAATCATAATTTTATTTTTTTGTTTGCAGATGTTGGGTTCCAGGACTATCAGTTCTCACAGATGTAACATATCATATTTTTGATGAGGTGTTAGTCTTCGACTAGTTGTGGGCTACACCTTTTCTAGTAAACACCATAGCTTCCATCACATAGCCTCATATTTCATGTGTGTTTGCATTTCGCATGATTCCAACATCATGGTGTGCTAATGGCAGCATTTACCAGTAAATTGCAAAAACAAAGGTAAACCAACAAATGTAAAATACTTCATCTACTACGTTGTAGTGTTTTCTCAGTCTTCAGCTCTTAAGTACACACGCACGCATAACGTGTTCTAATCATTAAAGTTAGCCAATTGTAATCTCACATCTATGCTATGAGGCTGGCCAAAACGACTTGAATGATTGAAGTCCATAACTGCAGCATATTGCCTCGTTCATACAAAGTTATTATAGCATCATCATAAGCGCTTGTTGGTTTGGTTAAAAGCAAAGTAAAGCTAAAGGAAGCTAAGACAAATATGAGCGTGCATTTCCGTAGCAAATAAACCTCCTTTGCATGGACACACAAACTGTTGATTAGGCTTATTCATACAAAACATAGTACATGAAGGCATACATATCCCCAGGTATAGGTACAATTGTTTGTGTGTCCTAATATTATTATATTAAATCCTTGTTCATATAGAAAATATGCGTTTCACGTTGTAGCACCTCGTTTATTGCATCAATATTTTACAGATTTTCCTTTCTTTTTGTTGCTTTTCCATTGCGTGTTGATAAATCATTTACTGCGACTTACGGAATCGCCCACAACTCCCTGCAATTATGTTATTAAATTTTAGTTTTAAAATATTTTTTAACATTTGGTGTATTTACATAGTGATCGTGGCAAACAGATCATCTGGTTTTTTTAACTTTATTTTGTTTTTCTTAACTTTTCTTTTCGGTAGGTTTATGGTGTAACTTTTTTTATTTCATATCATTTTATTTCAATTCGTTTTTACTTTTTATTTCTTTTCACTATTTTTTTTTTTTTGTATTTTATTTTATTTTTTTATTGTATTTTATTTAATTTTAGTTAACTTTATTTTATTTTAATTTATTATACTCAAATAATATTATTTTATTTTATTTATACTTTTTTATCTTATTTAATTATAATTTACTTAATTTTTTCATATTAAATTATTTTATTTTATTTTATTTTATTTTATTTTATTTTATTTTATTTTATTTTATTTTATTTTATTTTATTTTATTTTATTTTATTTTATTTTATTTTATTTTATTTTATTTTATTTTATTTTATTTTATTTTATTTTATTTTATTTTATTTTATTTTATTTTATTTTATTTTATTTTATTTTATTTTATTTTATTTTATTTTATTTTATTTTATTTTATTTTATTTTATTTTATTTTATTTTATTTTATTTTATTTTATTTTATTTTATTTTATTTTATTTTATTTTATTTTATTTTATTTTATTTTATTTTATTTTATTTTATTTTATTTTATTTTATTTTATTTTATTTTATTTTATTTTATTTTATTTTATTTTATTTTATTTTATTTTATTTTATTTTATTTTATTTTATTTTATTTTATTTTATTTTATTTTATTTTATTTTATTTTATTTTATTTTATTTTATTTTATTTTATTTAATTTTATTTTATTTTATTTAATTTTACTTTATTTAATTGTATTTTATTTTGTTGTACTATATTTTACTTTCTTTCTTTTATGTTTTTTTTTTTATTTTACTTCATTATTTTTTATTTTTTTTTTTTATTTAATATATTTTAACTTCGATTTTTGGTTATTTTTTTTTAATTTTCATATTATTTTATTATAATTTTTACTTAACTTTCTATTTAAGTATAAAAGCCTCTGGAAATTATTTGCAAATGCACCTGAGGTATGTTGTAAAAATGTACACAAGATTTATGAGAATAGCATTAAGTAACTAAGTTCTACGAAATATTTCAATTCAATTAACCGCAGGCAGTCTATTAATGTTCATTTACAGGGATTCTCTAAAAGAAAAAAACATTAAAAAGAGTCACAACATGCTGCAAATATTGAGGTAGTTATATGTATATACATATGTAGATCATCTAAACTCTTGCTGACGATAGTGCCTATAAGTATTATGGGTGTTTGATAATAATTCACTTCGTTACACATTTATATAGTAAAATTTTAATGAAGAACTTAATGAGTAAAAGGATATAAAAAAATGTGCAAAATATATTAAATTTTTTCCTCAGGCAAAGCAAGAAGGCAAAGCAGCAATTAGGTGCTCCTATAAGCCCGGAAATGGTTTACTTCAAAATATTAGCACCCCAAGTAACAGGCCGACCTAAATAAGAACGCTGAGTATAGCGTTTTTTTCGCCAACGTCAGGCAGCACGCTAAATACCGAAATAATTAAAAGGGCTACATTTCTCACATTTTTCTCTTTGTTCAAACTCTCTCACTTCGCCACGAAACGCGCTGTCAAAATTTAAAATTCCAATTATTAAGCGTTGGTGCGACGCTGTTTCAGGATTACTTAGGTATGGATTTAATAACGAAAATTGTTAATATATTGACTATGGATATAATTGGTTATTGTCACTGATAAAGTCACTTTGCATCCAGAAACGTAAGTATTTATAATTAATATTTTATTCACTTGACACCATTTACTAATAAAAAAATACACATTTCAACCCTCACTAGTTAATGTTCATAAATAAGTTTGTTAAAAAGGTAGGCGTGCATTAGCTATAAAAACAATTTCAAACTAGAATGCAATGTACAGAAGAAAACCATTTAGCTAATACATTTTAAAGATGGCTGCTGGGTTGCAGGTCGTTGTGACGTTGCTCATACTGCAAAATGTTGCTACACCAAAAGGCAACAAATGTTGCCACAGCATACGTCATCAGCTAATAGCTAACTATACGTCAACTTGGCTGACAGCTGCTAAGCTGTTAAGCTATGCGCCAGTCGCACAGTCAAATTCATTAGGTGAAAATATTTCATTTCACAAACAACATTTACGAGCAAACTCTTAATTACAATGCTAAGTACATGCTTATCACACAATGGCTAAAGAAATATGAAACTAAATAGTATTACACTAAGCCAGAGTTAGCATACATATATACAAATTAACGTAGCAAGCATTAACTAACTAGTCAAGTGGTGGCTGACAAGTGACTAAGTCAATGGAGTGGACAAGTCTCTTCTACATAGTATACCTAAACATAAATAGTTGTGCATCAGCATCTTTGCTAGCGGTTGCAACTTCAGGGACATAAATCTGTGTGCTGGGGTAGTACGTTTAGAAGCAAGTAAACCTGCTACGCCAATGTAAGCCCAAATGGGTATGTTTTTTTCTTCTTCGGTTGGCGTTCTGACTCAAAACACTGTAGGTACGTTTCGTTGTTAGTTTTTAACTGCAAAAATGTTGGACGATTTCGCCGAAAACTTAACAGCCAAAGGGTCAGCAGGAGTGACTGTAATTATATTTTACAAATATATCTACAAATGTGTATATAAGGGTGGTACAAAAAAAAAAAAAATATTTCCATTTATTTCTAATGGCATGCCGCGGCATACAGAAAAATCGAATTCCTGGTCAAAGATATATTATTATGACCAAATATGTGTTTTTAAGATAATGGGAAAGCGTGCCTCAGCACAGTTTTAATTTTCATGAAAAGCTTCTATGCAAATAAATACATCTTCTCACCCAAAAATCGTACATCCAACTTTTACCCCAGTATTTCCAAGAAATTGAAAGCTAGCTATACAAAAAACTCTTATTAACTTTTTTATTAGTTTTTCGGAGTCGAAACTGACTAATTTCTGAATCCCCTACACAAAAAAAAAGAAAGTGAAGTTTACCAAATTCAGTTGAATTGATTGAATTTTTTGTTAAGTAACTGCATTCAATTGTTGATTGAAAAGTTATAGATCTGTCAATTTTTATTAACAAAATTTAGTAAAACTGACAGAAATCGCAGTTAATCCAACAGATATGGTGTTAAAGTAAAAAAAAAAAATTATATTGACTTCACTCCTTGACTCAACTCCTTAAATTAATGTTAACAGTTTCCATGCAATTGAATCAACAGAATTGAAAAATGGATAAGAATTGACCGTGAATCAGCCCATTTTGGTTGATATGACCAGCTCATTTTTCTCTGTGTAAGGTTTCATGAAAAGTTGTGCTGCTCATTCATTCAGGCCTATTTTCATTTCGGGCTAAGAATTGATTTCTATTGGAAAGTTGTCGACCTAACTTATGTTTCGGTATTGACCAAGCCTATTTAATTGGTTTTAAACAACCCTAATATACATACACATACATACACCAAGCATATATAAGCAGCAGTGGCAATGATTCAATTGCCATCACTTGGCCACGCTTGAACGGTTGCTTGGCTGCTGCAAAGCTATAAAAATCTTCCGAACATTTTGCAATAAAACCGCAGTTGTGGCAGGAAATTTGCTAAAAGATAATGACAACAACAATACATAGCATAGTGGCTACGTATATTTTTATGTATGTTTAGGACGCCAACGTTTAACCGAACAGAGAAACTATTTAAACAAAAAAACCCTCAGCGTGTGTCGGCGCACTTGTTGAAAGGCTCTGCTTTTTTCAATTTGTTGCAGCCGCATGTAGAAAATGTGTGGAGGAAGAAGAAGATAAAGTTATAGCTGCAGCGAAGAAAAAAAAAATCGATTACAAAATCAATTTATTCTTCAATGATTACCTTCTACTTCTTTATTATCCGCATATTTTCGCTGCTTTTTCTATGCAAATCCTTCTAAAGTCATACAATTTTTTGCGTTTTGCTTAACCAACTCATTAAGATTCTTTAAGCTATACTAAAAGTTCCTAGCCTGATTAAAACGAGAGAGAACAGAGGAAAAAGATAAAAATATTTGCAATAAATTATCGGTCCAAGTAGAACTTGTTGAGGTAGTTCTTCACAAGTTACAATTTGTGTCGGTCATCGACGAAGCTTCGGATAATTTCGTAAAATACAGTGGAGTCCCTTTTAATGCTTTCATACCTCTTAATATTGCTCAACTTCATTTGACATAGCTGATTTGATATCGAAACAAAAATATTATTCGCTTATCATGGGTATTCTTCAGGATTTGGCGCTTCACTGTTTCGAACCACCCGCTAGTTCGTCTTTATTGGATATCGGTCTGAGCGCTCTCTAGTTACAAGAAGCGATGCAACTTTTAGCCAGCATCTCAAGCTATAGAAATATTCAGAAGAATACTATTTATCATTTGTATAAGATTTAATTACTAATGCCTCTCAAAGCTCGCAACCCGTGTAAGCCTTACAAGCTTGTAAGGAAACATGGTTTATTTATGAAGTTTCTATGGTTACTTGGCATTTGCTAGTTTGATTGAATTCCCATACATTGTATGCAAGATTCCTACAACCTTGAAACTATGGCAACTGTGCTTTCAACAAAAAACTTTTTGCTGCAAATGAACTCAATCCTTTCATCACAAATGCTATATGACATTAAAATATATATTAATTTACCTTGACATAAATTTTGCAGGTATATTTTATGTTAACGTCAATCGAAATTAACCGCCTTGTTGTGCATTCTGCGTGAAATCACTTTCAAATTTTTGTAAAATTTCTACTTTAAACGTGCTATTAATTAGATCTTTACAGTATTCGAGCTACGCTTATGTTACTTTTAGTACAACTGAAGCGCTTCTTCACGCTTCAGTTATGTTCATTCGACCAATTATACAACGCCGAGGTATAGTTAACACTTTTACTTTCAAGTCTACAGAGTGAAAACTACAAATTCATAGTAGCTCGCATACAAATCATGCATAGGTACCTTCTTTGTGTGATTATGAATTGCCAACAGTTATCGCCCAGTTATTAAACGAAAATTAGAACAAAAACCACACGAAAGTATTCGGAATCTTAAAAAACAGAACGTATATAAGCTGAAGACCTGTTGTGTTTTTTTTTCTACAGTTACGCCTATCGTACTGCAAATTTAGTTCACTATACCGATTCTCATGTGTATTTACTTTGCACACCCATACTGAATATAAATCTGGCCCAAGTAAGTATCGAGATAATTGGTGCACAATAGTGGGTTAATTTTCGAATGAAAGCGAAATTTAGTGCTTTTCACCAAAAATGGTAAAAACAACATATTTAATAGTGATTTACTACAAACATTAAACCGGATTATTGCTTCAACTAACGCTACAATGTTATAATCATGCACACTCTTTACACTCCTCACACATAACGAAAGACTTAAGCTACAAACTTTTTAATGCGTGTTTACTTCTCATTACGCTTGTTTAAATGTTTTGCAATTTTATTATAGCAATTAACTCTTTAGATGCCATACGCTCAATCATATTTGTAATACTTCATGTTTATTTAATATTTGTATGCACATTTCTGACACGAGCATTTGGAATAGAAATTAGCACAGCGAGTAGGTATGCAGATTTTCATTTGCAGTTAAAAAGTATAGTTGTTGCATAATTAAATGGTGAATATTTAATTTTAATTAGTTATTTAGCTTGTTACTTTAACAGTATTTTAAAGCGTAATATCCCAGTTGAACAGTCATTGTATTCGTGTGACCCTAACAACTATGTGTGCATTTTGCCTGTGAAGTTAGTGTCAGTAATTACCTTCCGCTATCACTTGAAGTAATTATTATGTGGAGAATAAAATATATGAAGATCAGTAGGTTGCTGTTTGCATAAGAAGGCTATCAAGTAAGTTTTTAAACTTAAAATAAAATAGAAAATATTTAATAATTTAATAAAAAAAAATAAAATAAAATAAAATAAAATAAAATAAAATAAAATAAAATAAAATAAAATAAAATAAAATAAAATAAAATAAAATAAAATAAAATAAAATAAAATAAAATAAAATAAAATAAAATAAAATAAAATAAAATAAAATAAAATAAAATAAAATAAAATAAAATAATATAAAATAAAATAAACTAAAATAAAATTGTAAACAGCATTATACACTTGTGTTAAAACAACTTTGTAATTTTTATAAGATCACTTTTAACTTTTGCTTTGTCACCTGAAATAGAAGAAAATATTGTTGCATTGTATGTCATTCAAGAAAGATATAAAATAAAATTTGGTTCCAAGAAGAACATATCAATCTCAAGGAAAATATTGTTTTTAAAATAAAATAAAATAAAATAAAATAAAACAAAATAAAATAAAATAAAATAAAGTAAAATAAAATAAAATAAAATAAAATAAAATAAAATAAAATAAAATAAAATAAAATAAAATAAAATAAAATAAAATAAAATAAAATAAAATAAAATAAAATAAAATAAAATTAAATTAAATTAAATAAAAATCAAATAAATTAAAAAATAAAACGTCAAATAAAATAAAAAAAATATAAAAAATGACCCACACTCCCTTGGTGCTGTGAACAATTATTGCTAGGAACTGATGACTGGCGTGCTTTCTTAAGCAACTACCCAAATCACCGAGGCGTTTAAGCGCCAATTAATGATGAGGCTGATCTACTCATACACTGAGAGAAATGCATTGAATGTTGTGACAATATCACTATTGATAGCGACGAGTTTGATGCAATATTCATTCAGAATGAGCGAGTTATCAAATATTATTTGCTCCCAATTAAAAGTAAAATGACATGTCAACCATTTCGATATGATGTACTATTTCTTATATTTATGGATAGAATACTAATATATTTGAACGGGATGTCAATATCTATGGTCGTGATATGAATTTCTATTATCGGTAGGTCCATATCCATATTTACTGCATAGTAATAATGGTAGAGACAGCGTATTAATATATATGGGGGAAATGTAAATTTTTCTGGGACGCATAATCATAATAGTTCAACAATTTTTACTATGGATTTTCTAACAATATTACAACTTGTTGGAGCGGTTTTTTTTAAATTCAAAATTTTTTGAATTTCTTATGATTGAGCATTTTTCTAAAAATTGTATAATATGCCGTAGCCGAATGGTAGAATACTGGGCTAGCGTGCCAGAGGAGCATGGTTCGAGTCCCACTGAAACCAGATATCAAATTATATTAAATTTTGTTTTTTTAAACTATTTAGAATTTATCAATATTTTATATGGATACCATTTCAATAGTGATTTATCAAAAACGCATTGATGAAACATCCATATTCATTGATGGGACAGAAATATCAATTTTTATTTAATGTGATCTCAATAATTATGGATGTTCGATCCATAGATTTCCCTACGTGTAGTGTCAGGACATTTATCTTTGAAAATTCTTTGAAAATAAGCTTATCATAGCTTATCAAAGAGTTTTAACATAAGTTTACATACCACCAGTTACACTTCTCCCATTTTTCTGTGCAGCATTTGTTACTAATTAGCACAGCTAGTTTTTGTTTTTCACTATATTTTTGTATCAATATCGTCTTCTAACGTCACAGGTTGCACGGCAAAATCGTCCTACACATTTGTGATGTCCAAGCACCACAAACAGCTTATCTGCCTAATACCATTCATATAGCAGGACAAAAAAAGGTTAAATAAAATTGTTCAGCAACAATTGCAAATACAAAATTTAAAACAGAAAATTTGCCTGAAATGACAGACATTAATATGCGTGTTACTTCCAGCACCAATTTATTTAGGTGGAAATGCGTATGAACATTCCGCCAAGAGGCATTCACTCAACCACTCATCAGTCGGTAAGTCTCAATCGAACAACCAGCAAACAAACCATTCATACACAAAGCAACAACGTGTTATTCTTATCACTTGCAACAACGGCAAAAATGTAAATGTGTTCAATGTGGCGCAAGAAGCTGACGATGATGAAAACCAGTAACAAAGTCAGTGTCAATTAAACAAATACTAAAACAACTCGATCAGCAACAGTCACAACTGACAACACAGCTAGCGTGGTGACATCGACCGCAATGCAGCTACACTTTTTTTTCGATTGTATGCTCTTTTATGTTTGGATGTGTGTGCATGTAAATGTTGTGTGTTTTTGTGAATATTCCAATTGAACAGTAGCATTCGCAGAAGCTGTCAAACGAGTTTTCACAGCGCATCATACTTTTAGCGATGTTTTGAAGAAACATATAAAAAAAAAAATTTAAGTTGCTAATAAAACATTGGCGGTGCGGAGTGGTTCACGTTGAGTAGCATATTGTCCATTGCGCATTGAATACTTTTGGGTGTTGACATGGGGGCTAATTATATTTATCAATTATTTTGACTATAAGAATACTTTTAAATTTCAACTTCGTTTGCTTGACAACCAGCTTTAAGACCAAGAACAATGTCAGCTTATATATGTAACGAAGAATAACTCATGTTAAAAAATGCCTAGGGAGCCTAGCAAAACATCGGGTTGGAACGATGAGATAAAAGTTTGTTTTTATTTCGTATCAACTAACAATTGTCAAAAAAGCCTAACAAAAATCAAAATATTTTATTTTATATTTGTTTTTTTTTTTTTTTATTGTACTTTATTTTACTTTATAAGATAAGCTTTATAAATAATTCCCATAATTTGAAAATAATTCCCTCTTTTCTCGTACTCTAAAACCTTTAAAAGCTATTAGTGGAAACAATATTTTAGTATTTTAGCATCCCTTCTCACATTTGTAAATCGCAGTCAACTAAATATATAAGTCGATTTCAAAAGGTGTAAATCAGTACCTAAATTCATTACAACCAAATGTATATATATATTTTACTAACATGTCTTCAGAAACACCTACATGCCATAAAACATTTAGGCGTCTACCTACTTCAGAAACCTCTAGAAATAGCAACATTTTGTTAAATTACATTTTAATTAGTTTTGCCTTTTGTTTGTTCATCATCCACCTGCTGTTCATCAGCTTATTCTTTTGTATTGCTGACTAACTGGAAAATAAAATTATAATCAATTAAAAAGAGATTTGAGTTTAAAAATTTATTTCGCTACAAATAGGTTAAGGCAAAGGAGGAAATTTGAGTTTTTTTACTTTCAATAGTAGTGAATAAAAAATTAGCATATAATGTTGGCCAGCCAATTATTACCGTCTCTTCTTATAATACACGCAAGTTTGAGCATAAAGGTTGTGGAGCTTGTTTAGACTTATTTCACCCTTATTATCGCCCTGCCGATTTGTGAGTCATCGAAGAAAACGCGAATAATCAAACGATCTAGTCAACACAAGAACTTTTAAATATTCCATACACAATCGTATCTCCGCGCCTTTGATCTGATATAGCTGTGTCAAGTGTAATAGTGTTACTTTACATCTTTTGCTGATATTTATAACATATGAATTGATCTGATTGACTGATATGATCTGATGTGACTGTTACTGATATGGCAGGGATTCGTGATACCAAAATATTTCATAGGCGGAGTTAAGACGTGGAGTACAGGCGTTAGGTGATGCGTAGATATGATATGAGGAGTAAAATACCTGATATGATCGACGATATGATATGAGGAGGTAGTCCAAATTGTGATAATTATGTGATTACTACACAATATGATGTGATCATGCGATATGATATGATGATGCAGTTATATGCTATCTATGGCAGGACGAAGTGTTATAAGTAATATAATGTTATAATTTATGATATAATAGGAGAGTCATATGGTAGAGGGCACATATCTCTGACACTAACCATACCTTTGGAGGGTAGTTTTCTTCTAATATAACAAAATCGTTTTCCCGCGAGGTCGAAGCAATTTACCAAAACTATGGTTTAAGATAGGCTGTTTGGCGCGGCAACATAATCCCTGCGGGGTTCTTAGAAGAGGGAGAGTGTACCCTCTAATGATCACATCTTCACATCAACTCAGGCTTAAACCGAGGGCAGGAGAGTTCTTAAAATCTGTCCATGTCAAAAATATGTATGTAGAAATACTCTGAAGTAATATCGGAGCTAGTCCGTGGGCAATATACATTCACATAAACATACACACATTCATTTATATAAGGAAAAATATATCTATTCTCATATGCAAATTCAACTTCAAGTATTGAATCAATGCTAAACGCCAACAATTAAAATGCTTTCGCAAAAGGAAACTGGTCATCAAAGATGGCAGCAACAGTAACTGTTATCGTAACAACAACAATCACAAAACAGGAAAGCCTTTGAAGTTCAAACTCGTAGTTATATCTGTAAATATGAAAATCGTCTTTTAATAATCTTAATTAGTTCAATTTCTGCGCGTCATAATTGTGATGTCTGTCATATTGCCGCACGTTTAAGTTGTTATTATTGTAGCAGTTGTTTACTTTTTTTTATTTGTATATTTTAAAAGAAGATATGGTATAATAGCAGCAAACGTTCTTGGTGATGTGTTCTAGTGCAGAACAGCCAACTTCGTTGAGCCAAGCACTAGCAGTGTAATCATGCAACGGTTTGCGGCAACACCAACTGACAGTTTTCTCATATCTTATCACACTTGCAACTTGCAAACAGCAACTTGCCAAACAGAAAAGCCACAAACAACAACATTCAAGCAGTGATATACAAGGCTGCACAGCAACACGGCAATATAAATATTTGTTTTGGGAGTAATCACATTGCCAACTGGACCTGCTGTAATGATGAAGGGAAGGCTGAGGCACCGATATGATATCGGCAGCGAAACCTCAAACTATTCAGAAAAATACTAGTATACAACTAGAATTTTCTGGCTGAACCCATACTACTCAGGAAATATCCATTCCAAATCATACCAGTTAAAAAATACAAAATTCATTCGTTTCGTAGCTTCTTTTTTCCCTTATAATTCACAGATGCTTTTTCGAGATATGTTAAATACAAATAGTCGCTGCTTTCTTAAGAATAAACATGAAAATAAAAGCAAATGATAAAAAAGGGTAAGTCATGAAAATCCTGGTTGAAATCATACCAGTCTAGGTTCCATACTATTTGGACTAGTATGGGACTACTATATTTCATACTAGTCGTTTTTGGACTAGTATGGGGACAAGTTCAAGTTATGTAAATCATACTAGTCCAGGTTGTACTAGTATGGGACTGGTATTTTACAACTAGTATAATTCTAGTATATCATGACTAGTAGATGAGTGGTATGTTCTGGTCGAAATCTGACAATTGACATTTCGTAGGACATCAACACGTAAAAAATACCAGTTGCTTATATGGAAAAAGACAAAACACTGACTTGGTGGACCCGGTGCACCAAATAGTTGTAAAGTAGTTTTCAACTACTTGCTTTCGCTGCAGGGATTCAACATCCTTTAAAATAATTCATACAGACCAAACAACGATATGAAAATTGCAAGGCACTCAAATAAAATGCAGTGAAATGAGCAACAACAACAAAGTAAGTTTAGCACAGGCAGACGTATACAAAGGTAATGGGCGCATAAAATGTTATTACACTCGAAAGAGTTTCCTTATTTCAAGGAAAAATTTCCCTTATTTGGCTCCAAAGACATATCTTTCTTAATTTAAAGACTTTTTTCCTCAATTGAGGGAAATAAGTCTTTAAATTGAGGAAAAAATCTTTAAATTAAAGGACATTTTAGTTAGTTTAAGGAGGCCATATCTATGGAGCAAAAAAAAAGGAAACTTTTTTCTGAGTGTAGTGTTATTGCAATAAAATGATAGCAATGGAACCTGATATGTTGCACTAGTTGCAAGTCATTCGCACAGCCGGATGAATGTATTTTTGTTTGTAGATTTGTATATATATTTTTTAAATTTAAATAAGCAAAGGGTTTAATATTTTATTTTATTTTATTTCATTTGATTTAATTTCATTAACTTTGATTTAGATTAATTTAATTTAGTCGAATTTTTTTAAATTATTTTAGATCTACATATGTATATTATAAGTTTAATTTATGTTATTTAATTGAAGTAATTTAGTTTAATGTTATCTACTTTAGCTTAATGTAATGAATCTCAATTGAATTAAACTTATATTATTTAACTTTTTTTAATTTTATAAATTTTTTTTATCTTTTTAATTTATCTTATTTTCTTTTATTCTTTCTTATTTAACTTTATTTTATTTTATTTTATTTTATTTTATTTTATTTTATTTTATTTTATTTTATTTTATTTTATTTTATTTTATTTTATTTTATTTTATTTTATTTTATTTTATTTTATTTTATTTTATTTTATTTTATTTTATTTTATTTTATTTTATTTTATTTTATTTTATTTTATTTTATTTTATTTTATTTTATTTTATTTTATTTTATTTTATTTTATTTTATTTTATTTTATTTTATTTTATTTTATTTTATTTTATTTTATTTTATTTTATTTTATTTTATTTTATTTTATTTTATTTTATTTTATTTTATTTTATTTTATTTTATTTTATTTTATTTTATTTTATTTTATTTTATTTTATTTTATTTTATTTTATTTTATTTTATTTTATTTTATTTTATTTTATTTTATTTTATTTTATTTTATTTTATTTTATTTTATTTTATTTTATTTTATTTTATTTTATTTTATTTTATTTCTTTTAATTTTTATTTTGATTTATTTTAATTTAATAAATACAATTCAAATTAATAAATAAAATAAATGCCTGATGTACATTTGACTGTCCCTAAAATGTATGGAAAGAACTGAAGGTTCGTAATTGGATATGTATACCCTCTAGTTATATCGGTGCGTTTTTATCTAAATACTATATGTGCGAGGTTTTATTATTCTAGGATAACGGCAACCCGTGGCGATTTTGAGTTAAAGTTCTTTCTAGCAGCTTATAGTACATTTACACCGCTCCTAATTTGGCAAATTTGGCGAACTTGGCACTTTTTTATGCACCACAATTTCATTACTTTTTTTTAAGAAAATGGGCGAATTATACCAGGAATAGCCAGAAGCCTTCTTTTATTATTAAACTACAGGTGTTTAAAATATCACGGTGGTGCCTTTTTTTTCGCTGGCTTTTTGTCCTGGTGGAAAATTCTTGCAGGGAAGGTGAAGACATATGCAAATTTGCCAGTGTAAACGAACTGTGTCGAACTGGCCAAATTTGGTGCAGTGTAAATGTACTATTAAACTAAGTTTGAAAAATAGTCCAATAAGGCTTCGAAAATTACATAATTTCAATATTTGCCTCATATCTAAAAGACTGTGCAACAAATCTCCACCTTTGAACTTTTAAAAGGATTAAAGGATTATTTGCAAAGATATTTATAAAACGTAATCACGAGAAAAGGACATTGGAATTTTAGAAGTGTTTTAGTAGATTGCGTAACAATATGTTTTCTATCAAAACTAATTGAGCACATCCTGCAACTTTGCAATTATAGTGCACTTTTTATAGGTCCTACACGGCGTATGAGTAACATTTACCTGTTCTTTTCATACTTGAATATGAAATGAACAAGTAAATTGTATTAATTAGTTTGGTCGATATCTACGAAACGGATTGAGATATCGAAATAAAACTTACACAACTTGCAGGCCCTCACGAACACCTTCCATTTGATACCCATATTGTAAGATCAATTTCTGGGGTATGTCCTGCCGATCTCCTGTGCATCCTTAATTATTTGTATACACGTTTTTAGAACTCTTATTACAATACCATTTTTTAAAACACATAGAGTTTCTGTAAAGTTGAACGATAATAATTTTAAAGTACATTACTTCCATGTCGTTGAAGGATAATTTAAAAAAAAAAATTATATTTAGCCTATATTTCAATTATCGTTTAAATTAGTAACCACATATCCACATTTTGTTGTAATTTTTCGGGAGGCCCTACAATCGTTGATCCTTTAAAGGATATTCTAAGCATTTGGTAGAGAGAAAAAACCCCGATTTACTTATTACGAAATCCTTAAAGGGTAAAGCAACAGCAATTTGAGAAAAACGATTACATAAATCAAAACGCAATGGAATGTAGTACCATTTTACTGATAACTTCAACTGCAAGTCGGCACGGGTCGCCGTAGTCCGGATCGCATAAAACTTTGTCAGGATACTTTTGATGGATAATGGTCAAAATTAGGGGGTTAGGTTAGGTTGTGCTGGCAGGCCAACGCAGTGGCCTCACATAGACGCTTGCGTCCGTAGTGTTACCAGAAAAAAAAAGAAAAACTTTTTACGACCTCTTGCTATACAGTTACACTTCAGTGTCTATTTTCGAAAACAGTGATGTTCTCTTCGCAAAAATCAGAATCCTACTAGGGCTTATTTCTGTAAGTGACTCTAGGTTGGGCAATTGTCCCTTTCCAAAAGTTTGAAGCCGCAGTCTGGACATAGCGGGGCATGTGCACATGACATGCTCCACAGTCTCCGTCTCCGCTTTGCATTTCCTACACATACTGTCGGAAACAAGACCCATCTTGTGGGCATGACCTGCCAAAAGGCAGTGTCCTGTAAGGATACCAATTAACAGACTGCAGTCATCCCTTTTTAGGGATACAATTGTTTTTGTAAGTTTCATGTCGTACGATTTACACATGATTTTAGAGATTTTACAGCCTTGCACTTCTTTCCATGCCTTATCTGCTTGTTTAACCATGTGTAAATCGCACTTTCGTCTTAATTCCCTAAGTGGAATTGGTACTTCGATAGTGTTGTTCGCATCTAGTTCCACTCCACTCTTTGCTAGCTCATCAGCTTTCTCGTTTCCCTCTATACCTTTGTGGCCTGGGGTCCAGTATGTATACTATGTTGAGGTAATGGCCTTGATAGCCGCCTGACTGTCGACGTAGAAATTCACCCGCTCTCTGAGCGCTAGACTATCTACAGCTATTTCTGCAACCACTTTAATGGCTATAACGTCCGCCTGGAATATACTGCAATAATCTGGTAGTTTCAACGATTTAGTGATACCCAACTCATTGCAGTACACTGCGGCTCCTACTCCTTCCGTCATTTTGGAACCATCTGTATATATATGTACCGTGTTTTCCGTCATTTCTGCACCTATCCTCCAGCGCTCCTCCTCTATAGTGGCTTCCAGAACCTCTTCGAAGCGCAGGCAAGGGACCGTGTAGTCTATTCGTCTTATCAAAGAAGACGCTATACTACTGTGGCCAAATGATCTGCACTCAAACTGCCCCGTGGCATATAGCCTGGTTGCAGTTGTTAACGCTATGTTCTTCGCCGTTAGGTCTGCGGGCGGTAGATGCAGAATGGCGTGTAACGCGGCTGTAGGTGTGGTTTTAAGCGCCCCCGCTATACTAATCATAGATATTCTATACACACTCTCTATTGACTTCATATACGTTTTCTTCGTTAGGGCGGTCCACCAGACCAGTGCCCCATGGAATAAAATCGGTCTTACAATCGCGTTGAAGACCCAATAGGACAAGGCAAGCGAAAGGCCCCAAGTGCAGCCCAGCATCCTCTTACAGATATACAGAGCAGCTGTGGCCTTTTTCGGCCGTTCTTGTACATTGAGTTTCCAACTCAACTTGCTATCCAATATCATACTTAAATATTTGGTGCTAACCTTCGGTTCTAATACCACTTCTCCTAATTTTGGCTTTACCCAACTTGGTACTTTGTATTTTCTTGTAAATAGTATTAGATCTGTTTTATCAGCATTTGTGCTCAGTCCAACCTCGCAGGCCCAGTCATGGATGACATTAAGTTCATCAGCGAGCTGAGTGTTGATACACATTTTCCGCTTATTATGAGTGAAACGTCATCTGCATATGCTGTCAGTTTTACTGGTCCCCCTTCGAGCTGCTTGAGCAGTTTGTTAAGGGCCAGGTTCCACAGCAACGGCTATAGTACTCCACCCTGCGAAGTGCCTCTATGTACTAGTTTTGTAGTTTCGCGACCGCCCCAGCTGGAAGTGATCTTCCTGCACGTCAGACTAATTGGCCTGTAATCTCCAGTGTACATGTGACTGCTCTTTCCTGCTTTTGGTATGAACACCACACGGGCAGTTCTCCATACTTCCGGCACGTACTTCAGCCTTATGCAACCTTCAAATATTACACTAAGCCATTCCGGCCATTTGGAGCATGGCAGGGAAGATCCCATCTGGGCCTGGCGACTTAAACTTTGAGAACGAGTTTAGCGCCCACTTGATTTTGGAATGTGTTACCAATCCTTCAATAGCTCGCTCCTGTGTTGATAAGCCTATGCTATTTATTTGTTCATCAATGGCTTCTTCTTATGGAAAGTGAGCATTGATGAGTGTTTCGAGGGATTCTGCACTATTACGCGCCCATTCCCCATTTTCCCTTTTAATAAAGCCTTGAACTTGTACGCCCTTCGAAAGGACCTTTCTCAATCTCGCAGTCTCATTTGAACTTTCCATATCACCACAGAACTTTTGCCAAGAGACTCTTTTTGCTATACGAATTTCTTTCTTGTACACCTTCAACAGATCCCTGTACTCGTCCCAGTACTCAGCTGAATCCGCTGACTTTGCTAGCTTAAATAAATCTCTAGCCTGGCTCCTTATGGAACCCAACTCTTTACTCCACCAAGGTGGTTTCGTTTTGTTTCTGGTTTTCCTAAGGGGAGAGGCTGATTTGCACGCTTTTGTTAGTGTCGTTGTTAGGATATCTGTAGATTTCTCCAGATCCTCAACACTACTAATCGTCTCTGGTTGCCGAAGCCTAGATTTCAAATACCCTTGAAAACGGGTCCAATTTGTTGTTTTGGGATTTCTAAAAAGTTCCCCTCCTTTAACCGTACTTAGAGATATGTTAAAACCAATGTACGCATGATCCGAGAAGGAGGGTCTGTTTAGGACCCTCCAGTCAGATATGTCTGTACTTGGTTCCAAACAAAGAGTGATATCTAATACATTTTCGGACGTTGGTCCCACGTATGTGGGAGTGTTCCCTCTATTAACTACTTGCAAACTTTTTGGAGTAAGAAACAAAAAAGCGACTCACCCCTTTCATTGCTGTTATCACACCCCCACACATGGTGGTGTGCATTTGAATCCGCGCCAATGACGATATTTCGTCCTACGCACCTGTAGTTTGCCTCCAGCCTCTCCAACTCAACCGGGGGAGCGTCAGCGTCATGCGCCATGTAGCAGGAAGCTAACACGAGAGCATCCCCTGTTCCCCGTTCTATCGCAACTACCGCAAGGTCTTCAGTACTGAAATTAGACAGTAAATATGAATTAAGTGTTTTACTTACCATAACAGCTGCTCTAATCCTACCTTCCACGTTCGCTTGATACGTCGTGAAACCTTGTGCGTTTAGTCCGTATACCCGTCCTCCGCAAGAGAGCCATGGCTCCTGGACTAGCGCAACATCGAACGACTTCTCCCCTAGCGTCAGGAGAAGCTCGCTCGAAGCTACATTACTGTGATGGAGGTTTATCTGAAGGACCCTTAACATCATTAAGGTCACTGTCCCCCTCCACCTCCATCACCGTAGTCCCTCCTTCGCCTTCCACGATTCTCAGGCTCTCGAGTTCCTTCTCGGCTTCCCCTGCCTCAATCGTGTTGTGGTTCCCGTCTTTCGGATTTCTCTTCCTGAGGCGCAGTAAAACACTTGCAACGCCCCAAGACATCTTTCCGAACTCTGGGTGCAACATATGTATCCTCCGCCTCCTTGTTGATTTGGAGTATAACACTGGCCCTCCTCCGTCGGCCTAGATACGTGAAGTACCTTCCAGTCCCGAGTCGGTATATTCGGATTTTGGAGCTGCAGCAACCCCAGCGTATCATCCGACTTCACCACCCCCGGGATCCATACCTTAGCTTTCGGTATCGTCGGGATCAGTGCTCTCTCCACCACCTCAAACCTAGCGCCGTTTTGCTTCTGGAGGTTTGGTACAACTCCCTTTAGCCATATTAGCGTTGCATCGTCATTACATTTGATGAGCTTCACCCCATTGTACCAGCCTGCTGCATCGAAGCTGGGTAATGGCTTATTCGGCTCATCCTTCATGAGTTTAATTACGGCACTCAGCAGCTCCCTCTCTACAGATCGGCACCTGTCAGTGGACATCTGTCCGTAGGGATCACTGCGATCAAGCAGCGCCACCGTTAGGTGCTGCTTTGCCACTTCACTTAGCTTTGAAGCCGGAGTCTCTACGTTATCTCCCCTTGGCTTTTTAGCTTCATATTTCGCGCTCGCCGCCCCGGATGTTGTCGGTTTTTCGCCGACTGCCTGGCTATAGCGGCTACTAACATTCGCCGCCCCAGATGTAGTCGGTTTTTCGCCGACTGTCCGGCTATAGCGGCTGGAGCAGCTCGGAACGAGTAGTCTGTCTCGCTGCCCTGGAGGGATGGCCTAGGGTCATGGCTCCGCCGCTTGTGGTCAGACTTCTCGCCCTCGGCTCAGCGCTGCCTTTTCTGGCCGCCGCTAAGCTATTGAGGAGACTCAATACTGTTACGGTATCTAGAGCTACTAGCGGCGAAATCCGGCCTATCGAAATATTTCCGACCTGCGGCAACTGCCTCGCGGGCCCATTCCAGACGCTCGCTTTCCTGGTCGGTAGGTTCGACCACGGCTCCCAAGCGCTGTACAATTTTTATCGCCGCCTTATATTGCGATAGGGCTCTTTTCCCCTCTCTGTTCCGTATTTTTCTCTCTCTCGTAGGGCTTTTCAGCAGCTCTCGCTCTCTCACTGAGCTTACTGACTCTGCACTACAGTCCGAGTCCGAGCTGTCGCTAATCGCGCTATCCCGAACTCCGGAATGAGAGTCATCTCTCCTCTTCCATCCTTCCTTCTTCTCCTCTTTTCATCCTTCTTCTTGTTTTTGTTGTTGTTTTAGTGGTTCATCTTGGTCGTACGACCACCTGCCCGACAAAGCGGGCGCAGTGGTCTAAAAGTTTTTGTGGGGAAAAACTTCGTCCGCCGCAGTAGCGCCCCTTGCTGCGGTAAGGCCACCGTCACTCTCTGAGGCGGCCCGGTGTCAGAGAGGCTTAGGAGAGAGGATTAGGGGGTATGCGTTTAAATAAAAGAACTTTAAAATTTTGGGACAGTCTAATGTACATATCTAATGAAAACATTTCAATCAAACAGCTAAGCTTTGAAGTGCAGTAACGACAGCAGCATCTACTAGCTACAAACGAATAGCTCAGTTACTATTTGCAAACGGCCGAATCAAGTATTGCGCTGCTGCTCAGCTCTTGATAGTGATTCAAAGTGATATGCAAGCAGGCAGGCAGTGAAGCGAGAAAGTGCAATAATGTCCGCACCATGCAGCACCAAACTTCTATCTTTATGAACGAAATGTATTGCTGTAGAATCGTTCTTGTGCTTTGGAAGAGAGTTGAAAATGAACATCGAATACCTGGTTGGCAATTGTGGCACGCTTTTTAAACAAGAGTTGACATTTATAGGAATATTTAAATTGTATATTGCTTTAGTTTTAGTTTAAATTCAAATTGGTTTGAGATTAGAAGACTCCGCAGACATTTTTTGGTTTAACATTCACTTCCTTTCCAGAAAAATCCAAAGGAGTGATAAAATGTGAGCAAAATCAAAGTCACAAAGTTGAAATAACGAAAGACTAAGGAAAATTAACACTATTGGGCAAATATAAACTCATGGTGTTAAACTAACAAAAGACTTATGAAACGAACTTAACAGAGCGAAATTAGAATAAGCTAACGAAAGAGTCAGGATACGAACTCTATTAACCAAAAATAAATTTGCAGGGCTAAATATTTAGGATACTAACTTTATCACGCAAAAGCCAACCTCCAAAGTGGAAAAAAATCAAAATCTTTTGGCAAACATACTTTTATAGTATAATTAATAATATCGTAAAAGTGCTCTTGTTTTTCGTCTACAAGCCCAGCACCTCTTCAATTTGCTTTAGCGTGTTTATTTATTTAACTATAAAAGTAAAATTGTGTCGTTCAAATAAACTTTGTTCATAAAAATAGCTATAAAACAGTTCGTTAAAATAACCATAAAAAGCATACATGTAAATGGATAAATATTTAATCCTTAAAGCACCACCTAAGCCTGAACGCCATTTTTATATTATTTATATTAACGCACATATAAAGTAATGGCAAAAAACTTAAAAGCGAATTTTATTAAACATTTATATAACAATTTGGGCAATAAAAGTTATAAAAATTGCTATGATGTCTGCGTTATTGTGCAATTAGCGCCCACGTTTGAAAGAAGCAATTCAATTAAATATCAATTATATGCGATGCTGGGTAAAAATCCGCTTAAAAATATATACATAAATAAACACATATTAACAGGTTTGACCCATTATGATTTGGTTAAAATAAAAAGCAGTGTGTAAATTAAAAAACAAAAAAAGTTATGAAATCCAAAATATCTGCAGCTTTGTAAAATTTGCAGGCGCTTAACGCTGCTAGTTGCATATGTGTGGTATTCTTTAACAAAGATAAAGATAACAGCACCACTACATTCCTAGACAGATTGACGAATAAAGAAACGTAGTCATTTAGCAGCAGTAGTGATGGAATCCGTTAAATTGTACGTGTGTAGGCTCTAGCCGTTTTAAACACGCACCACTGTTAATGTCTGTAGCAAAAAGACAACTTAAAGAACACTTATATGACCAAATATTAGTCCACTTTTCCATCCAATTTTTTAAGGGTCATCCCATCTTCTTTTGTTACGGTGTTTCATATTTTGCTATTATTTTTAATACGTAAAAAAAACTCACAACCATTAAAAGATTTCGTAGCCTTTTCCACTCATTCCCGCTCTAAGCAGCAATTTAAATGACATTAGGCCATCTCAGCAGACCAAACAAACTTAATTAATTTTAATTTTTCTTAATTTTTTGTTATTCCATTTCATTCCTTGCCATTCCTTTCTTTTCATAAAAGCAGTCCAAAATGTCTTCTACAAACGTGATAAAGTATTATTACCGGAGTCTAATTGGTATTATACGAACAGCTTAATTGCTTTATTTCCTCTTATTTTTCTTTTTTCTTTTAATTTATTTTATTTTACTGTATTTTATTTTTTTTTTTATTTTTTTTTTTTCTTTATTTTTTTTTTTTTTTTATTTTATTTCATTTTATTTTATTTATTTTAATTTATTTTATTTTATTTTATTTTATTTTATTTTATTTTATTTTATTTTATTTTATTTTATTTTATTTTATTTTATTTTATTTTATTTTATTTTATTTTATTTTATTTTATTTTATTTTATTTTATTTTATTTTATTTTATTTTATTTTATTTTATTTTATTTTATTTTATTTTATTTTATTTTATTTTATTTTATTTTATTTTATTTTATTTTATTTTATTTTATTTTATTTTATTTTATTTTATTTTATTTTATTTTATTTTATTTTATTTTATTTTATTTTATTTTATTTTATTTTATTTTATTTTATTTTATTTTATTTTATTTTATTTTATTTTATTTTATTTTATTTTATTTTATTTTATTTTATTTTATTTTATTTTATTTTATTTTATTTTATTTTATTTTATTTTATTTTATGAAAATGTGTTTTTTGAGAAAAATTTACCCACGCGCTGCAGGAACCAGACAAGCCGACATATGTTCGATGATACTGGAATTACATCTCTTCATGGACTTTTCTTCCCGGCATTGTGAGAGTCGAACTCACAACACTGTAGTGACTTGTATGCTAGAAGGTCTAACACCTTAGGCCACTACCCAGCTTGAAGGTAAACCCTTCTCAGTGTCCATTTATGCATATATTTATACTTCCATATAGAACATTTCTTTAATTTCAATGCTAACTTATATGAAAGATTTGCGAATTTTTAGGACTTGGTGTGAAACCTATGAAAGAATTTTCATACTTAATTAAGCACGAATATTTTTCCATTTTTAACATTTAAACTCTTTGTTGCTTTATTGACTTGTAGTCTATTGCTGTAAATACCGACGGTATTGTGAAGCAATTTTCGGGATTGTATGAAAATGTGTTTTTTGAGAAAAATTTACCCACGCGCTGCAGGAACCAGACAAGCCGACATATGTTTCGATGATACTGGAATTACATCTCTTCATGGACTTTTCTTCCCGGCATTGTGAGAGTCGAACTCACAACACTGTAGTGACTTCGAAACATATGTCGGCTTGTCTGGTTCCTGCAGCGCGTGGGTAAATTTTTCTCAAAAAACACATTTTCATACAATCCCGAAAATTGCTTCACAATACCGTCGGTATTTACAGCAATAGACTACAAGTCAAAAAGCAACAAAGAGTTATTTTATTTTATTTTATTTTATTTTATTTTATTTTATTTTATTTTATTTTATTTTATTTTATTTTATTTTATTTTATTTTATTTTATTTTATTTTATTTTATTTTATTTTGTTTTATTTTATTTTATTTTATTTTATTCTCTCTTTCTCTCTCTATCCGCTTAACGTCTCATTAAAAATGTGGCACAATAACAGTATTTTCAACCTTAATTACAGTAATAGATGCCCTCCACACCAGGAAGAAAAAATGCATACATGCAAAAAACTTGTTTATTTGATCGAAAGTTTTTATGTAAAAAAACAGCAATTAAATTGTAGGTATGAAGCAAAAATAAATACAAATACTTTTGTTTTTAAAGGCGAAAGTATAGTTAAAGAAAATAAAAAAAATTATTAGCGCTTAACCGCCTAAGCGATTTTGGCCCAACCCTGTATAACATCTTATTTTAATACAAAATTATTTTGAATCGTCGTAAGAGCTCTAGCTCTTGCGGTCATTATGAAACCCTGTGATGCCGTAACAATGTCAAATTTAAATTAAAGCCAATCAAATGTAGCCATTTGCACTGAAATAAAAACGTTGAAAGTGTACAATGAAAGTAACATATCAAAACCACTTTCAAAGCGATTATGATTACCATAATATTACAGTATTTACTGTAAAATTGGCAGTAAAAACATGTGATTTTTGAAAAATATCAATTAATGATATGAGTCCCCTTTCAAATTTACAGTAATTCATGTCAATATGATAGTATATTTGAAGAATGATAGGGGGGTCACTTCAAAATTGATATTACCCACTGTTGGACGAAAAATTACAGGGTTTACTGTTAATTTGACGGCCGTTTCTTGTAGATTTTTTTTCAGTGTGCTTTTGGTCATTTAAGGTGAGCAAAAGAAAGCTATTTTTAGGGTTATATAGCTGCAAAATATTCACAAGCATTTCTGTTCACAGTTTTTCTACATGCCGCACAGATAAACTGGGGAACTTTATTTTATTATTCTCTAATTTGAAAAATTATCGCTTTATCTTTCATTTATTTTATTTATCTGATATACAAAAGTGAATCTGACTGATCGGATTCTATGTTATTTGTTTATCGAAGGCTTATATATCTTCAGCTTCAATTTTTGTGTATCTCACAGCTGGCAAAGTACTGCGACTTTCTTCTTCCTTAATAAAGTTCGTTTCCTAAGTCTTTCGTAGTTCAACTTTGTGTTTTTATAACCAGCGTGCTAGTACTAGTACAAGGGTATTATAATTTTGTCCAAAGAACAGTACTACGTAACGGCACGAAATTATCGAGATATATATAGAGATCCATATATGAAAGTTCTTAGGTTGGAAAGAGGAGTTCATTAAGGCATGTCCGTCTGTCTGTCCATCTATCCATCCTTCCGTCTGTCCAACTACAAAAAATTGAGATATTGTATACAGGTTACTTTCTGGTCCAGGTAGGTGGCTATTGAAAATGGGCTAAATTTCGAAAATCATACAAATTGAAATAAGTTGTGTAAAAATTGAGATATTTGCAAAAATGTTTGTGTACTGGTTACTTTATGGGCCAGGTAAATTGCTATTGAAACTGGGCAAAAGCGGATGATAACCACGCCCCCTTTTTCGATATCAAAAATTTGGAAAATCTCATAAATTTACATACATGTATCTCGGTAGCTGAAATGGCCAAAATAATATGTATTATTTTATAGGTGAGTCCCATTGGACATTCTACGGTTGAATCATGAAATTTGCCACAAGGTACCATTATATGAAGTATACTTGATGAAGTTGGACGAAATCGCTTCCCGACTACGCCCACTTTCGATATGGAAAATTTCCAAAATCACTTTAGAAGTGAGCGAGGCACCGTAAATTTTTGAGGGGGCATTTTAAAAATTCGCCTAGTCATAACTTTAGATTAGCAGGATGGAGATAAGTTCGCTACTTCAGTCTTTTGAAATACACAGCAAATGGCTCATTTACTGCCATAAAGGTTCTTTAAACAAAATTTTCACGAAAAACACGTGACAGAATGCCCAAAAATCTTCTAAAAATATCTAAATTACAACAAATTTGAGCAGAATTTCTAATTAGCAGATACCAAAAAAAACTTATGTTAACCCAAAAATACAAACTTCATTTCAGTCAGCAAACCTTCAACCAACACATCTCTACAGTCTACTTTTTAGTTTTATTACGTTGGAACAAACTGTGAAAACCTAAAAATCGAAACGCATCAAATACAAAGCATTACGGCACACACGTCACGATTACTCGATTAGATTTTCCCGCAACGAATATTACATTTACTTACATATAGACTTACACACATTAATGAGAATAATACTGATATGTGTTTTTTTAGGTAAATGTTTTTTATATGTAAGTATGTATGTATCTTTGTTTGTTTGTTGGCACTTACATAAATCCATTATATGTAGCTGTCGACTAAAATACTCCAAAAAAAATATAATACAATCAATTCCATGAATTGCATAAAAATACAATACACGAATTTTCCTTCCTTTCACATAACCAAAAGTACAACAATACACGCACACCAAGCCATGTACAAATATTCACTTTATACAGTTGCGGTTAAAATCATGGTAGTGTTTACATATATCGCAAATTTCTGTAAAATACCTTGAGGACAGATGGCGGCCGCCGAGATGTAGCGGTTAAGTGTTCGGCCTTCTACACCAAGTCGTGGCGGTTCGATGCCCGGCAAAAGTAACATCAAAAATTATTTAGAAAAACAATTTTTCTAAACGGGGTCGCCCCTCGGCAGTAGTTTGGCAAACTCTCCGGGTGTATTTCTGCCATGAGAAGCTTCTCAACAAAAAATTCATTTGCTTTGTAGGTCCCGCGAACTTGTAGGAAAAAACTCTAAAGCAACACACCACAAGTTGGAAAGAGAAGCTCGGCTAAAAATCTCCTTAGAGGTTATGATAACCTGTTGGTATATCGCCGCCATTAGTTTTTTTTTTTTTTTTTGAGGATAGATATAACAAATTATTTGAGAGCAACTACACACACTTTTTAGATTTTCGTCTCTCTACTAACATTTTGCTCGAAAATGTATCTAATCATGTGTGAGCATAACTTTTTCGTTGTTTGTATGTGTTTAAAATTGTTGATCTGTACGTTGCATTCATTCACCTCCAAAAAGGCTCAAATTGTTAAGTTCACGATGCACAACAGATAGATACGGGAATTCTTCTTTTTTTTACAGCGCCGCCAATAAGAGCGAGATGGAATAGAGTTTTTCATGCAACCTAAGCACGTGAACACATGGATCTACACACATATGAATAGTTAAATTCATGAAGGTGGGTATAATTTATTTCTTCCATACATACATGCGCATTTTCAGTTGGTGAGCGATAGTAAACAAAGAAAATTTAAGTATTTTTCACTTTTCTATTTCTTGAATTTTTAATAGTTTTAATGTGTTCTTCTAAGCATTTTATTGATTTTTGTTTTTAATTTATACAGCAAACTTGAAGGAAATGCAAACAGAGTGTTTTAATGAATCAAATTCGAAAAAAAGATGTATCGGAAATATGTAGAAATACATACAGAGGATCGCCATATTTCAAGAACATTGTTTGAGATATTTATTGGAATAGAAACATCAATATGTAAATTTTGTAACTAATATTTCTGGACGTCTGTGCCTACCCTTTAGTAATTATATAAAGAGATATTTATTGGTAACGGGAACAAAATTACGGACTAAGAATACAAATAAAATTAGATCTTTTAAAAAATTTAAAGAATCTTTGAATCAGAATACTTTCGAAGATCGCCCCAATACATAAGTTGTTAGAACAACGCCCGATCTGAGAATTTTTGAAAAACCACACAACACAAATCAAATTTCCCTTCAGTATTACTACTTAAATTAAATTTTTCATTTCACATTTTTTTGTCAATATATATTGCCATACAAAATACAGCCTAGGTCTTTCTTGAATAAGAGAGGCAAAATTAATTAAGTTATCTGTATGCACTAACCGATATCTTAACTTTTTGACTCATGCCGATTTAAACAAAGTTTTTGAGACCATATGTGTGGTTTTTATGCCTTACTCCAGACCAAGTTCGTTTCTCAAGTCTTTCAATTTAAAACTCAGAGATACAGGCTTATTAAAAAAGTAAATGCCACATCTCTTTTATTAGTTATTTTGATTATCTTGCAAAAAAATATACATATGATTATGAGTTCATTTATGAATCATATATGAATGTATTTCCCTTCTTATGGTCGTCCGATATAAGCTTAATTTTTCTTATTCGCCTCAGAAACGGCTCATTTAAGGCACTTATTGGATTCAATTCATTCTTTATGACGCGTTTCAGATGCATTTAAGACTAGTAGAAAATTACAAACTGCACTTTTTTGACTCTTAAATGGTGCCTTTTCGTCATTGAAAAGGAAACATCAAAAAAAGCTGAACCTTTGGTTTAAAAATGTTTGTCAATAAATATCTGGAAAGAAACCCTTGAAATGTACATCGTTTTTATAACAAGCCCAAAGAACGATTACCTGTGAGACAATCCATAATGAAATGGCTTTGAAATAACGATGTAAACAGTAGAACAACGGTCTAGAACAGCCAGGAAAATTAGATAACTTTACCACAGCCTTTAAGTAAATACGAAAACCTGCGATTATGCTTTGCTTTTGTAACTAATATCTAAACAGGTTGGATTGCCCCGAAAAACTGTGATTGGAGGGAACTAATTATCCTGGTTGAATTGGATAGTTGCACGAATCAGCATTTTGAAATGGGGCAGCTCAACAATCGAACTGCTTGAGAGAAGCTGAAGCAACAATTCATGTTTCTGTGATAGTCTCGTAACAAATGAATACTTTCGGAGTCATACAAAGAACAATTCGGAGTCATGAAAGACTTTAATATGATCATATTTCTGAGGCTTATATTTTTCACATACTTATGTATGTAGTACCCATAAAGTATTCCTAAATTATGATCAATCCAAGAGTGTTTGAGGGGGCTATTTAGAAATTCTTTTTTCTTTTTTTTTCCAAATCAATTTAAACATTTTCTTGTATTTTTTTGTTTCACACTCGGATTTTTTCAAAACATACAATACAATTTTTTACTTGGACAACACGAAAATAATTCTTCTTAGACACTTCACATTTACCGCCGTAAAAGGTGCTTTTCTATGGAAAATAAAATGGTACGTAAGTTCTTTATTCATTTAAAGGAGAGCTCGTTTCTTGAGATTTCCAGGTAAAATTTTAACTAAAGCCTAAGAAGCCTTTTTTTCTATTTCTACGCAAACTAAGATTCATTTTTATTGCAACTTAATTTACATATCTTTATTTAATCATATTTTTCTGGCATTTTGTTAAGCTTTAATGTAATCTTACTTGATTTAAACAGCTGATAAATTCAATTAATTACATTGCTATAATGTTTTGCTTTTTTTTCTTTAAAAAATTATATCAAAATTAATGAAAACAATGACACAACGATGTTGATACATCACAGAAAGTAACGGGGAACACCAAGATAATCTTCGTCTGATAGCATAACATGCTCAGTGATTTAAATCGACTAATCATAGACACCTAAAACGCAGTAATGGCCTGATATCGTAAGTCACGGTGACTAAACGCGACGCGGTCATTCACTTTCACATTCACCCCCAAGTTCGCAATTTATAAGAAGGCAAGTTTTCTCGTTCATCCAGTTACGTAGTCACGGCCGACAGTTGGAAATACCGCAAGAAATATGTAAGTAAAGTGAATCCAGCAAACGCGACCCAGAAGTAAGTGTTTATTTTGATAGTTAAAATAACTGTTCGCGTCAGTTCGCGTTCTTATATGTTACAAATAATCGTAAGTAGTGTACTCATATTCACCCACAGTGAACTACAAACTACGAATCTGGGCCATAAGAGTTCCAAAATATTTGGTTAGTTATACCAATTTTAATTAAACATAATTCTTAAATCGAGTTCGTTTCTTAAGTCTTTCAATTTAAAGTTTAAAGCTTAAGAATTGTGTGTTCAGTATTTCACGACAGCAATATTCAAGAATATTTTCTTCTGATTCAGAAAAAACATGTCCAGTGACTTAAATCGACTCATAATCAGGGTTGGGTCACTTCGAATAAAAAATTATTCATCATTTATAAACTTTTGAGTGATGAGTGACAGGTTATTTTTTATTAAAAATAACATGTTACCAAGATGTTCCCAAAAACCAGCTCCGAAATTATCCCGAAACAGTACCGAAATCATCCCGAAACTGTTTCGAAATAATCCCGAAAAAGGTTATTTGATTTTTTTAATAACTATAACTCATCACTCAAATTTTTTTGAAGAACACCCATCCCTGCTCATAATAGACACCTAAACCGGACAAGGAGTCAAAAATATTTCTTAAAAAACGTACGAAATCAATAAGTAACAGCGCAAAAGTTTCAGACCGTAAAGTGAATAGCTAACGGCTACACAATACGTGTAATACTAGTTATGCCTTTTCTACTCGGACATTATTCTTAAATCGAGTTCGTTTTTTAGTCTTGCAACTTAAATTTTATGTATTTTCCACTCTTTTCTTATACGATCAAAGATTAATTTTTATTTCAATATAATTTTAATATCTTTTTTTCCGGAATTTTGTCAAAATTTAATGTAAACGTACTTGATCTAAAAAGCTGATAAATTTATTTAATAACATTGTAAAAATTTATACCTTTTTGCTTTAAAAATCGTAACATAAAATAAAATAATGACAGATCGATGTTGGAACATCACAGATATTAAAGGAAAATGAAACAAGATAATTTTCGACGGACTCAGGCATAAAGTGCTCAGTGATTAAAATGATGATAGACTAGAAGTCCCAAAAAGTTTTTGAAATCAACTTAATTGCTTCGAACTTTCAAATCAATGCCCAACGACTACACAATAAGTGTATGTCTAGTAATGCCAATTTTAGTCAAACATTATTTTTAAATCGAGTTCGTTTCTTAAGTCTTTCGATTTAAGTTAAAAAGTTTTATTATTTCGTTCACTCTTGCTCTTAAGCACTTTTTTAAATTAAATGGCAGCCCTACGTTACAGATCTTAAAGGAAAAATGCCAGCCTTCATAGTCAAAACAGAAGCTTTAAGAACTGCTTTCTGTCTGTCGGTATTTTATTATATTTTTATCGATTTATTGCTGGTAGATTATACTGTACTTGGGTGCATTGTGAAGACTTGAACTACCGTTGGCGAAACGTTTACAGGGAAACACCAGCATTTTTTTTTAAATTCATTTCTTGAAATTATAGCATCAGTTTAGCAACAGCTTCATTTTCAATTTTCAGAGACAAACAACAGTTTCCAACTCAAAACACCTGCTGTTCACAAGCACACACAATAATTCACCACCTCCTCCGCAAACTACAGCACATACACTCACATACACACACTCTAATGTAAGTAGCATTTCAGAAAAATTTCATATTTTCGCATAGCAAAACAACACTTCCCAAAAATATTCAAAAAATATTCAACAGCAACAAACATTTTCGCAATTAATTTTTTCAAACATAAAGCTTGCTGAGCAGCACAGTTTTCTGTACGATTGGAAAAACGGTTTTCTAGCAAACAAACATTCATATATGCATCTAATGTATATTTTTATATCTATGTAGCGAGAAAATTAAAATTATTTCCATGAGAAGTTAGCAATAATGGCATTTCTGTTGGCTGCTGCTGCTACATGCTGCCCAACACTTCACAAAACAAAAAAAAAATACATATATAGTTACTGGACTTGCTTGTAGTGCTCTCCAACAACGTTCGGCAGCAGCAGCAGTCAACAGTCACAAACAGCGCACACAAACAGCAGTTGGAGCGCAAAGAACCCGTTTGACTTGTTGAAAAATATTTCTTTTCACTTGCTTTTGGTTTTTTTTTTCTTTTAGTTGGCGATAGTGTTGTATTATGTGTTTTATTTGTTGCTATAGATATATATTTTCCTATACACAGTAAGCAGCTATCTACTAACATCTCAAATTCCGTATATTTACATATGTACAATGTGGCACTGTTGAATGCGAGTATACACAACAAATATATTATACTGAAAGAACTGATAATGTTTTGGAGAAGTGTACGATTTTTTTCAATATTTAATAACTTGGAATATTTTTTAAAATTATCAAAGAAATCTTACTTTTTCAGTAGTTAGTGTCGCCTATTCCCTTTAAGTTATATTGTATATTTATTTTTAAATAAAAACTGCAACCTGCTGCACTCAGCTTCAACATACGCCATGCGCTCGCTCTCAAAGTAAACTTGAGAAAAAATTTATTTTTCTTGATACACAAGCTGTTGTTAAACAATTATTGTGGTTTTCGTTACAACTTTATTATTGGAATAAACAAACCATGCATAGCACTTTAGTAGCTTTAATATATATATTTTTTTTTTATTCTTCAAGTTTCAACATCTTTTAGATGCGACGGCTTCTCCTTAGCACAACATTTTGTATTGCAATATTTGTGGATTATTTTTTGTTATATTTTTAATCTATTACAATTTTTATAAGCCTTCACAAAAGCGGCACCAAAACACTTTCTTTGGATTAAATGATCAAAAAATATATTTTTCCAATTTCACAGCATTTTTGTTTTATTATAAAACCGCGCGTTTTCATTTTTAATACGACTGTAAGTAGGCATACAACTTTTTCACATGCAGCACTTTTATTTTGTTTTCCATTTTTTTTTTTTTTGTTATTCTATTTTACACTTGCAACAAAATTATATTGTTGTTGCTCTAAACTTATTTACATATCTTATTTTGTATGCATTCATACCTACATGCAAATATCGCCTTTATTGTAAATATATATTCAATATGTTTTCATACCGACAAGACAAATGAGAAAAAAAACGCGGCACCCGCACACGAAAAATCTTCCGCTCACGTAAGACGTTCACTTATTTTACAACGAAAACACACGCAGAACTGAATTGGTGTTTTTCTTTTCTACCTGAGCATACCATACCTGGGCAAAATGCTTCAAGCAAGTGTGGTGGCATTCAACTAACAATAAAAATGCCCAAACAAACAAACATCTTTGGTGCAACAACTAACAAGCACAGAGAGCAGATAAAAGAGAACAACAAAAAACAGTAACTAGCAAAGCATAAATGTAAGCGAAAGACTTAGAAATCAAAAGCAAAAGTCAAAACTCACCACACTTGGTAAAAATAAGAAGAAAACATCTCAACTGAAATACCATTTTGTTGGTAGGCATAAAAGCAAAATAACACAAAATAACTAAAGATATAAAGCAAACAACAACAATGCAGCCACTGCGAAAAAAAAGCTTCCAAACAACCGGTGTATCATGCAGCACAAGTGTATGCTGCTTCTTCTACATACTTACAAGCATTGCTCTTCCACCATGACTGAGGTGAGATGTTGCAAATATCAAGGTATCTACCAAATTCTCATTGAGCGCGCGAGTGACTATAAAGCGTTCAGCAGAATCAATCCGTGACGTACGTCACGTACGTCGAAATAACTGACAGCAAAGTAGACTGTGGATGTTTGTATGCGTAACGCCAGATAAGACGGATACGTCAAAGTAGAAATTGCTCTAAAAATGACGTACGTGACGCAGCTGACGTATTGGCGGACTGATTCTGCCGAAAGCTTAAGAAATTGGCTTAAAGAGTCTAATGCTATGTAGTGTAGTACACAGGAACCACGGCTTGTGGTGCTCCACTCAATTGAGTTTAGTTTCTTAAAATTCCCGTATTGTTGTTGTTGTTAAGGTGTTGAATTGCCCGCTAAGTTGTATGTTTCAGTAAACAGAGCTAAGAACTATTTATGCTCTTTTGGACGTTGATCTTGGCAACACAACGCAGCAACGCAACAACAGGAACGGCAGAGGTATACATATTGGACATATGTATGAGTTATGTTTCGTAGTACCCAATAAGCAACAAAAAAGTTATCGAAGACTTTTTGCAGCAAACTTACATACTTAAATTAAATTAAATTGAATTAAAAAAAATTAAATTTAATAAAACGAAAAAAGGAAAAAAATTAATTGAAATTGAAACGGAACGTGGGCCAGGGTATTAATCCCCGAACTGGAACTATGGCTGAATCGGCCGCATGGAGAAGTCGACTTTTACCTGACCCAATTCTTAACCAGACACGGTTATTTCCGTGAGTACCTCCACAGAATGGGCAAAGTTCAAACCCCCAACTGCACCTACTTTGGAGCCATAGACGACGTACGCCACACCTTTTTCGAATGCGAGCAATTCGCGCCGGGCAGTGTCATTCGAAAGATGACCTCCGAAAATGCCAGATGGGATATAGTCAGGCGATACGCGAGGAACGTCCTCCTTGCGAAACGGGAAGATGGTTGTCTAGGCAGTTAGCGTGAAGTAGCCACAGGGCTCACGTAACGCGCTTCCTTACGTGAAGTAAAGCTAAGTGCGGCCCCAGGTAAGGAAGAATGCGCGGGCCGTGGGAGGTTAGGCTTTAGTGCGGTATACCTCAATATAAGAAGGGAGTCCCACACTCGGAGAACCCGGTTATTGCATAAAGCATTTCCTCCTCCCGCGAACACAAAAACAAACAAAAATTAAAATTAATTTATTCGAGAATTTAATCAAAAATGTTAAGTGGGTTCATATATTTGAGCACACACGCTTATGTTGGCAAAGAGCGACATGAAGTTCGAAGAGATATACGAATGTGTGTATGCTTCTATAAAAGAATTTACAATTGTAAAAAATCTCTCCTTGTAGCACTATTGCCAAAAACAACAATGCTATAACACTGAGCGAAATGCTATGACTATAAAGGGAAGAATCAAGAATGAATATTTGTCCCTAATGCTTTGCGACCACAGGTCTTTTTTTCGGATTATTAAACGTTTACTTCATGTAAACCATATTACATTTACATAGGTACTACTTATACTGTTGTTATACAAAAATCCCAAAAATCATTAACAAAATGATTCGGAAAAAATATAGAATATGTGAAATTAAATAAATTTTACAAAAATAGTTCTGAAATTATCTCGCAAATAGTTTAAAAACGAGCCCATGAAAAGTCGAAAGTAATCCCTAAAAATTAACGAAATGGTCCCAGAAACAATACTGAAATTTTTCCGAAATTAACCAAGGAGATGCCAAAAACTATTCCGAATGGTACCTATAATAATCCCGAATAGATCCCGAAACGATTCTGAAAAAATCGAACACTTTTTTCAAAAAAGTATGCAAAGCACCCTCGAAATGATATCGACAAAGTCCGGATATAATCCCGAAAAGTGGCAAAGCGAAGCCGAATTTGTGCCAAAAAAGTCCAAAAAACAATACCGAAATGATCCCAAAAAGTCTGGTAATAATTCTAACAAAGTTCCTAAATAATCTGGAATTGATCTTGAAATGTCCCGAAATGATCCTACAAAAGTCCGGAAATAAACCCGAATAAGCCGCGAAATGAACATAAAATTATTAAGAAAGAGTCCCGAAGAGAGAACGAGAACAAATTTTGTATGATTCGAATAACAATTCCCGGAAATGACTCCGAAATAGTCCCCAATAAAAAAAAAAAATGTGTCGGAAAATTTCGGAAAAAATCGTGAAAGGTCCCAAAAACCATTCGAAACTATTCTTGAAAAAGTCCCAAATGATTTCAAAAAACCCACAAATGATCAGAAAACATTTGCGATATGATCCTCAAAAATTATCTCAACGGTTTCGATAACAATCCCGAAATGATCCCGAATGAAGTGTAACCTGTCTAAATTCAGATTCATTTATTTTGCTTATAAGACACAAAATGCCCATATCGCTGACCATCCCCTTATGATAAGATCAAACAAATTTTTTTTTCCATGTACCAAAAACAAACACAGCGTGATGCCAATGTTCCTGCTGCTCATCTTATTGGCATGTTGCATTCAAACAAAATGGGCACCGAAATCTCACAAAGCATAAAGTTAAAGCCAAGCCAGCCAGTCAACCAGGCATTCAACGCGAGCTAGTCAGCCAGTCAAACAACCAAATAAACCATACCAACAAACAAAACAATCAACTATACAAACTATACAGCCTAACAATCAAATGGTCAAAGGAGCCAACAATCTAGCTAACCATTCAACGAAGACGACGATGACTACGACGACCATCCATGCAGACAAAAACACACGACGTACGGCGGAAGACGTTGGAGCATATAAGCATAAGAAGAATTTTAAAATGTACAAAAAGTGCTTTAAACTACAAAAAGAACTGACGACAGGTCCACAATTAGCCACATACATACGCGCGTACATATCAACAAACGTAGTGATGCAGACGATATCAAGATATACAAACAAACATACAACCCAACATATGAGTACAACAATAACAAAGAGCAACAGCAACAGCAGCGATGCTGTGTAGCAAAAATCTAAAATCCTCACTATCGCATACAAAATTGTGGTGAATGGTCAATATTAACCGGTGAATGGTGCATGGTGGGTTGCTATAGATGATTATTTGCCTACCGAATGCTGCCAAATAAACAGGAGTATACTCATCTGTATGTATGTGTATGTGTGAGCGTGGTATGAAAAATAGTGAAAAAATTAAGATAAAAGTTGTGCAAAAAAATAAAAACAGAAAGTGTAGAATTTTTAGTGTGGCTGCTGCTGTGTTGAAGCGCAAATGATATGCCAAAGCTTATATGCCTCATGGGCGTAGGTAGGGTGGGGCGAGTGGGGTCGCTGATATTGACCAGAGCGTTTGGTTAAGCAATGTGTACGATAAAAGCGTAGCATTGTGAATGAATTGAAAGTGCACAGTTGTGTGAAGAACTGCCGACCGCTGCACAGTGGTCCAACCGGGTTCAAAATCACCTAGAGGTCACAAAACTCAACCGATTTGAAAATTTTAAACAGGGTTTTGTTATCATAATGAAATTCAAGGATTAGTCGAAGCGTTTTTAATTTTTGTTTTTCACAAATTACTAACTAAAAAAAAAAAAAAATGGCGGCGATATACAGGTTATCATAACCTCTAACGAGGTTTTATCCGAGTTCTTTCCAACTTGTGGTGTGTTGCTTTTGAGTTTTCCTACAAGTTGGCGGGACCTACAGTTTTTTACCGACTCCGAGCGGCACTTGCAAAGCAAATGAATTTTTTGCTGAGAAGCTTCTCATGGCCGAAATACACCCGGAGAGTTTGCCAAACTACTGCCGAGGGGCGACCCCGTTTAGAAAAATTCTTTTTCTAAATAATTTTTGATGTTACTTTTGCCGGGCATCGAACCGCCACGACTTGGTGTAGAAGGCCGAACACTTAACCGCTACACCACGGCGGCCGCACAAATTACACCCTGTAACAAATTTTCCAAAATTTGAAATTCTGTTTTAGTGACTTCCGTGAGTTGCATGTCCTTTTAAATATATAGAAACTGCATATTTGAAATGTTTTATAACCTCCATAATTTTGAGTTAAAATCACCTAGTACTTACTTAAAATAGCCTTTAACCGCGTAGGCGATTTTGGCCGTCCAACATGTTTCGCCAGTCGGCTCTTTTCTGAGCCAACTGGCATGAATTGGAGACACCGCGTGTTCTCAGATCTGCCTCCACTTGGTCCTGCCATCGGTGTGGTGGCCTCCCTGTTCTTATACTTCCACCGACGGGTGCCGATAAGAGTACCTTCTGGGCCGGAACGTCTTCGTTCATACGCACCACGTGTCCTAGCCAGCGAAGCCGCTAGGTTTTAATTCGCTGTACTATATCGACGTCTGCGTAAAGCTCATACAGATCATCATTATATCTTCTTCGGTACTCGTCGTCGCCAACTTTTAGGGGTCCATAAATCTTTCGAAGAATTTTTCTCTCAGATGCTGTCAGTGTCCATGCTTCTGCATCATATAGCAGGGCGGGTACCATAACTGACTTATAGAGTGTTGTTTTTGTTCGTCGAGACAGGACTTTACTTCTCAGTTGCCTACTCAGCCCAAAGTAGCATTTGTTTGCAAGAGGTATCCTTCGATGGATTTTCAGGCCTACATTGTTGTTGGTATTAATGCTGCTTCCCAGGTATACAAATTCCCTTACTAAGTATCTCGAAATTATTGCTGCCAACAGTGGCGTGGTTGCCATGACGCGAATGCGCTGACTCTTTGCTTGATGCCAGCAGGTACTTCGTTTTACCTTTGTTCACCACCAAGCCCATTTTTTCCACTTCTTTTTCTAATTTGGATTACGCAGAAGTTACGGCGCAGTTGTTGAGGCCAATGATGTCAATGTCGTCGGCATACGCCAACAGTTGTACGCTCTTGTTCTGCAGCTTGTATTATTTTCTCCAACATCAAATTAAAGAAATCGCACGGTAGTGGGTCGACCTGCCTGAAGCCTCGCTTAGTTTCGAACGGCTAGGAGAGGTCCTTCCCGATTCTGACCGAGCTGGTGGTGTTGCTCAGCGTCATTTTGCACAGCCGTACAAGTTTTGCTGGGAAACCAAAATCAGACATAGCGACATATAGGCAACTCCTTTTCGTGCTGTCGAAGGCGGCTTTAAAATCACAAAGAGATGGTGTGTGTCGATCCTTTTCTCACGGGTTTTTTCCAAGAATTGGCGTATTGTAAAAATCTGGTTGATGGTAGATTTACCAGGTCTGAAGCCACACTGGTAAGGTTCAATCAGTCGGTTTACGTCAGGCTTCAGTCTTTCGTACAATACGCTTGATAAGACCTTATATGCGATTCTCAAAAGGCAGTTTGCGGGATCGCCCTTCTTATGGATTGGGCAGAGGGCACTTAGATTCCAATCTTAAGCTTTGCATTCATCCGACCATATTTTTCACAAGAGCTAGTGAGTGCACCTTACCAGCTCCTCGCCCGCATTTGAATAGTTAAGCGGACAGGCCATCAGCACCGCCCCATAATTTTGAGTTAGGGGGCAAAAAATCCCGTTTTTTTTTGTAGGTTGTAGGTTCATATCATCCGGAACTCTTGCATCTAATTTATATAGCAAAATCTAGATGAGATTCTGATTTGTGCCTTCTAGGTGATAATGAACCTTCATCCTAGGAAAAACGTAGTTTTTTACCCTAACTCGAAATTATTGGGGGAATTCAAAATTTCGAAATCTGTTTAATATTTTTATTCCGAAGATGAATACGAGCTCTCATGTATCCCGCAAGGACTTCATTCCCATCAGAATCTTCTAAAAACACCGAAGTTACTGATTTCGGGGACAGCGAGGTAAAATCATTGAGTATCTGCATATTTAGCTTATCAGCTACCGACAGAACAAGTTCAGGTTCTTCGATCTTAGCATCATCTGTCCTATTGGGGACCCAAACAAGGCCCATCTCTTCTAAAAGTCTAGCTACGCTTCTGATATTCAGCATGTAAATACTTTTAACGATGTGTGCTTTTATTAGTTGAGTGTATTGGTGCACCCACACATATCTGTGTGCATTGGATTTTATATTCAAATGCTTTTTTGTTGTAGTCTTTTAATGATTGCCTCCAAACTGTGCCGTGTTTTTTTTTTGGGTACTGTTTTCGCTCAGTCTTTTGGATTTGTTGATAATACGTCACAGCGGCCAATGGTGCCACCGGAGCCACAATAGTCAAGCAGCCGAAGAATGATGACTCGCAAAGGTCGTGTATGTATGTACGTACGATCACTCGAGCTTATACACATCAACCGATACATATTTACGTTAATATATATGTTAGTATTTTTCAGGTATAGTATATCTTAGAGTGCGGGTGGTGAACGTTTTACAGTTGATTAGAGTTGCTTTAACTTGAGCTATGTTGCTATGCTTTGTATTGTTGTATTGTATCGCATGAGCAACCTAAAAGCCGTTTAGCGGAACAAATGGATTCGGCTAATATCGCTATGAGTGCGCTTTTGTTGCGATTCGCACACATACTCACGCACATGGGCACTTCCATGAGTCCACATACCCCGCACCAAGTAAACAATAAATGCGTTCTCTGTATATGGTCTAGGTGGATGTGTAATTTTGTTGCGAATACTTTTGTTCGAGCGCCTGCCAGAAAACAAACATTTAATGAATTTCACTGCAAGTTCTGTTAACTGTGCATTTTAATTATCTATCTCATAGCTGAGTGATACTAGCGTGCATAATGTTCGAAAAATGTTGATACTTAATGGATATTAGGCGCAATCTAAAAAATTTTTTTTTTTATTTTATAAAACAAATTTTCACAAAAATTGTTTCGGACATAAAGGCGCTTGCAAGTTTATCTTTATTCTGTTTTTGATTTCAGAAATATATATGTACATAAGTCATCTTAACTCTACATTGTAAAGGGTTTTCGATTTTAGTCATGAATGTGTGTTTATTTTTGACGTATGATCCGAATCATGCAAGCACACTCAGCAACTTTGTTTATTG
The DNA here is from genome assembly GCA_964058755.1 of Campiglossa producta. Classification (NCBI taxonomy): domain Eukaryota; kingdom Metazoa; phylum Arthropoda; class Insecta; order Diptera; family Tephritidae; genus Campiglossa; species Campiglossa producta. The sequence continues at coordinate 46,786,424 of CAXKVI010000003.1, read as the reverse complement.
AATCAAGTACTCTTGCTACCAATTTCTAAACTCACTTTATGGCACAGTGGGCAACTTTAGAAAATATTTTGCACACTGACAAGTGATTTTAGCAGGGACGTAACTGTTATAAGAAATATGATAAAAAGGTCCCATTTAACCATTAGTACTGGGGGTCACTCTGTATTGCGATTCGAAATTCAATGCGATTCGAAAGTGAAATGCGATGCGATAAGCAAATGGTACTCTGTATTGCTATAGCATTGCTAACAGTGCTGCGTTCTGCGACCTTTGGTTATTTTCTTGCTTGGGTTGGCATCACTGTTGTAAAACTAACCGCAAGTTGACAATTTTCATTGCATACTTCAAGTGAAGGCTCTTGTCCTATGCTTTTACCCATACCATTTCTTTTAATTTGGCGCCTAACTGTATGCTATGCTGCAAACACTTGTACTTGCAAAAGATATTTGTACCTATATATATACCTTTTATGTGTATTGAAATATGTGTGCATGCGTGTGCATATGCAAAAGCACGTCCGTATAAACATAATTTTTTCTTACAAATTTTTGGTAATTATTTTGTAAATTTAAAAGTTAAACAAAATATTTTTTTTTTATTTATTTTGCGAAATAAGCGCCAAAGTAAACATGTTTTTCGATAAGAAAGGTAAGTATACTAATATCTCTACAATAATTTACAAGAATACGTTTAAAAATTTAATTTTATTCAAAATTGTTTAGCGGCGCGATAGCGTTTCGACTGCGTTTTATTGTAGGAAGACAAATCCGAATGAAAGAGAGTGTACGCGATTCGAGAGGGAAAAAATGAATGCGAAAAGGGAAAAAATAAATCCGAAAATGTCAATTTCCGTTGCGATAGTTGAGTTACAAAGTGTCGCTAAGGCAAATGCGAAAAAATTTTCTTTCGCATCGCAATACAAAGTGACCCCTATCATCTTCGAATATACTATCATATTGACATGAATTACTGTAAATTTCAAAGTTGACACTATCATATTAACACGAATTATTGTAAATTTGAAAGTGGACTCATATCATTAATTGATATTTTTCAAAAATCACATGTTTTTACTGCCAATTTTACAGTAAATACTTTCAATGTGCACTTTCAACCTTTTTATTTCAGTGTACTAATAGAAAATGATGTTGCTATTTATGTATTAAAATATAACTCTTATCCGAACATAAATGTTTATTTAAATACATAATTCATCGAGTGGGTCACCTATAACCAAAAAATTATATTATTTGCGATTAACCATTAGTTATTTTGGTTGACTTAATGGTTATTCGTAACCAAAAAAATATATCTCTCATTTATATTTGTTACGATGTCCAAAATAAAATACCTCTTACGATAATTATATATAAATGCGCAAACATAACTGGTTCCTCCCTTTTTTGCAATAACCACAATTCTAAGGTATATAAAATTTGGTATGTATCGATATGTCTCGTCGAGCAGGGTGGCCGAAAACAAACCAAAAATTAAAAAAAATTAATTATAATATGATTTGAAAATCACACCACTACAAGTGCTATACACGCATTCGCTTTATAGAGCCGCTGTTATGGGTGTATGTATGTAGGTATGACCACTTGCATTGTTGGGTTTGCATTCATTGTAGTAGGGTGAGTTGTTTTGTTGGCAGCAATAAGATAACATGAGCCAGCGCGTCAACTTTATTGAGCTTAGGTACAAACAGTGTTTACAAAAACAAAATCTGTGCGTGGGGATTCAGAGAAGCAAATTTTAAAAAAAAAAAAGCACAAATAAGCTAGATCATGCACAAGGCCCTTCGTGGCTAGACTTAGTGAAATAAAATAAAATGGAAAATTGATAAAATTAAAAAAAAAGTAAAATCAGAAATAGAAAAGTGATTGAAAGTAAAAAAATAAAATTTGTTGGAAATGAAAGGAAAGGGAATAATATAAAATAAATAAAAATGAAACAAAATGAAATAAATAAAATATTAAATTAAGAAAATAATAGGAAAGGAAAGGGATGGATAAAAGGAAAATTAAGGTAAGTTAAGGTAAGGAACGGAAAATATGACAGAAAAAGCAAAGGGAAAGGAAAGGAATGGAAAAGAAAAAAGGAAGGGAAGAAAGGAAATGTAATGTAGGTAAAGCAGTGGAAAAGAAAAGCAAAAGGAGAAAGACAAAGAAAGGAAAGAAGAAAAAGAAGGGAAAGAAAAGGTAGCGAGGAAGAAGGTATGGAAAATAAATGAAAATAAAAAGAAAGAAAAATAAAGGAAAGAAAGGTAATGAAAAGCTAAAAAAATAAGTTAAGGAAATGAATGAAAGAAAAAGAAAAGCAAAGGAGTTGCGGAAAGGAACAAAAGAAAATAAGGAAACGGTAGGAAAGGAAAGGTAAGGAAACGAAATGACAGGAAGGGAAATTTAAGAAAAAAGTGAAAGAAAATAAAGGTAAGAAAAAAAATAACAGAAATGAAATGAAAAAAAAATGAATAAAATGAAAGGAAACTAAAGCAACGGAAACGAAAGGAAAGTAAAGAAAAAGAAAATAAAAGGAAAAAAGGAATGTAATGGAAATGGAAAGAAGGATCAGGTAAGAAGATAAAAGAAACGAAAAGAAAGAAAAATAAAAGAAAAGAACAGAGAAGAACAGAAAAGAAAGAGAGAAAGAAGGGAAATAAAATGAAATGAAAGAAGAGAAAAGGAAAGAAGAGAAGAGGAAAGAAAAGGAAAAGAACGGAGAAGATAAAGAAAGGAAATAAAAGGGAAGAGAAGGAAAGAAAAGCAAAAGAAATAAATTCAGATGAAAGGAGAGGAAAGGAAGCAAATGAATGCTAAGGAAAAGAACGGAAAGAAATACGTATGAAGACGACCTAAGAAGAATAAATAATTATCAACATTGAAACTATATTACTGAATGGTGTAAAGAGGGAGGAAAAGGCAAAATGAATAGGAATGTATAGAAACCAAAAATATACAAAATATGGAAAAGAAAGGAAAATTTAAGAAATAGCAAAAAGGTAGGAAAATAAAATAAGGTTTTGTGGTTGAATTTCAACCACTGGGCGAACTCTAGTGTTTAAAAATTCCCTAAAACATATAAAGGGAATTTTCGCGTCTGAATAACAATTATTTTCGGTCCCTGGTCTATATCTTCTTTCCCACTCGAAACTTAATTCTGCAGCCCTTTCTTATCTCCTTTCCTCTTCCTTTCACTCTCGCTCTCCATCTCTCTCTATATCTCCATCTGTATCTTTATCTCTATCTCTATTTCTATCACCATCACCATCTCGATCTATATCTCTATCTCTATATCCATCTTCATCTCCCTCTGCCTCTTGCTCACCATCTCCCTCTGCCTCTCACTCACCATTTCCCTCTGCCTCTCGCTCACCATCTCCCTCGCCTTCTACTTCTCCTTCTTCCTCTCTCTCCCTCTCTCCCCCTATCTCCTTCCTTTTTTCTCCTTCCCCCTCTCTTTCTTCTTCACTTCTCACTCTTCATCGCCATCTCCATCTCAATCTCAATCTCCATCACCATCTCAATCTCCATCTCCATCGCTATCTAGATCTCCATCTCCCTCTCCCTCTCACTCATCACCTCCCTCTCCTTCTACTTCTTCTTCTCCTGCACCATTTCTCTCTCCATCTTCCTTAACTTTTCGTTTTTCTTCCCCTTTTATTTTTCTTCTATTACTTCTTCTCCTTCTCATTTTCCTTCTCATTCCCCGTATCCATTTTCTTTGACTTCCTTGCGGATCATTTTTACTCCTAACTTCACCCCTTCCTTCAGCTGAGATTTTCCCTTTAGTAGTCTTGACTTTTCAAGCAGTCGACAGACCTTTCTTCCCGGGTAGAAAATCTGTTAAATTTAACCTAGGGCCTGACTAGATTTTCCCTTTTAAAATCATGGGCCTGCCAAGGAAAGTTAACACAGGCCCTCATCTGGTTGTTAATGCTTTTTAATAAAGGGCCTGTCGGGTAATGCTAATCTAGGCCCTGCCTAGTTTTTCCAAGGCAATGCCAGCTGATAAATAAAATAATTCATTGCCTTTCAGTCAGCATTGAACCCGGGCACCTTTACATCACAGTTGTCTTCTCTGTCCATTGGGCTATTCCAATCATTGAACTATTTTCTGCAAATGAACAACTTGAATTAAATTTCACTTACATTTAATAATCAATTAAAAAAATTCATTGTCCCTGAGCCAGCAATGAACCCAGGCACCTTCACATTACAGCCATCATCTCTATCCATTCAGCTGTCACAACGCATGAAATTTGTTTGACAAGTGAACAACTTTAATTAAATTTTATAATCGTGGAAAAACTATCCTGGCGCTGGATTGGAAAAACTAGGCCGCCCCAATATAGACAAAATATTTAGACCCTGGATTGGAAAAACTGAGTAGGGGCGAGGTATGCAAAACTAGGCAGTCCCCTTACAGAATAATCCATAAATTGCCCGTAAACATAAAAACATACGATTTCCATTCCAGAGCCCTAGCCGGCCCAAGGTAGAATTGTCTATTGTAGGAAAATCTAGCCAGCGCCTAGATTAAGAATAGATTTGCCTAGATTATTTTCTACCCGGGTTTTGATATCCAAATTTCACAACATTCCAATCTCATCTCTTAATCGAGTAAATTGTCGTATGATGCCCACCGTCTTCACAAGTTGGGAAGGTGAAGAGATGCAACCAATATTATAGCTCAAATACACTATATCTGTTCCAACATAGCCCTCAATACTAATTTCAAGATTCTCTACAGTTCGAGGAAGTACTGAATAGATGATAAATTCACCCAGCTCGAAGGATCAGAAATAGACATTGAAGTAGGAGCGGGAATCTTTACAACACAACCTGCCAGGTCTTTATATGTGCGTCTCCCAGACCGGATATCTTCTCTGTTAGCCAGAAGGTTACTCGAGCTCTTGGGTCAATAACGATAACTTCGTGATTGTTTGGTCAGCTCAGAGACTCGATCAAGAGACTGGTTAGTAAGCTGGCTCGGCGTTGATCTGCGATTCGTGGGTCAAATGAGAAGACTGCGCCAGGGCACTTATCAATAGCCGTATCTTTCAGCACTTTCTTAAGGAGGCTAATATTAAGTAAAAGTGCTTGCAATCCTGAAGCAACTATTCTTAAGCAGTCCTACAATAAAGGACGCTATTAAAATTGTGTCAAGGTGAACAGCAGAGCCTTATTCAAAGTAGTTTCTGTGCTCAGTGTTCATTGGACAATTGGGGTGACGGATTGGTCAAACAAAATTAGCAATATATAATTGTTCACTTCTAACCACTATGCAAAAATTCAACTTAAGCACCAGAAAACCCAAACAAGAACGTCTCTGAAATGGGTACTCAACTTCACCAAAGCGTATTAAGTAGAGATCTCAAACACGCGAGAGCGTAGAATGGAGAGTGAGCGCAAGCGCACCCATTAAAAGTCAACAACTGGCCCAACACCATAAACAGAATTACAACAACCAAACTGGTTTTCTTATAAATTTGGACAAGAAAAATTGGCATCATGGTACCGGTAGTAGCATAAGCAGCAACATAAAAGTAAGGTCCACCTAAGCTAGCACCAGCATCAACAACAATTGCAAACTACCAAATCAAGCGAAATGTATGTGTGTATGGGGCATTTCGCGCCAATCGAGTACATTTTAAATAGCTCCTTTAAAAGCTCATCGGCGCTGTGACCATCAAAATTTGGTTTGATTCTAAAACTTACACTCGCAGTCTTTGCAACAGACGTGTTCTAGTGGCGGCGACGTGTTCGGTAAACTAAAAAAAAAAAAAAAACTAATGGCGGCGATATACCAACAGGTTATCATAACCTCTAAGGAGATTTTCAGCCGAGCTTCTCTTTCCAACTTGTGGTGTGTTGCTTTTTGAGTTTTTCCTACAAGTTGGCGGGACCTACAGTTTTTTGCCGACTCCGAACGGCACTTGCAAAGCAAATGAATTTTTTGCTGAGAAGCTTCTCATGGCAGAAATATACCCGGAGAGTTTGCCAAACTACTGCCGAGGGGCGACCCCATTTAGAAAAATTCTTTTTCTAAATAATTTTTGATGTTACTTTTGCCGGGCATCGAACCGCCACGACTTGGTGTAGAAGGCAGAACACTTAACCGCTACACCACGGCGGCCGGTAAACTCGGTAGGACAAAATGCCGCTTTGACATGCACGGCTTCAAGTTTAGGGGTTGAGTGTTTCAACTTTTTATATTTTATGGGAAGCTTTTTAAACCCAGCAGTGGATGCTTTTAGCAATTGTTGCTATAATATTAACACTAATAAAAATATTCGGTTTATGATTGAATGCCCCATATGTATGTATGTGTGAGTGATTACGACCGCATAGAGAGCACTTTGAGTGCTGGTCATGCATATTTACACACAAGCAAACATGTACGGCAATCTTTGATAAACGCGGTTAAAAACATACTGATGATGGTAATGGTATGGTAATGGGGTAGGTAATCATTAGTTGAATAAAGTTACAACATCACAAAAAATAATAGGTAAGATACTTGATACAACGCTCGATTAACGCTTAAAAACATTTTTCTCCATTACTGAAATCTTTAACAAGTAAACAATAAAAACCAAGAATAATGTTTTTCTTAACTCGACTACAAAAGATTGTGGATACAAGTGGTTATTGGTATGCAATGGAGCACTACGACCTAGTGGAAGCTGTATGCTGTATGACGAGTACTAGACGATGGCGATCGGCGACTTTGGATCTTTCTGCTGCTATTGAACGAGTATGTTAGTTGAACGAGCAGTACCGATGGCGAGCTGCATTAGGAGCAGCGAGCGCCATGTGGTTTATACCAAAGATGACTTGATTTGAAACTCTTTCTCTCTTTTTCATTGTTTACTTAAAAGGGGTACTGATTATGTGCTGTTACTTGGCAACACTGCATAATTGACGAACATCCAACAATAGATACAAAAAAATGAGTAGCCAGAAGCAAAACACACCATGCATATTTGCGTAAATCAATGCTTCTTTGTGTGTCGCAATTGATGGTGTGAAAAATACATGCGTTGAGAAAAAAAAAAAACAAAACATTTAACAGAAATAATTGAAGGTGAACATATACGTTTCTTTAAAAAAATACAAAGAGAGTATTAAATAATGTAAAACTTGTCTCGAAAACTATCTCACTGAAAAAAAACGTGTAATATAGACATTTCAAATTACTATACTTTGTATCAAAAAGTTGTAAATATGCTGTGATTGCTCAGAGTTTAAAACGAGTTCATCACTTGAAGCAATTCAATGTGAATATAAATTTGTTAGTATAATGATACATTTACACTGCACCAAATGCGTCGCTTTTGGCGAAGTTATTTCGAGAATGTTTGTCCGCAGAATGAATTTGTTTGCCAAATTAGACGAATTTAATTTAATTTGACGTAATTTGGTGATCAAATTCAATCTGCGGATAAACGGTCTCGAAAAAACTTGCCCAAAAGTGACGCATTTGGTGCAGTGTAAACGTAGCTTAAAATGCCAAAGACGAGAAAGTGCATTGTGGGATGTGCCGGTGGCCACCGTTTTCATAAATTCCCTAACAAGGAGAAGGACGAGTCCAGGTGATTATAAAAAAGTATAACTTAGACCTTTTAAAATATTGTACAGACATTAGTTTTGTACATAAGTTCTGTGAAAACGTGTAGTTTCGGGTTTTTAAGGATTTTAGTTGGATTTGTTCATTCTTAACTTGATTGACGAAAGTGAGAAATTTGTTGCTAAATATAGATAAATATGAAATATTTTTTTTATACAAATTTACATTTTTGTTATGAGTATAGTGGTTTTCCCATTCCGAATGACCTTCAAGTAACTATGTGTGCATAATTAACCGCGGTTAATACAAAAACAATGCAGGTACATACAAAATATACAGGCAACATGAGCAGGTACTTTTTTAACGATCGTTAATCATGGTGAACCCCACACAATCTAAGTACCTACTCAGACAGCATGCGCCACATCTTTGCTTGAGGGTCGTCAGTCAGGGCAAACCCCAAATGAAAAACCACAAAGACAATTATAAGCCACGTACATATTTTGTTCACTAGTAGATCTTTTGTCCATTATTCTTTGAAAATAATACAATTTGTGGAAGTTTTTATTTTTTATTTAATATTTGAAGAAATTTAATTATTTATAATTTATTACAATTTTAAACATTATATTATGAGTTCTTTTCTTTTAGATTTATTTTATAATTTATTCTATTTATTTGAATTTTACTTTTAATTTAAATAAATTTCGACTTTTGTTTATGTACAGATATATTTTATTAACCTTTTTTATGAATTATTTTATTTATTTGTGTAGTTTTTAATTCTTTATTATTTGAAATGTTAATTATTTATAAATTCTTATAGTTTTTACCTTTTTATTCCCTCGTGAAGGGTGGACACCTTGCCGCGGTACGAGGGCTTAAGTCGATAGCCACAGGGCTACGTTGCCCTTGTGATCATAGAGCCACCGGTACTACATCACGAGAGAAGCCAAGCCTCTCTGGCGCGACGACTAAGATCTTCCCCCTCCCAATCCAGGGTGTTATGCGACCACGTGCCCATTGGACGTTTGCAGCCGGGAGGCAAATCGTGGCTGTAATCGAACGGAGCCTCTCTGATACCGGGCCGCCTCGGAGAGTAACTATGGCCTTACCGCGGTATGGGGCTCGACACATTCCCCCTACTCTTCCCTTGACCCTAAACTGGCCTTGCCTGGCGAGGGGTCGTACGAACAAGATGATAAATAATAACAAAAACCCTAAAACTAAAGATACAACTATGTATACTGCACAGCAGAGGAGGAAAATGCTGGAGCAAGCGAGAACGCAACGTCGGAGGACAAACTCCATTTCCTTATCAGCCGAGAGATCGACAGCGATGGCAACTACGGGTCGATTAGCTCTGGATAACAAGGGGGCAATACCCAAAGTAAGTACCGGTACAAACACAGTGAAGCCAACAACGGCTGATGCTAAAGTCCTAGTAAGTGCCGGTACCGAAACTAAGTCTTTAACGTCTGTGGCAGTGGTCTGACGACCTGGCCCCAGAGATCCAAGAGACGCTATCGCCGAGTGCTAGAAAGACGGTGGAGATGGCTGAAGCTATCTTACCGAACTTCCAAAGCGACTACGCGCCAAAGAAGGTTAATGGAAATCCCTTCAAACGCCAGAGATCGGACGTGGCAACGGGCCTTTTAATACTGGCATAGGTGTGCCTCTGCGGCAGCCACTTGAACCTAACCTAACCTACCTTTTTATTATAAATTATTTTATTTTTTATTTATTTTATAATTTCCGATTTATTTGAAATTTTACTTTTATTTTTAAATATATTTTGACTTATTCTTCCATTTTTCCAATTGCTATAATAGGGGTGATATAGGCCTACCGGGAAACCGAGCACCCACAAATAAATTCGGTAACGCGCCTTTTGCATACCTCTTGGTGGTGTGGAAATTGCTTAGTATCAAAATTAATACTAAAAATGCCCAATTTCGTTTTCGCCATACTGACACCTTTGCAAGTGTTATAAAAAACAACCGCTCTCAGAGAGCGATAAGTTTCAAATCAAGTCATCTTTGGTTTATACGCGCTCACGTAACAGATCTCCCATTCTTTGATGTTTTGGTACCAGCAGAAGCTAAAGTTTATAGTACAGTGACAAAAACAATAGCAACTTTTACAACACATACGATGTGAAATGCCTATGAGGCTCGCGTTTCCAGCAACAACATAATAGTCAGGTTACATTTTAGATTTCTTTCAGCTCAAAATGCACTCTTCACCACACTTGTGAGCTGAAGGCTTTTGGCTTATAAATTTAATTACTAAATCGTTGCTTGCTCACTCTCTGGCTCACTCTTTGAACAACTTCGTTGTCCTCTCTCGTACAAACACTGAGTTTCTCTCACTCTTTTTCTGTCTTTGTTCCCCTTTGTTTACAGCTTTTAACATTCCCTTGACCCTGCTTATTTCGTTACTTCTCCAATTTTGTTCTGTTGCTGCGGCATTTCGCTTTGCAGTGTTGGTATGTGGACGGACGTAAAGACGTCTGTTGGTATTTGACCGTGTGCTTTAGGTGTGTTATCAAGCGTATAAGAATGCTTGCCCAAAAATACTTTTTATTTTTTTTGTAATCCCTCCAACTGTTGTGCAGAACATCAGCACTAAACAATGACAACACCAAGAACAACAAGCATTCAGCAGGAAGACGTTCCTATAAAATGGCAAAAGGACGAGCAATGAAGAAGCAAAGCCCAAAATAATTTAAAGAAAGGAGGAATAATTTAGTTTGTTTTTTTGAGACTTTAGCTGCATGAAGTGTGTGTGTGTCCTAAAGCTTGTGCAAGTGCAATTTAGTCACATATGTACATAAATGTATGTATGCATTATTGTATGCCCGATATAAAGATAGGCGACCACGGCTTTTTCGGTACTTTTCGAGTTCAACCTCTTGTTTTAAAGATAAGCAGGGATAATACCCCGAAACGGGTTGTGCGCTGGGTTTGGGACCCGCCACGTAAAAAACTTAATTCCAATGAAAACAAAATCAAAGCCTCGGATGAGAACCCCCTTTAATGTTGACGACCCGGCAAAACGAATTAAGCATACTGATTTGGATATTAGGGCATGTACCGGGAATGTCCGGACCCTTTCAAGGGACGGTGCCGCTGCCCGACTGGTTGATGTCCTCGTAGACGCAAAGGCCGACATCACCGCCCTGCAGGAAATGCGATGGACGGGGCAAGGAAAGACGACCATCGGTCCTTGTGACGTATACTACAGTGGTCAGACACGCTGCAAAGCGCGTGGTGTAGGATTCGTGGTGGGAAAGAGACTTCGCCGCCAAGTATTAGCGTTCACTCCTGTGGACGAGCGTCTCGCTGCGATCCGCATCAAGGCGAGGTTTTCAACATAACATTTATCTGCGCCTATGCGCCGACTGAGGAGACGGACGACGCAGAGAAGGACTCCTTCTACGATAAACTTGAACAGACTTATGATCGCTGCCCCCAGCATGATATCAAAATCGTGCTCGGCGACTTTAATGCCAAGGTGGGCAAGGAAGGAGTCTTTGGTCCTACAGTTGGAAAATTCAGTCTCCACGATATAACATCCCCCAACGGCACTAGGTTGATTGACTTCGCCGCTGCTCGCAATATGGTCATCAGTAGTACCAGGTTCCAGCATAAGCGAATACAACAAGCCACATGGCTGTCCCCTGATCAAAGAACTAGAAACCAGATTGATCATGTCTTGATTGACGGCAGACATAGCTCCACCGTTCTGGACGTGTGTACACTGCGTGGTCCCAATATTGACTCTGACCATTATCTTGTCGCAGCCAAGATACGCACACGCCTCTGTGCAACGAAGAAAGTGCGCACAGTAACGGAAGGAAAGTTTGACGTCGAGAAGCTGCGCATGACACAGACAGCTGATAATTTCACAACTCGACTCTCACACCTGCTAGCAGAGGGCAATCCCCGACCTAACGATGTAACCGAGCAATGGAAGCATATCTCTCACTCATTGCGTACCGCCGCTGAGGCCACTATAGGGTTCCAGCGAGCCCGCAAGAACAACTGGTACGATGAGGAATGCAAAACTGCCTCGAAAAAAAAGGACGCTGCCTACAAGGAGACGTTGCGAACGGGCGCAACCCGCAGTGTATGGCAACAATATCGTGAGGCAAAGAAGGAAGAAAGACGCCTTTTCAGAAAAAAGAAAAGTGAGGCCGAAAGGCGTGAGTGTGAGGGGCTTGAGATGCTGGCTGACAGGAATGATGCCCGAAAATTCTATGAAAAGATCCGGCGGATGACGGAAGGTTTTAAGACCGGGGCAAGCTCCTGTAAGGACAATAATGGCGACCTGGTAACCGACGTTCAAAATGTACTTAAATTATGGAGGGAGCACTTCTCCTCACTGCTAAATTGCGAAGGAGACGTCGAACCCGGTACCCCAATCCCTGACGATGGAAAAGTCGACCCACCACCTGACTATGATGAAGTGAGGATAGCTATATCCCGGCTTAAAAACCACAAAGCGCCTGGAAAAGACGGACTACCCGCCGAGCTGTTCAAACACGGAGGCGAAGAGCTGGTAAAAAGCATGCATCAGCTCTTATGCCGAATATGGTCAGACGAATGCATGCCTCCGGATTGGAATTTAAGTGTGCTTTGCCCAATCCACAAGAAAGGCTAACCGCACCAACTACCGCGGATTTAGCCTTCTTAATAATGCATATAAGGTTCTTTCTAGCGTGTTGTGTGAAAGGCTGAAGCCCATCGTAGACAAACTGATTGGACTTTATCAGTGTGGCTTTAGACCTGGTAAGTCTACCATCGGCCAGATTTTCACGATACGCCAAATCCTGGAGAAGACCCATGATAAAAGAATCGACACACACCATCTCTTTGTCGATTTCAAAGCCGCTTTTGGCAGCGCAAAAAGGAGTTGCCTGTATGCCGCCATGTCTGAATTTGACTTCCCTGCAAAGCTTATACGGCTTTGCCAAATGACGTTGAGCAATACCAACAGCTCCGTCAGAATCGGGAAGGACCTCTCTGAGCCATTTGAAACCAAACGAGGCTTCAGACAGGGCGACTCCCTTTCGTGCGATTTCTTCAATCTGATGCTGGAGAAGATAATTCGAGCAGCAGAGCTAAACCGCAATGGTACAATCTTTTACAAGAGCGTGCAATTGCTGGCGTATGCCGACGATATTGATATCATTGGCCTTAACAACCGCGCCGTAAGCGCTGCCTTCTCTGGACTGGATAAGGAAGCGAAAAAAGTGGGTCTTGCCGTGAACGAGGACAATACGAAGTATTTGCTGTCATCAAAGAAAGAATCGGCGCACCTGCGCCTTGGCAGCCATGTCACTGTTGATAGTTACAAATTTGAAACTGTGAGGGACTTCGTCTATTTGGGAACCAGTATCAACACCGAAAATAATATCAGTCTAGAAATCCAGCGGAGAATCACTCTTGCCAACAAGTGCTACTTTGGACTGAGTAGGCAATTGAGAAGTAAAGTCCTCTCTCGAAGAACAAAGATCACGCTCTATAAGTCTCTCATCATACCTGTCCTGATGTATGGCTCAGATTCATGGACAATGTCAAGAGAAGATGAGATGGCCCTTGGAGTATTTGAGAGAAAAGTTCTCCGGAAGATTTATGGTCCTTCCCGTGATGCCAACGGCGAGTATCGAAGGAAATTCAACGATGAGCTGTACGAGCTCTACGCAGATCTGACCATAGTCCAGCGAATTAAAGCCCAAAGACTCCGCTGGCTGGGCCATGTTATGCGAATGGACAAAGAAGCTCCAGCACAGAAGGTTTTCCTATCGTCGCCTGAATTCGGCGGCAGAGGAAGGGGGAGGCCTCGACTGAGATGGAAACAACAGGTGGAGGATGACTTGAACTCCCTTGGGGTTTCTAATTGGCGTCAGTTATCGCTAAAAAGGAATGACTGGCGTGCTTTGATATGCAACGGCCAAAATCGCTTAGGCGGTTAAGCGCCAATAAATGATGATGATGAGGGATATGAAAAATAAGATATTTAATAGGTGGTGATCCCTGCGGATGAGGGGTTTAGATTATGACAGAGGTAGGCATACCGGTGGTAAGAGGCGACTAATATGCACATACTACGGACATGATTCCTCTTACCTCTTGGGGATGGAGGGATGACATGACCTAGAAGGCTCCACTGGTCATACCAAATCGCTCCCGTAAGGGAGTACCGGAGCGTATCGGGCTCATAACCGGACAAGGACTGTCACACCCCAAAACCTTCGGGAAGTGTTTTTTTTTGTTAAAAACAACAATAAGCCCTTAACAAATAGTTTTGTTGAAGTAAGAAGAAATGTACTTTTCGGTTTATAACCTTATCATACATGCTTTGAAACAATTTCCAATATGTGGTAACCCTGAAAATACATTTCAACTGGCAGCACTTTTCCAGGAGATCTTGAAATATATTATATTACCTTATATTCAAGTTTATTAAAACGGGTTGCGTAATTTTTTAAATAAAGGCGGATACGGTAAAAATTACATAAAAATTACATATATTACATACATATAAGCATAAGATGGCAAGACTAGGTAGTACCTCTGTCTAGAAATATATTTTTTTAAATACAAAGTAAAATAGCTTTTGTTTTATACTCGCTCTGGTATATCTCATGTGGTTTGCTTTAATTCCAGATAGGTGGCAGCCCCGTAACAATATTCAATGTGGCAAAAAGTAAATAATTAGCCAACGTGTCCTTCAAGTGGTTTCGAATTTGTCCATTACGTGGTTTAGCGAAATCACCGACGATATATACATTAGACCGGGTCGAAGAAAAAAGTTGAAAAAGTCCACCCCTAAATTTGAAGCTTCTGTTGAGAGGATTTCGAGAAAATTTTTTTTTTTTTTATCCTTACAAAAACAGACCAAATGGTTTTTTTGTTGTAAGGATAAAAAAATATAAATTTTTCCGAAATCCTCTCAATATAACCTTCAAATTTGGGGGCGGACTTTTGTAACATTTTTCTTTTTTGCATCGGGCCCGACCCGGTCTAATATACATGGGTCATTCCATATGAAATTTAGTAGTAATATTTAAAAATGTTCACTATATTTTTTTTTCTGCTGAGAATGGAAAATAAGTCGACCCCTATTTTTTTATTTCACCCATAGTGGTCAATTTTTTTAGTTATGAATTTTTGAATTTTAGGCATTTTGAAAACTGAATTTTTTCGTTATTTTCTAGTTCGTGAACCAATTGACGGAATTGGAACAAATTTTAGGACTGGCCTAAGGAATGTTAGATCTATCTAAAAAAAACCTAAAATTAAAAATTATTTTTTTTTAATTTTTAACAAAATTTTTATAAACAATTTGTAGTTGAGGAAAAAGAGTATTTTTGAATTTCGTTTTTTTTATTTAATCATAAATTGGTCTTTTAATAATTTGCTGTAAAAATTTCAGAGTGGTCATTTAAATGGTTGTTGAGTTATACGACATACATCTATATTAATACCTCATGCTATCAACGAAAATTTAATGTATTTATTTTTAGTTGACTCTAGTTTCAGATACTGAAGTATAGTTTCGAAACAAGCACATTATATGCCACACATATGTATATCTGAAACGGTACTGGAAAGGCACAGCTTAATAATATTCTCATAACAAATCAATGTAACGGTATCTTAAAGGTAAGTGGGTTAATGCTTTAGTGTAAGGAAATAATTTTACCATGCAAATCTAATTTCTTAGTAAACAATGACATTTGTCTACGAACGCCATAAAATAAAATTATTGCTTTCAAACCTGCGTCAACTACTTGAAAAAGGAAAAAAATTATGTGAAATGGATTTAGTATTTGGATGAGGTATTAACAATAGCCGACAGCAACAGGGCAACTCCAAACAACGGTACTAGTAAGAACAACAGCGCCAACAACGCGAGTAAAAGCAGTCAAAACGAAGCGTCGCAAACTAATTAACATTCTGAAGAGCAAACCATTTTCCTAGACGATGTGAAAAAATTTCTGCACCGGTCAGCATTTAAAGAAACCCTACAGAAAAAATTGTCTATTGCTGATATAATCTAAGTTAAAGCAAACTTTTGATGTGATTTTCTTACTTATGTATTTGTGAGGTCTCCCTGTTTGGACCTTCACTTTTATAAACCTCGCCGAACGGTACCACTTGTTCACCATAGCAAGCAAATTAATAGTTAACTATCTTTTCACTAGAACTAGCGAGCTTAACGTTTTTCTTTCTTTCCTTTCAACCTCTTACCTTATAGTCAGTTGTCAACTAATGTTTTTGTGAAAGCAAATAAGAAGTTAATGTTAGGTTTGATAATAGTTTAGAGTTTTTCCATTTCTTACAGGGCGTATTGTAAATAAAATGTCAAGATATAAAAGTGATGCATAACTACTTGGTTGTTTTCATAACATACAATCATGTATTCCCAGGTAGGACCAAGGCTTGTGATTAGTGACTGTCTTTAAACGTCGTTGTTGCTGTTTACATCATTACCATATCGTACCATATATCCACAGAAATTATCCGTTTTCGATGCTCGACTATTTGAAGATTTGTTTAGCCTACTCAGAAAGTCAATAATTGCATCTTATCTTACTAATATATAAACACGTAAGTTTGTGAGTGACTGCGGATGTTTGCTGTTCTTTAACGGCTGAGCCAGTGCACCGATCTTTACGAAATTTTGCAGACAAGTTCTTAGGGGTATAAAGTCTGCACTGGCATCATGAAATTTCGATATATTTATCGATAACATAGTTATTTGGACTTTGGTTAATTTCAGTATATTTATCGATAACAGAGTTATCGGTCCAAATGTGGTTTGGGGAAAACTTTGGAACATTCATACAAAATTTTGCAGATAAAGCGCCAAATACACGACACGAACATTTCCGCGAACATTCCCTTTATGTCATGCTTCTGCGACCTTTTCTGTCGTGTATGGTGGTGTTTGCCAGTTCGCGCAAAATGTTCGCCAAAAATCAAAATATTTTAATTTTTGACGAACATTTGCGCGAACTGTTCGTGCGCGGAAAAGTAAAATGGACAATAAAAAATTTCTGAGTGAATTTATTGAAATGTATAAATCTTTGCCATCATTGTGGCAAGTAAAAAGCAAAGATTATTGTTATAGAATTAAAAAGAATAATGATTATGCGACTTTAATCGAAAAATTAAAAGAAGTAGATCCTGATGCTAGTAGATCCGTATTCATCGCTGTCTGAAAGAGAACTAATGTTCGGCCAAAAGTTCGTATGGTGAATGGCCAAAGCTGCGAAGAAGATTGCGGAATGTTCGCGGAAATGTTCGTGTCGTGTATTTGGCGCTTAATCCTTAGGAAAAGAGAATCGGTAACAGGCATCAAGAAATCTCGATATATTTATCGATAACATAGTTATTTGGACTTTGGTCCATTTCGGTATATTTATCGATAAAATAGTTATCGGTCAAAATGTGGTTTGGGGAAAACTTTGGAATATTCACACAAAATTTTGCAGCCTAATTCCACTGGATCACAAATTCCAACTTTTTTTCTGCACCAGAGACGCCATAGTGAAATTCCTATGTAAAATCACCTCCTAATTCCGAAAATCAAAGTTATTTTCACTTGAATGGTACCGTTTTTGAGATATTTACGATTTACCGTTATTTCAAAAAACAAAAAAGATGGCTCCACTTAATCGTGTATATCTCAAGAACAAATTGAGCTATTCGAAAACGGTTTGAAAAATTTGAAAGCTTATAAAATTTACTATAGTCAGTACATACAACACTTTTTGCTAGGTCCTGCAGATTCAAACATAGTGAACAATCATTACGGATTTTTTTAATTTTTTTTGTAAAAATATAAAAAAATTTGTACTTTGCGAGGAAGCATCTCGAAAACTTTTTGTTTTTTAGCAGATATTTCGTATTTGATCTTAGGAGAAGAGAATCGGTAACAGGCATCATGAAATTTCGATATATTTATAACAGAGTTATCGGTCAAAATGTATTTTTACGTAAACTTTGGAATATTCGCACAACATTGGTATCAAACGAAAGAACCAGACCACAAGCTTTCATTTGGACTTTGGTTCATTTCGATATATTTATCGATAACAGATTTATGTGTCAAAATTTGGTTTCGTTTAAACTTTGGAATTGTCGCACAAAACAGGTATCAAACGAAAGGGGAAGACCACAGCTTTCATTTGGACTTTGGTATATTTCGATATATTTATCGATAGCAGGATTATCGGTCGAAATGTGGTTGCGCGTAAACTTTCGAAAATGTGCACAAAATTGCTATCAAACGAAAGGGAGCTCGGAGCTCCGAGACAATGCAATGTGAACGAAAAAGGTATCCGCTAGGTGGCGCACGGATCAAGAAATACGGTAAAATCAATTAAAAATTGAAATTTTGGAACGCATATTTGAGGAACTTCCCGGTAAGCTAGATTATTGAAAATTTGCATACATATGAACAATTGAAGACAATACAAACCGTTGTACAAGAAATTAAGCTAGATGTCACACTGGTCGAGGTAATTACAAAAAATATTAAAAGACTCCTGGAATTTTGCGATCGATTTTTAGTAACTTGCAGGTTAATTAGAGACTTGAAACTTTACATATTTGTCACAACCCGATGATAATGCAATCCCTCATCAAAACAATTCCGGTATGTGGCGCACTGATCGAGATATTTCGAAAACTAATTTGAAGTTGAGAATTTTGTGATCGACTTTTGACCAACTTCCAGGTAACCTAGGAACTTGAAACTTGGCATTAAATTAAGGCAACAGTGAACCTACAAATAGTAAAAATAAAAATTCCGATAGATGGCACGTTGGTCTATATAATGCAAATCTTTAAAAAAAAAATTAGAAGACTTCTGGACTTTTGCGATCGATTTTTAGTAACTTTCACATTAGTTAGGTACTTGAAACTTTACACATTTTTCACAACCCGATGACAATGCAATCCCTCATCAAAACAATTCCGGTAGGTGGCGCACATACCAAGATATTTCCAAAACTATTTTGAAGTTGGGAGCTTTGTGATCGACTTTTGACTAACTTTCTGGTTAGTGATTTAGTTAAAGGAACCGGGACAGTACCATATTTAAAAATCAAATTTCCGATAGGAATCACCAAAACTAAAAATAAAATAATAAAAAGATGATAAAAAAGTTTTAAAGACAACCTTTATATGAATGCTGTCAAAAAGCCTCAGCAAATTTGTCGTTAAACAAAGACATGGTTTCGGTGTTTCTGGTTTTGAAATTTTAGTCATACCAATTGTAATCAATTTTTGTGATTTGAAAATATAAAGGTGTAGTGCAATTAATATGCTTTAAATGTTTTGCCGATAACCGAACTTATATTTAGGCTCTCAGAAATTGTTTGCCTTAGTTTGGAAACGTGCAGTCCACCTTTATATTTTCAAATCTCAAAAATTATTTAATTTGGTATGACTAAAATTTCAAAACCAAAAACACCGAAACCATGTCTTTGTTTAACGACAAATTTGCTGAGGCTTTTTGACAGCATTCATATAAAGGTTGTCTTTAAAATTTTTTTATCATCTTTTTTTATTTCGATAACTGCTGGACATAATAAAATTAAATTTGGAAGGTAGATTTTGTATCAGCTAGAGATGGTTGTACGATAAAAAAAAAATAAAGTCATTTGAAAAGATTTTGGAGATATCGCTCAAATGTGGTAACGTTATTAATTGTTCATTCAATATGAGCATCAAATGAAAAGTATTTTAAAATGGTGTAGTATTCAGTCCAATATGATTAAAATGTCAACCAGGAGGGGCCGGGAAGAGCATAAGTATCAAATAAACGGTGGTGACAAGTGATTTAAGATGTTTTAGTATTTTTCCTACATAAGACCATGGTTTCTAAATATTAGTAAACACGTGGACCAGAAGTGGAGCTAGAAGGTTTTTGTAAAAAATGGATCTAAATGAAAGGTGTTGATGAGAGTTTTAAAGTGGAGGCATTTTAAGCGATTTTGGGAGTGGGATTGAGAAAGGGATAGGGATATGGATGACAATTAGAAAAACAATATGAAAAGAGTAAAGCATATTCGCAAAAAAATGTGGGTGTGAAAACAGCACTTCAAGGTGCTGCTGTATATATAAACTAAAAAAAAGTGCTATTTTAGCACCAAAAAAGAGTCAAAGTAACAAAAAATGTAAAAAAACTATTTACACCACACTTACTCACGTTGCCACACCACACTACCATATTGCCTTTACCGCGAGTTGAACTAACAATTATTAACTGCTGAGCGGTGCTGTCTAGCATTAGGCAGCGACGAACAGCTTTTATGGATTTACACCACCCTTTTTCACTTTACACCATTTTAGTTTAGCAAAAGAACGTTGAAACCAAAATAGTGTTAGCTTTACACCAAAAAAGTGTAGCATTTGCACCATTTTTTTTGGGTGTATGAAAATGATGAAGGTGGAATGGACGGGAAGAAGGTTGTGGAGCTGAAACGAGGAGGGCGAGTCACATTTTATAAATGAAAACAAGTTAATGTTTGGGCAGGACAACGTCTGCCGGGTCTGCTAGTTACATACATATATATGTATGTAGGTAATGTATTGTTAGACATGTTGGTGTCACAACAGACCGTACACGTTTTCAAGTGACCTCCCTTTCTCAGCTGCGCTAACTTTTCCTTATATCCAGTTAACTAAATTTCCCAATCAAGTAATAAGCTCTCGATATCTTTTGTCATTAATGCTGATGGAATAGAAATTTTGCGAATTCTAAAAATTTATAACAAAATTAATAAGAAATGACAACTGTGCTTGAACGCTCCCATGAAATATGAGAACAAATAAACATAAACCAAGTTCACGTTCATACCGGTTGCCACACGAAAGAGTCGCTTGCTACAGAGTTAGCAGAAAACTCAATGGCTAGGACATAACAACAAAAAAACGTGCACTGTCAATATTATTGTAAACTATGAGTATTTTGATGTGATTGGAAAGGAAATTTTCGCATAAAATATTTGCACTTCAAATATAGAAGCGTACGCGTGTCCGCACAAGCATAGACGCGTATGGCATGTCAGTGTTAACTTGCACTTTACTTTTACGCTAAACGTGGCTTACGACATAGCTAATCCTATTAGGTTGGCATTAGCCAACAATATGCCACGCTGGCCATTTATCTTGTCAGCGATAATTTGCATTTTTCCAGCGGACCATTGGTGGCGGTCGTATGCAAAATAGACAAAAAGTGACAACAACTACAATCACAACAACAACAATAACAACAGCAATAGCAATTCACATGAAATCACACATTGACAGCAATGCAATATTCCCAAGCAATAGCGGCAACATCATGTCAATAAGATTGACTACGTCCAAAAAAATGTTAGAATCGAATATCGTAGAACGTCAAAATTTACAAAAAAATTACTGTGATAAACAATGAGGAACAGTGGGACAGTGTATATAGCTATTGAATCTTATTAAATTGCAAACAGTATCGTGTACAATAGCCACAACAATGCAAATCTGCAAGTGAAAAAAGCTTGGAGGCCACAATATATTTCAGGTCCTCCCTAGAATTACAGTTGCCCCCAGCAACACCAAAAAGCTGCAGTGACTACGATTCATCTACGGTAGAACTTTTAATATAGTCAGACTAGGCTGCCCAAAGAACCAGTACCAGCTTTTGGCTTCACCGAAAAGTAAACACTCTCTTTGCCATCAAATAAACCCTCGTTGAGGCAATGGTGATATCAAAAGCAGGTGACATTCTTTGTTTCCAGCGGCAACCTACGTACAACTGATATTATGAAATTTGTAGAAATGCCCCCTTCCCTCGAAACATGGAAATGTAATCATTAGCACTTCAGTGTTCATTCCAGCTTCGATTTTGACATTAAGATTTTTAAGATTAATTATTCTCGCGACGGAAGTGATAGCGTACCGCATTCATTCCGACAAAGGACTCACATTCCAAATTCCTAAATTCTTCCAAACAAAAACTTCACACCTGCTCTAATGCGCGAAAGAAGGTTGGGTCGCCCTTTCAATGTACGAGTTTGGAAAGTTCTCCGAAGTTCTCGAAGGAAGAAGGATAATGGAGTGAATTAAAGTTTAACTGCTTCGGTGGTTGGGTCATATTGTGCAAATAGACAACGGCGTTCCAGAATAGAAGGTTTTTCTATTGAAAATCGAGTAGAAAAGCGATTATATTGGACCTGCAACCATACCTAGATTTTTATAGAACCTTTAGAGCTCTGAAACTATTTAATTGCTTAGTTTTCATATTTAGTTATAAAGGTTAGGTTTTAAAAGTTTCTTATTCCAAGGAATGCCTTATATGTACTTTAGTATCAAGTTTGTTGCCTAAGTCTTTTGTATATAGAAATACTTGTATATATGCAGGTGGGCTGCCACCTCCTTTTGCGAGAGCAGATATTGTTCTCGCCAGCGATTGACACCAAGCAAACGTGCAACTAGTACGGCTAGCTAATATTAATGCATCTATGCTTGACGTGTTGACATGGTGATGCCCGATGAGAATGCAGCTGTGTGTATGATAATAAGTTGGCAACACTTCATTCCCACCTAATTTACTTTGCCAAGGATAAATCTTAAATATTCGAGTCTCCAGACAAATTATAAAAGACAACTGAATGTCTCATCAGAAGCTTGATTATTTGTATCGAAAGTATGTAAAGAGCCATGATGATATCTGTCATGAAATTATCGAAAGGTTTGGGGTTAGTAATAATGTGTAGAATTTTCCCTCTGGCAGTATTGCCCATGACGAAAACCGAAACCACTCCTTGCGTTAAGTAAAGACAAAACTTTTTGCGTTTCAATAAAATAAAAAAAATTAATAAAAGTTGTATTGCTACACTGCAAATCGTCACATTGGCTGCAAGCGAAGAATGGAAGCCTCCCACACACATTACCGAATAAGTGCAGCCAAATAACCGAACAAATAGCTCAACCAGCCGGGCCGCAAAACAAAGCTAACTTTAACGCCCAATGTACCATAATTTCAAACTAAAAACAGCAAAGGAGTAGACAAACCTTCCTCAGCCAAATGCAGACACACATGTATGTGTAGAAAAGTATGTTGTTGAAAAAATATCTCTGAAATGCTGACATAATTTTGTACCAATTTGATGGATCAGCGAGTAACGTGCAATTGTTGTCGAAACTCAAGTAATTGCCATCATTGCCACCACCTTAGCTGATAACAACAACAGAAATACTTTTGGATGTTGACCATGACCGCCTCGCTGCCTCACAATAAAATTTATGGCTCTACATTTTGGCATTGTTTTTTATTTCTTGTTCTTGCTCTTTATGCAAGCACATAATCAAAATTGAAGCAAACGCCCACTACTGCAACTCACTTTTCAGCATTAAATACTACCAGCTGTGTTGCGCTGTATCTATATGTCGTTATTGTTTTTGCTTTTAAATAACGCATTTTTATTCTGAAACGTGGTCATTTAGTGATTGAATACATGCGCCCTACTCTGCCATAATTTAAATGATCGTCAACCCAACGAAATCAATCAAGTTCAAAAAGTTGAAAATATTTTGATATGTTGTTAGTAGAACGTCATTGTTGTTGTCAGAAATATGCTGCATAGCATGCTGCATTACGTCATTCATTATTTCTGCGCCCTCGGCCTCTCAGCGTTGTGTTTGTCATCTCCAACGCTTATATCCTGAAATTTTTCCACCATTGTTTGACATCACGGAAACAACCATTCCTCAAATTGACAACCCGTAGTGCGAGCACGAGATATAAAATTAAAAGAAAAAATTATAATAAAAGAATAAAAAAAAATAAAAACTAAAATAATAAAAAAATAAAATAAAATAAAATATCATAAAGTAAAATAAAATAAAATAAAATAAAATAAAATAAAATAAAATAAAATAAAATAAAATAAAATAAAATAAAATAAAATAAAATAAAATAAAATAAAATAAAATAAAATAAAATAAAATAAAATAAAATAAAATAAAATAAAATAAAATAAAATCAAATAAAATAAAATAAAATAAAATAAAATAAAATAAAATAAAATAAAATAAAATAAAATAAAATAAAATAAAATAAAATAAAATAAAATAAAATAAAATAAAATAAAATAAAATAAAATAAAATAAAATAAAATAAAATAAAATAAAATAAAATAAAATAAAATAAAATAAAATAAAATAAAATAAAATAAAATAAAATAAAATAAAATAAAATAAAATAAAATAAAATAAAATAAAATAAAATAAAATAAAATAAAATAAAATAAAATAAAATAAAATAAAATAAAATAAAATAAAATAAAATAAAATAAAATAAAATAAAATAAAATAAAATAAAATAAAATAAAATAAAATAAAATAAAATAAAATAAAATAAAATAAAATAAAATAAAATAAAATAAAATAAAATAAAATAAAATAAAATAAAATAAAATAAAATAAAATAAAATAAAATAAAATAAAATAAAATAAAATAAAATAAAATAAAATAAAATAAAATAAAATAAAATAAAATAAAATAAAATAAAATAAAATAAAATAAAATAAAATAAAATAAAATAAAATAAAATAAAATAAAATAAAATAAAATAAAATAAAATAAAATAAAATAAAATAAAATAAAATAAAATAAAATAAAATAAAATAAAATAAAATAAAATAAAATAAAATAAAATAAAATAAAATAAAATAAAATAAAATAAAATAAAATAAAATAAAATAAAATAAAATAAAATAAAATAAAATAAAATAAAATAAAATAAAATAAAATAAAATAAAATAAAATAAAATAAAATAAAATAAAATAAAATAAAATAAAATAAAATAAAATAAAATAAAATAAAATAAAATAAAATAAAATAAAATAAAATAAAATAAAATAAAATAAAATAAAATAAAATAAAATAAAATAAAATAAAATAAAATAAAATAAAATAAAATAAAATAAAATAAAATAAAATAAAATAAAATAAAATAAAATAAAATAAAATAAAATAAAATAAAATAAAATAAAATAAAGGAAAATAAAATAAAATAAAATAAAATAAAATAAAATAAAATAAAATAAAATAAAATAAAATAAAATAAAATAAATTAAAATAAAATAAAATAAAATAAAATAAAATAAAATAAAATAAAATAAAATAAAATAAAATAAAATAAAATAAAATAAAATAAAATAAAATAAAATAAAATAAAATAAAATAAAATAAAATAAAATAAAATAAAATAAAATAAAATAAAATAAAATAAAATAAAATAAAATAAAATAAAATAAAATAAAATAAAATAAAATAAAATAAAATAAAATAAAATAAAATAAAATAAAATAAAATAAAATAAAATAAAATAAAATAAAATAAAATAAAATAAAATAAAATAAAATAAAATAAAATAAAATAAAATAAAATAAAATAAAATAAAATAAAATAAAATAAAATAAAATAAAATAAAATAAAATAAAATAAAATAAAATAAAATAAAAAAATAAAATAAAATAAAAAAGTTAAAAAACAAAAAATAAATAAAATAAAACTAAATTAAATTGAATAAAAAATTAGTCAAATAAATAAAATAAAACTAAATTAAATTAAGAAGAAAAAGAGAAAAGTTCTCCGGAAGATTTATGGTCCTTCCCGTGATGCCAACGGCGAGTATAGAAGGAAATTTAACGATGAGCTGTACGAGCTCTTCGCAGATCTGACCATAGTCCAGCGAATTAAAGCCCAAAGACTCCGCTGGCTGGGCCATGTTATGCGAATGGACAAAGAAGCTCCAGCACAGAAGGTTTTCCTATCGTCGCCTGAATTCGGCAGCAGAGGAAGGGGGAGGCCTCGACTGAGATGGAAACAACAGGTGGAGGATGACTTGAACTCCCTTGGGGTTTCCAATTGGCGTCCGTTATCGCTAAAAAGGAATGAATGGCGTGCTTTGATACGAAACGGCCAAAATCGCCTAGGCGGTTAAGCGCCAATAAATGATGATGAAATTAAATTAATTACATTAAATTAGTATAAGTAAAATAAAATAAAGTACAATTAAATAAAAATTATTCCCAAACGGTCAAAAGTCCACCAAAGTTTCAAAGATTCTCAAATTAATGACCACAAACTCATAACATACATACATATTAAATAAAGTAAATAAAAAAAAATTAATAAAATCTCTACATATAATAAAATTGTAACAGGTCGATGTCTGTAGCGAGTAGAATCCAAATCAACCATTTTAAAAATGATTGTGTGTCTGTCTGTCTGTTCGTATGTTTGTGGTCGTATCACTCTGAAAGTAATGAATGGAATTGAATGAAACTTTTTTCGTGGGATTGCTCGACGCTCAACTTAAAATTTAAGATATTACTTTTTTCGATATCTCAACCGGTTTTGGAGTTATCTCCCAATATGTGGACTATGTCTGTCTGTATGTTTGTGGTCGTAGCACTCTAAAAGTACTGAATGGAATTGAATTGTCGGTTGCTAGACGCTCAACTTAAAGTTTAAGATATTATTTTTTGCGATATCTCAACGGGTTTTGGAGTTATCGCCCAATATGTGGACCAGGGGTAACCAAAAATGTCTTAGTACAATATAGGTGTGAAACGAGAGGTGTCAATGAGTGCTATAATATCCGATGTGATTCATTGAAATATCTGAAAACGGTTTGGGATATATCTTGAAATTTCGATAGGTCGACCGGTTTCGGAGGGATCGACGAATATTTCCACAAAAATGTGTTAGTACATTATGGTACCTTAAGTGCTGAACTCTAGTCTTCTTGTTGGACTTTATTCTTTGCCAACCCAGCTGCAAAAAAAATAGAAATTATACGCATTCAAAGTCGGGGGCACCAGCTAGTAATTTAATAAATTGACAATTGGCAAATTTCTTCACCTATTTTTATTTAAAAGTCCTTTTTCGAAAGACCTGATATCTTGAAGCCCTTCACGATAGTCAGAAATCAATTGTACCAACTTGAATACCGATATATTTATTGTTATTATTATTATATATATATAAAAAAATTACAAAATAAGGAGCACAAGTAACAAAGACCTTCGGCTAATATCGATATAAAAACCTTTTATAATTTTATAAACCAAAATTATATTTCCAACCTTATGACTACGGGTTATCACTAAATTCTTATGAAGAACGTATACTGCCTTACTTGTTTTTGTTAGTTGCGACGTCCTCGGTTGTCATCGATAACATCATAAATTGTTATTGCAACATGTTGTTTGTTGATTTGCCGTTGCTGATATATTTGTTTTTGACATTACCTATGTATGTATGTATGACGATTCTTATTGTTATTACACTGCATCTGCCTGCTGTTCTGCATCAGTTCTGCTGTTCTTTTTTTTTTGTTGCTAACAATGCTTTTCGGAATTCGTTGCTGTAACGGACTCTTACTCGCCTTTGCAACAAATTTCCATTCTCGAAACAGTCTGAACACTCACACTCGCTAAAGCCAGCGGACACTGCCCCTCATTCTACTTCGAAAAAAGCTTCGTTTCGTCCGTGGTCGGTTGGGCGTTTCATGTTGTTTCTGGCGTATTTGATTACTTTTATTGAATCTTTTGATGTTAGTTTTGTTATTATTGTGATTAATTACTCGTCGTCTCGGTCATCACATTTTTGTTTATATTTCTTGTTCTTTCAAAGTTTTGGTAGGATATTTATACCTAGATATACATATGTATATCCTGTTATTTGACGAAAATTATAGCACCAAGGATTCTCTACCAGTTATCTATAGAAGTAACTGTTGCGTGTATTTAAAAAGGACTATTCAGAATTCACTCTACTGAGAAAGTCTTTGAGAACTAGTCGCTTAGCTGCAGATAATGCAATTTTATATGTTCACCTCTGATATGCAAATATTTGTCTCAGTTTGTTTCGATGTTCTTGGTTATCTGCATCAGAACTTGTTCTTGTTTCTCTGTGATCTTGTGCGGACTTATTGATTTGCAATTATGTTCGCTTTACACCCACGTAAGCGTGTTGTCTTACGAAAAGTTAGATAAATACAACCGGAGGAATATACAAAAATTGTGTAGGTAAAAAATGTGTTTAAGTACATGCTATGACTATGGGTGCATAAAACTGATTATTCTCATTCTCAATATTACATCATAATATCTTAACTAATAAAAATATTGCAAAATTAATAAATAAAATTGAAAAAATAATGAATTAATGCAGCTCTTGAGCAATCTAAACAAGAGAAATGTGGTGGTTCTATTTGATAATGAACATTTTTGATTTTTGAAAGATAATACTCTTTTTCCTAAAATGTTTTTATTAGGTCGCTTTCGTCGTTCTTGTGCTTACTACCATGAAAACACATATTTTGCTAAAAAAGTTCCGCTAGGTGGAGCTGAGATAGGGGTAATTAAAACTGAAAATCCTAATTATGGACCGATTTAGCTGATATTTAGCATGTGAATTACTTAAACAAAAAATGCGAAGGTCTCTTTTCGGTGTCGTTGTATTAATTTTTCAACCAGCTTCCTTGAGGTAGGATCTTCAAATTTTCATCATCGTTTAGTTTTCTACGGCGGCCGCCGTGGTGTAGCGGTTAAGTGTTCGGCCTTCTACACCAAGTCGTGGCAGTTCGATGCCCGGCAAAAGTAACATAAACAATTATTTAGAAAAACGATTTTTCTAAACGGGGTCGCCCCTCGGCAGTAGTTTGGCAAACTCTCCGGGTGTATTTCTATCATGAGAAGCTTCTCAGCAAAAAATTCATTTGCTTTGCAAGTGCCGTTCAAAAAACTGTAGGTCCCACCAGGCCCGTGCGCAGGAATTTGCTATAGGGGGGGTTTTGAACTTTTGGATGCTCCGAAGGTTGTGACTTTTGACAGTTTTTATGAAAAAATTCAGTCGTTGAGAGCCAATAGGGGGGTTTTGAACCCCCAAAACCACCCCCTGCGCAGGGGCCTGGGTCCCGCCAACTAGTAGGAAAAACTCAAAAGCAGCACACCACAAGTTGGAAAGAGAAGCTCGGCTAAAAATCTCGTTAGAGGTTATGATAACCTGTTGGTATATCGCCGCCATTAGTTTTTTTTTTTTTTTAGTTTTCTACCCCATCGCAATATAACAAAAAAAAAACCGCGTGTAGCCAGTACACGTGAAAGAAGTTAACTTCTAAAGTTCAGAAATAACGAAATATGTATAAGATGTATTCGAGAATGGTTTAGATTCAAAATATCTTACTTCCGGGAAGTGGACCAGGGAAACGATCCATTCGAAAATATCTTATATATGGTGCGTTTTCCTTAAAATTTGGTACATGCGTAGAATTAGGCCTAAATTAACAGGGGCCAATACGAATGGGATATAGAGGAAGATGGGCGTGGTAGAAGGAAAGATGGCAATGAAGAGCAAAAGGTAGGGAGATAGGAAAGAGAGTTGTGATAAGAAAGATAGGAAGACTAGGTTGCAAGTCTGCTTGAATTTTAAATATTTGGTACACCGTCGCAAATACCTTTCACTCGATACCCATATAATAGATAGGAGGCAATCTTTTGAACCGCCCCAAGTAGCAACCGCCATGTATATAGTCTTAGAATGAATCATACTACAAATAATGCCAAATTTAATACAAAACGGCAAAACGGTTCCCGAGATATAAGGAAAAATAAATAAAATACGGTTTGGGGGCAACCCTAGCTGGCAACTCTGCTAAAAATTGTAATATTTGAATTGCGACCGAAAATACCTTTCATTTGATACCCATATTGGCATATATATAAAAAATTTAGATACGTGGCAACCCTATGAACCGCCAAAAGGTGGCCTCACCCACGCATATAATCTTAGAATGAATCATACTATCTATAATGCCAAATTTTATCCAAATGGGTAGAGCGGTCCCCGAGATATAGGAAAAACGCCTACACCTCAAAGTCTGCAACATACGCCTGAAAGTCGGCAACAATTTCTATTTACGTGCCATTACTTCCGTTTCATCGTCATCCATTTTCTTAAATTTTACTCTCAATCAAAACTTCATATCGCCGCCTAAGAAGTTAACTTCAAAAATAATCCGATAGGTGACGCACGGGAAGCGATATTTGAAAATTTTCATACCCAGCTATTTTGCTTTGGATTTTGAAATTTTCAGCAACGTTCAGGCTTCGCTGAAAAAGCATTTTAGCAAAATATTGCTTTACTTGCAAAAGTCCCAATTATCGTCTCCTATCTTAAGTTTAGTTGCTATCTGAATATGTGTGTCAATACAGTAGCACAGTTTCACTTTCGCGCCATCCGTATGTCAATGCGAAATTTCGAATATTCGGGTTTCACTTTTTCGAAATGAGTTTGAAAACCTTGCTTATATTTAGGCGCAGTCATAGTTAAAGTTGCTAACTAAAATTATAATAAAAAAGTATTTTTTTAAACCTGACACAGAATATGCGATTACAATCTTAGAAAATTTTCACAGACTCAAAACTAAAAAATAAAAAATAGGAAACAGAATAAAATAATATTTTTAATTTAAAATGTTTTAAAAATGGACTAAGAACTACAAAATAATTTCGCCTCTGCCTACATAGGTTCTTCAACACGTAGAGCTTATCCTGAACATTTGTGAGTACATATATAGTATATATATATTATATACTAAGGAAAGTATGAATGTGAAATAATATTTCGATAGGCCGCATGTTTTAATCGTATAGTCGCTAAAAATCACAATCCTGTCATTGCGCTTTGTGAACATCCATAAATTCATAACTTTACGACTATTCAAGCTACCGCAATATTGTTGTGTGGACAAAGCAGCCGGTCAGCAACAAAACATGCTAATCAACCATGTTGGCCGGCAACCACAGCAGCCGTTAAATTATGCAAATATGTACATATATGTATGGTGTATCTAGACTCTAGAAACGCTGGTATATGTATTCTCGTGTCAGAGACGTTGGAATGGGAATAAAGGGGGCGG
Source organism: Campiglossa producta (assembly GCA_964058755.1). Classification (NCBI taxonomy): domain Eukaryota; kingdom Metazoa; phylum Arthropoda; class Insecta; order Diptera; family Tephritidae; genus Campiglossa; species Campiglossa producta. Next base: position 46,755,852 of record CAXKVI010000003.1, on the reverse strand, counting down.
TTGCTTCCTGTAAAGCTCTCGTGCCCGAAATTTCTAATCGTTTTTGAAATATAAAATTAAATTTGGAAATGAGTTTTTATGGTACGTGCATCCAAAAACGCTGTTGACGGGTTATGTCAATGAAGGATGTGTTCTGTTTAAACACCTCACTTTTTTCGAGGTATTTCTCAAAATGTTATCAAACTAAAGCAGAAGAGGGGGATTTAGCACAGGGTGATTTTCGAGACAATCTCAACTGATTTCGCTGAATATTTCTTATTCCTACGATACTAATGCGCTTGATAGCTAGGTGACGCTGTGGTCAAGGTTTTTCAGTAGAAACAAAAAAAAAAAAAAAAACAATTATAAATTCAACTTTCTAGTAATAGTTTGATGTTTATAATTTCCTTGAAATATCAAAAAAAGTAATACTCTAGGACAGAGCAGTAGTCGAGCGACAGAAGCAAACTATGTTAGATTTATCAGCTTTTCTCATCAGACAATATTTGAAATTAGTATATTTATTTTTTACGGGTTTCTTTTGTTTGCCAACTGCATCATCGTCTACTCCTTAGAACCGCATAAAAAGTCAAGGTTGGTAAAAACGGAACTTAGCAACTTTACACTCTTAGCCGACGGTATTTACCTAGCGATTCTGTTCATATTTGGAACAGTACCTGGATGACCGAGCTTGCTCGGTGTTTTCGACTTGTCGCATAATATTACTTACTAACAGTATAAGCTTTCCAAAATAGATTATCGAAAAAAAAAAAACAAATAGGTGGCAGCCTTGTAAGCCAGCTCAAGTGGCAACACCAAAGTATATAATTCTAGGATGAGGCATACTATCGGTATATCAATTTTCATAAAAATCGTTCAACAGGTCCCCGAGATAGTGATCGATATTCGAAGGCATAAAAAAAATCGATTAGGTGGCAACCCTACTTGAACAATCTTCGCTGTTATACGGCCGAAAATACCTTTCATGTTACACCCTAATTGGCATATCTTGCCTAATATAAAAAAACGAGAGATAAGTAGCCACGCTATAAACCACTTTAAGTGGCAACGCCCAAGTAGACAATTTTATAATGAAGAAAACTATCCATATGCAAAGTTTCATCCAAATCGCTTCAGCCGTTCCCGAGGTAGTGGTCTAGACACGAAGAAATAAATATAATTACGTTAAGTGGCAACTCTGCCTAATAATGTCTTCGTTATTATACGCCAGAACAAACCTTTCATTTGATATCCATATTGGAGTATATTGCTTAAAATGAAACGTTCCTAGCGCTAAAATTTTTGTACATATCATTGCATCCCCCCATAAAAAATTTAACTACTACGTTCTTTATTGCTTCTGCATGAGTTGTATGTATATTTGTTATTCCGTTATGGCTTAAAGTTCATTATAGCTTCAAATTATGTGAATTCAATATCAACTGACAATTAGCCAAGCACTTTTGTTGTTATCTCTTGTTGGTGGCTGTATTACTGAAAGAAATAAAATAAAAAATTAAAAGATTCGGCAATGACTTTTTGCAGAAAGTTACTTTCTTAGTTAGTATGATTCTAGTTCGAATTCATGCACGGTTTAAAATCGCAACATGGGTGGCATAATATTTTGCTTGAAATTTATTAATTCTTGAACATTTTTTGTGCAAACTAATTTATGTTATTGTAAATAATTAAGTGTTCTTATTTTGTTTCATTTTTATAGCAAGCAAAACACGAAAGGATCTCTATAGGCTGTGCAGTTAGTTCTAGTAAATCTCGCAAAGAGGTATACAGGTTTTATTTGAAATCCGATTACATAAGCATTTAAATGTACGTAACGGGGGTCCCTTAAAATCAAACGTATGGATTTTTCCAGGCTTATCCCTCCAGGACCTCCTTACCTACGCTCATAGATGATTTCCTTCGATGGCATCACTTCTACTAGAAAAATATTCAAACTTTTATAACAGATAATACCTACATATTTGCTACGCCTACAGTGTGGAATCGTTGTTAGAGAGGATGAAAAAATGATTCCTAATAGCCAAACAATTAGTTGTAATAATGTCATAGCTTGAAGTTATGCAAAACACGATTTACAAATGTTTCATGGAATTTCCGGAAAACTAAAGACAAGATTAACATGCTTAGATGAATACGAAAATGCAATTATCAATGCGTGTTCGCCATAACATATAACATTTTCCTAGTAAAGAATAAATGATGCTGCGCACATATTGCGGAATTTATGTATGAGCGTATGAGCAAACGCTGAACCAGGTATGAATTTAAGGTGTGTTTTGAAAATTACTCTGGTCTTAGGTTAGAAAATTCAAAAATAGCAATTTAAACGGAAAGACAAAACCAAACATTAGCTTACGTAACATAACATAGCATGCACATTATAACATAACTAATTACTATAAAATTTCATACATAGCATAGCGCATAAAAACATGACATAAAATAAAATGCTAATTTCTGTTCTGGTATTTCATAATCAGTATGAAAAGCTGGCATTGGCAAAACGTAATATAAGATAACATAAGAAAACATCATATATCATAAAACTATAAATAATAACATAACAAAACATAACAACATAACATTAAAAATGAGATTTTTGCCGAGCCTCTCTTCCAACTAATGGTGTGCTGCTTTTGAGTCTTTAATTAAATTAAACTTTATTTAATTTTATTTTATTTATTTTTTTTTTATGTATTTAATTTTTTATATTTTATTTTATTTTTTTTTGTATTTTATTTATTATTGTTTAATTTTATTTTATTTTTTTTACTTGAATTTAGTTTAATTTTATCTTATTTTATTTTTTTTTTATCAATTTTTCATCATCATTTAATTTATTTTACTTAATCTTTTTTTTTAATTTTTTTATTATTTATTTCATTTTATTTTATATTACCCTATCTTTTATTTATTTTTTTCTTAACTATTTTATTTATATTTTTATGTTATTTTATTTTATTTGGTTTGGCCGACCCACCTACCTTTTCGCACTGCTCCAAAAAATCTGAAAGCTTCTCTATTTTTATCTGCCTGGTTTTCAAAAATTTTAACTCATCGCACTTATCGAGCATATACCTAAATTTTTTTAACAAATGCTAAAAGGTTGGGCAAGACGCTTAAATGTGACATACGATTGCAACCCGTTCACACATTTTCACGAAGATCTTCATGCATAAATATGTACTTGTAAAAAAAATGAACAAAAAAAATTATAACCACACCATTTCCGCTATTCTCTTAAATCTGAAAACTAACTAATATTTTCAATGTCAACGTCAATATCAGCACTCAAGGAAATCCTCGTAAGCTTGCGCTGCGCTAACGGACGAGCATATTAAGCATCAATGCAAATGCGCGTGAGCACATGCGCATTTGCGAAACGCACTTCAAATTACTCATAGATCCATCCAACCATCAACCGCTGCTCAAGCTATAAGACGAACCACCTCACAACTTACACTTACCTACTTGTGTGTTCATCCAAGCATTAAAGAAGTATGGTAACTAACTAGACAAACCATTTGACCATTTGTTCAATCTACCCATTCATCCATCTATTCAATTCATCCGGCATATGCACACGCGCAAGCACTCACACACATCAATCCAAACTCATAACATCCCGAAACCCATCCAATTGCATCATAACCAATCCGCACAGCCATCTGATTTCTATTCAATCCTAAGCGCTACAACAGCCTTGTTAAAACTTGGTCGGTTTATGTGTTTCCATGTGTGTGTGTTTATTCGCATTCCGTTGAAGCAACCAACTTAACAATTCATCTATCCGCTCGAGAAGTTGAACAACGACCAGGTTGCTCGACAATTGCACCACCAGGGTCCATCTGCTCGCTAGCCTCTTATGTTGTTGCCAACTTTCGGTATGCTGTGGTGCGTCCACTCGTCGTACATTTCTATCTATTGCTTGAAATCTTCACTCCAGCTGCGCACAATTCTGCGAAGCTTAAAAAGTGGACGGTTAGGCATGGTTATACAAATGTAGCAAGATACACACATACGTATGTATGCAGGACCGCATTTAGACTATTCGGGCAACAGAGCGCGGCCATCAGGAACTTGTTTTTCTTTTATTTTATTCAAGTTTTTTTCACTTCCTTTTTTTCTATTTTATTTTAAATTGTGATATATTATTTGAAGACATGCATGGATGAAGGGGGTATGTCGCATTTTGAGTGAAACGAGAAAATTGACTTTAAAGTTTTGCTTAAACATTTGAGGTTTTTTTAAATCTTTATGGAAAACTGACATAAAAATTATGCAAAGCCATAAAAGACGTTTCATAATATGCAATAAAAATCATAAGTTTATGTTTAGTACTTTATATGAAAAAACGGAACATACCCCCTTCTTGCACAATTCATATTGAAAAGTTGTGTACATACCCCCTTCATCCATGAATTATCTTCTACAATTTTCACGATAGCCAAGTTCTAATAAGACATAAATATAGACATGCATAACTATTCACCAATGCCAAAAACAGAAATTGAGTGAGAATGCGACATACCCCCTTCATCCATGCATGTCTTCATTTGATTTAATTATACGTTTCATGAACATGAAATGGTATTATAACTTTGGTCCGATGTTTGTAAGTATGAGAAGAAAAAGAGATAGACCCATCAATAAGTATACCGAAATGATCAGGATGACGAGATGAGTTGATTTAGCCATGTCCGTCTGTCCGTCTGCCCGTCTGTCTGTTTGAACGCAAACTAGTCCCTCAGTTTTTCAGATATTTCGCTGAAATTTTGTATGCGGCCACCATTTTCCAATATAGAAATCATTTGTCGGAACCAGCAAGATCAGACCGATATTACATATATCCCCCATACAATCGATTGTTCCGATAAACAGATTCTGGGCTATAACTCCTATAATTAAACAATTAGGAGTTTGAAACTTCGTAGGTAGCGCTCTTTTTATATGTGCAACATTTCTTTTGAAAATCATTAAGATTAGATTAATTTTTCACATAGCCCCCATACAATCGATTGTTCCGATAAACGGATTTTGGTATATAACTCCTGTAATTAAAGAGCTAGTAACGTGTTCCCAAATTTGACCCAAAATGGTCCCAAATTGGCCCCGAAATGGTCTTAAAGTCATCCAATAGTGACCTAAAGCGACCACAAGGGATCCCAAAGTGGCCCCAAAATGTTCCCATATGGGACATCATTATTTTTGTTTAATTTTTGGTTTGTTGTCGCACACCCTGCTCGGCGAGACCTACCGATACATATCAAATTTTATATACCTTAGAATTGTGGTTATTCCAAAAAAGAGAGAAAACTTTTAAGCATTGCGCATTTATATATAATAGATAGATTAATTATTGAAAACAGTCATAAATTTTTACTAAGTACTGAAAAAAAAAAAAAAATTTTAAACCATATAATATTTTTATAAATTTATATAAAAGTAATAGTAATAACGAACATTTAAAAAAAAATTAGGAGAATCGGTTAATTTTTGACAAAGTTAATGCGAGTTGAAAAAATGGGCGAAAAAAATTTTCATTGCATTTTAACGATTTCAGCGGCCGAAAAATCCGAAAAAAAAAATTTTCAGGAAAAAAAAGACACGTGCCTCTTTATTTTGACCAAAGAACAACATATTAAAATTTCATCGAAATCAAAAATCATGTCCCGCGCGGACCGGTTGTCTTGAAATGGAATGAGCCCTAGATATTGTTATTTTAATAATTTTTGTATTTCATTTTTTTTTTTTTTTATTTTATATTAATTTTATCTCATTTCACTTTACTAATTTTTTTAATTTTACTTTATTTTATTTTATTCAATTCTATTTTGTTGCATCTAATTTCATTTTATTAAATTTTATTTAATTTTACTTTATTTTTTTTCTCTTATCTTATTTCTGTTTTTTTTTTTTTCAATTTGTTTTTTCTTTTTTCTGAAATTCATTAAATTCTTTTAAGTTTTTATGTTTATAACTAGCAACCCGCTCCGGCTTCGCACGGAAAAATGTAAATTACATGGAATTCAGTACGGCAATAAGGCCATGAATGGAAAATACATTCATACATATGTACATACGTCCGAAATTTAATTATGCGAGAGATTCGTACATATGTACGTACATACATACGTATCGAGTTCTTTCACCATACGATCTAATTCAACATGAATGAGGTGGGGTGAGATTCCCGCATAATCGGTTGACAGCGAACAAACACACAAACAGCGTTCTTTCACCATACGATCTCACCCCACCTCATTCATAACGCTGTTTGTGTGTTTATTCGCTGTCAAGTTCTAATGGCTCATTCGTTTAACAGCGAACAAACAACCAAACAGCTTTTTTGGAAAAAGTGCTGTTTTTGTTTAAACAATTTTGGTTAAATAAGATATGAAACAACTTTTTTTTTGATGCAGAACGAAAGTAAATATTTCAAAGTTTAACTTCAAGTAAGTTTCATTTTAATCGGTGGATTCGTTTAGGATTTATGGCTGTGTAAACAAAAAATTTATGGTTTTTTACCACATTTTGTCCGATTGCCACGCCCCCTTTATATATTTCTTCACGTTGGTAATGACATAAACCTTCCTCTTCAACCAATCTATTTATTAAAAAAAACCGCATAAAAATCCGTTGCTTAGTTTTCAAGATTTAAGCATTCAAGGGAAAAAACAGACAGAAAAAGTGACTTTGTTTTATAATATGTAGAGATAAATTATTTAACTTTTTTATTTTATCTATATTATTATTCTAAAACACGGCACTTAGCTAGACTAAACTACAATACGTATATAAACGAAATGTATATCAGATGAAAGCTTATCATGAGCATGTTTGCAAAAAATTATAACAATTTCAATAAGTTAATTTGTTCATGAGAAATTAGCGTTTAAAGTTTGCTTATTTACCCCTGCATTGCTTTTTTAGTCAAAGTAGCGCAAAATCATATGTACTTACATACATACATATTTACATTTTTTCAATGTTTGTCTATTTCGACGGAAATCCGTGCGAGCATTGTATGTATGTATATTAGGGTGATTCAAATCAAAAAAAATTGGTTTTTTTTTCGGTCTTACCCCCCGAAACTTTAGGTATTGACGAGAAAATAAGCCTTGCAAAAAATTAGCGCTCTAACTTAACCCTTAGCGGTGGCTATTTTTTCGCCCTTTCCCATACATTTTGTATGGGGAAAAATAGTATTTTTTTCAAAGTGAATTTTTCTTTAACTTTTGACACTTTTTTGAAAATATTTGTACATACTCTTAAAGTTGAAGCTTTGAAGCTTCCAAAATGGTAAGCCATGTGCGAATATCTTAACTATTAAAATAATTATAGCCATTTAAAATTTACTAAATTGTATACGTGTTACTGTGTATGTGTGTGCAATAGTACTAAACTCAGCCATTTTCAAATGGCTGTAATTATCTTAATAGTTAAGATAATCCCACATGGCTTACCATTTTGGAAGCTTCAACTTTAAGAGTATGTAAAAATATTTTCAAAAAAGTTTCAAAAATTAAAAGCAAATTCACTTTGAAAAAAAAAAAAAATGCCTTTTCCCCATACAAAATGTATGGGAAAGGGCGAACAAAAATAGCCACCCCTAAGGGTTAAGTTAGAGCGCTAATTTTTTGCAAGGCTTATTTTCTCATCAATACCTAACTTTTTAGGGGGTAAGACCAAGGCGACATTTTTTTGAATCACCCTAATGTATATATGTACATTTACAAAGCAAGAGCTTGGGTATGAGTTGGACTCACGATATACGCGAATTTTTTCCGAGAACTTAAACTCAAATTCCTTTGAAAATCAAACTTAAAAATGTTATGTACTCAGTTTTTTTGGTTTGATTTTTTTCTAAAAAAAACACACCCGATTATCGGGGGTTACATACTAGTTTTATATTTATTTGTTTACGACAGAGGAATGGCTGTTTTACGGCCTTAGGTACTTAAACGACACTGTAAATGCGAGCTTGAGGCCAAGAAATAATAAATGTGGTTTTCATTAAATTTCATTATTATAAAGAGATTTGTTAGAATAGAGAAGAAAAAGTAAATTTTTGGGTCACAGGCCATAGCTTCATAGATCGATTTAGGGAATTGCTAGTTCCCCTCATCAGTATGATTGTTGCCTTAATGTTGCCCGGGTGATCACAAAAATTATTATTACGTTGGCCGCTTGGCCAGTAAAATATTGCAATTAGCAATTCCCCGAAATCGATCTATGAAGCTATGACGTGTGATATAAAAATTTACTTCTTTTATATTCTAAAATCTTATTAAAAAAAAATTACAATGCCGTATTTTATGGTATTTATTTTTTTTTTTTTACCTTTGAAAGTTTTCATTTTGTTTTATACGACAAGTCCGCCCCTGAGTATTTGTATATAGATACATAGGAGTAATCAAGTATGGACATACGTATGTAGATACGTATGTGCTTTAAAGCTGCTGCAGCCGTCGATCCCTAATAGTATATCCGTGACTTGTGTCTTGTCTACTTTGCGTGGCGCTCCCCCCATTCATCACCTCTCTCTTTTTAGTGGCATCGACCACACATGATTCCCCCTCCAAACACCTTCGGCTTGCCTTTCTTGGCGTCTCTCTGTGTCAGTTATAGTGATTTCCCATATTTACTGTCAACTAGACAAATGCTAGGCATAACTCATGTGCCGATTTGTAGTTTTGCAATCATAGATTTACACGAGTTTGTTCGTATATAGACGCATGCAGTTCAAGTCTCAGCTATTACAATATTTTGTTTTTTTGTTACCATATATGTATGTACATTAAATCTATGTGTTTGAAGATATTCCCTTTCAGAATTAAGTTGACATTTGCATAAGTTTAGTTCAATCATCCAATCATCACCACCACGCGATTCTTCGAATTAAATATGAATTTTATATATTTTGTATGCTGTTTAGTTTTAATAGCAAAAAGTACAAGTATCTCGAGATGTTCCCGGAGTTCACTAGTTTAATGAGCTTCGAATTTATAATTGCAATAAAGAACTCTCTAATGTCTTGTTGTTGTTGTTGTTAACGACAAAAATACTCTCCGAAGGTTTTGGGGAGTGATGTCGAAATTGACAGTCTTTGGCCGGATATGAACCCAGTACGCTCCGATGCTCCCTTGCGGTACTGCCCGACTGTCTCGGGAGCGATTTAGTATGACCAGAAGAAGGAAGGATAGGATGGGTAATGAGAAGTGAGAGGCATCATATCCGTAGATCACCCATCGAGTTAGCAATCGCGTTTTTCTTGACGACAGTACGCGACACCGAGAAACAATAGTCTTTTTCTGATCCCAAGCACAGATTCATTTCGTCACTTGTCCCTTTAATTTTAATTTTTTCTGTAGGAAGGTTTCCTGAATAGGCGTGAAATAATCCCGCAAAGGTTCTTAAAGCATTCCGAAAATATTTTGAAATAATCTCAAAACCGGAGTGTAATGGGGTGTGGTTGTATAGTTGGGCAAGCACCTCTAGCTGTGCGACCTTGCTCAATCCCGACACATGCGTCCCCCGAGGTGTTTTTTGGCAGCCTCTGTTCACCGCGTGGTGCGGCTGCAAGCTGGTGTCTGTCTTGGAGCAAGCGCCTCGCTATATAAATGTGTGAATATTTATGTTCAAAGCCCCGGAGACGAGTTTTGCGCTGGGTTTGGGACCCGCCACGTAAAAATCAAATTCCAATGAAAAAACAATCAAAGCCTCGGATGATAACCACTTTAATGTTCACGACCCGGCAAAACGAACTAAGGACAATGAGAAGGATATTGGGGCATGTACCTGGAATGTCCGGACCCTTTCCAGGGAAGGTACCGCTGCCCCACTGGTTGATGTCCTCGCTAATGCAAAGGCTGACATCGCCGCCCTGCAGGAAATGCGATGCACGGGACAAGGAAAGACGACCATCGGACCTTGTAATGTATACTATAGTGGCCAGAAATGCAGCAAAGCGCGTGGTGTTGGATTCGTGGTGAGAAAGAGACTTCGCCGCCAAGTACTAGCGTTCACCGCTGTGGGCGAGCGTCTATGCACTGACTGAGGAGAAGGACGACGCAGAGAAGGACTCTTCTACTTGAATAGACCTATGATCGCTGCCGGCGACTTTAATGCCAAGGTGGGCAAGGAAGGAGTCTTAAGTCCTACAATCAAAGAACAAGAAACCAGATTGTTCATGTCATAATCGACGGCAGACACATCTCCACCGTTCTGGACGTGAGTACACTATGTGGTCCCAATATCGACTCGGACCATTATCTTGTTGCAGCCAAGATACACACACGCCTCTGTGCAGAGAAGAAAGTACGCAGAGTAACGGAAGGAAAGCTTGAAGTCGAGAAGCTGCGCACGACACAGACAGCTGATAATTTCTCCACTCGACTCTCCCACCTCCTATCGGAGAGCAATCCTCGAGTTAACGATGTAACCGGGAAATGGAAGCATATCTCTCACTCATTACGTACCGCCGCTGAGGCCACTATAGGGTTTGAGCGAGCCCACAAGATAAACTGGTACGATGAGGAATGCAGCACTGCCTTGGTCAAAAAGGAGGCTGCCTACAGGGTGACGTTGCGAACACCCGCAATGTATGGCAACGATATCGTGAGGCGAAGAAGGAAGAGAGACGCCTTTTTGAAAAAAGAAACCTGAGGCCGAAATGCGTGAGTGTGAAGAGCTTGAGATGCTGGCTGACAGGAATGATGCCCGAAAATTCTATGAAAAGATCCGGCGGATGACGGAAGGTTTTAAGACCGGGGCAAGTTCCTGTAAGGACAATAATGGCGACCTGGTAACCGACGTACGGAATGCACTTAAATTATGGAGGGAGCACTTCTCCTCACTGCTAAATTGCGAGGCAGACGTCGAACCCGATACCCCAATCCCTGACGATGGCAAAGTCGTCCCACCCCCTGACTATAATGAAGTGAGGATAGCTATATCCAGGCTCAAAAACAACAAATCGCCTGGAAAAGGCGGACTGCCCGCCGAGCTGTTCAAACACGGAGGCGAAGAGCTGGTAAAAAGTATGCATCAGCTCTTATGCAGAATATGGTGAGATGAGTGCATGCCCCCGGGTTGGAATTTAAGTGTGCTGCCTACTCCACAAGAAAGGCGATCCCGCTAACCGCTCCAACTACCGCGGAATCAGTCTTCTTAATATCGCATATACGGTTTTCTAGGGTATTGTGTAGAAAACTGAAGCTCATCGTAAACAAACTGATTGGACCTTATCAGTGTGGCTTAAGACCTGGTAAGTGTACCATCGACCAGATTTTCGCGATACGCCAAATCCTGGAGAAGACCCATGCTAAAAAAATCGACACACACCATATCTTTGTCGATTTTAAAGCAGCTTTTGACAGCGCAAAAAGGAGTTGCCTGTATGCCGCTATGTCTAAATTTGACTTCCCTGCAAAGCTAATACGGCTTTGCCAAATGACGTTGAGCAATACCAACAGCTCCGTCAGAATCGGGAAGGACCTCTCTGAGCTATTTGAAACCAAACGAGGCTTCATACAGGGCGACTCCCTTTCGTTCGATATTTCCAACCTGATGCTGGAGAAGATAATTCGAGCAGCAGAGTTAAACCGCAATGGTACAATCTTTTACAAGAGCTTGCAATTGCTGGCGTATGCCGATGATATTGACATCATTGGCGTTAACAACCGCGCCGTAAGCGCTGTCTTCTCTGGACTGGATAAGGAAGCGAAAAAAGTGGGTCTTGCGGTCAACGCGGACAAGACGAAGTATCTGCTGTCATCAAAGAAAGAATCGGCGCACCTGCGCCTTGGCAGCCAAGTTACCGTTGATAGCAACAAATTTGAAACCAGCATTAACACCGCAAACAATATCAGTCTAGAAATCCAACGGAGAATGGTATGGTAATGGTATGGTAATGGTATGGTAATGGTATGGTAATGGTATGGTAATGGTATGGTAATGGTATGGTAATGGTATGGTAATGGTATGGTAATGGTATGGTAATGGTATGGTAATGGTATGGTAATGGTATGGTAATGGTATGGTAATGGTATGGTAATGGTATGGTAATGGTATGGTAATGGTATGGTAATGGTATGGTAATGGTATGGTAATGGTATGGTAATGGTATGGTAATGGTATGGTAATGGTATGGTAATGGTATGGTAATGGTATGGTAATGGTATGGTAATGGTATGGTAATGGTATGGTAATGGTATGGTAATGGTATGGTAATGGTATGGTAATGGTATGGTAATGGTATGGTAATGGTATGGTAATGGTATGGTAATGGTATGGTAATGGTATGGTAATGGTATGGTAATGGTATGGTAATGGTATGGTAATGGTATGGTAATGGTATGGTAATGGTATGGTAATGGTATGGTAATGGTATGGTAATGGTATGGTAATGGTATGGTAATGGTATGGTAATGGTATGGTAATGGTATGGTAATGGTATGGTAATGGTATGGTAATGGTATGGTAATGGTATGGTAATGGTATGGTAATGGTATGGTAATGGTATGGTAATGGTATGGTAATGGTATGGTAATGGTATGGTAATGGTATGGTAATGGTATGGTAATGGTATGGTAATGGTATGGTAATGGTATGGTAATGGTATGGTAATGGTATGGTAATGGTATGGTAATGGTATGGTAATGGTATGGTAATGGTATGGTAATGGTATGGTAATGGTATGGTAATGGTATGGTAATGGTATGGTAATGGTATGGTAATGGTATGGTAATGGTATGGTAATGGTATGGTAATGGTATGGTAATGGTATGGTAATGGTATGGTAATGGTATGGTAATGGTATGGTAATGGTATGGTAATGGTATGGTAATGGTATGGTAATGGTATGGTAATGGTATGGTAATGGTATGGTAATGGTATGGTAATGGTATGGTAATGGTATGGTAATGGTATGGTAATGGTATGGTACTGGTATGGTACTGGTATGGTAATGGTATGGTAATGGTATGTTAATGGTATGGTAATGGTATGGTAATGGTATGGTAATGGTATGGTAATGGTATGGTAATGGTATGGTAATGGTATGGTAATGGTATGGTAATGGTATGGTAATGGTATGGTAATGGTATGGTAATGGTATGGTAATGGTATGGTAATGGTATGGTAATGGTATGGTAATGGTATGGTAATGGTATGGTAATGGTATGGTAATGGTATGGTAATGGTATGGTAATGGTATGGTAATGGTATGGTAATGGTATGGTAATGGTATGGTAATGGTATGGTAATGGTATGGTAATGGTATGGTAATGGTATGGTAATGGTATGGTAATGGTATGGTAATGGTATGGTAATGGTATGGTAATGGTATGGTAATGGTATGGTAATGGTATGGTAATGGTATGGTAATGGTATGGTAATGGTATGGTAATGGTATGGTAATGGTATGGTAATGGTATGGTAATGGTATGGTAATGGTATGGTAATGGTATGGTAATGGTATGGTAATGGTATGGTAATGGTATGGTAATGGTATGGTAATGGTATGGTAATGGTATGGTAATGGTATGGTAATGGTATGGTAATGGTATGGTAATGGTATGGTAATGGTATGGTAATGGTATGGTAATGGTATGGTAATGGTATGGTAATGGTATGGTAATGGTATGGTAATGGTATGGTAATGGTATGGTAATGGTATGGTAATGGTATGGTAATGGTATGGTAATGGTATGGTAATGGTATGGTAATGGTATGGTAATGGTATGGTAATGGTATGGTAATGGTATGGTAATGGTATGGTAATGGTATGGTAATGGTATGGTAATGGTATGGTAATGGTATGGTAATGGTATGGTAATGGTATGGTAATGGTATGGTAATGGTATGGTAATGGTATGGTAATGGTATGGTAATGGTATGGTAATGGTATGGTAATGGTATGGTAATGGTATGGTAATGGTATGGTAATGGTATGGTAATGGTATGGTAATTGGTATGGTAATGGTATGGTAATGGTATGGTAATGGTATGGTAATGGTATGGTAATGGTATGGTAATGGTATGGTAATGGTATGGTAATGGTATGGTAATGGTATGGTAATGGTATGGTAATGGTATGGTAATGGTATGGTAATGGTATGGTAATGGTATGGTAATGGTATGGTAATGGTATGGTAATGGTATGGTAATGGTATGGTAATGGTATGGTAATGGTATGGTAATGGTATGGTAATGGTATGGTAATGGTATGGTAATGGTATGGTAATGGTATGGTAATGGTATGGTAATGGTATGGTAATGGTATGGTAATGGTATGGTAATGGTATGGTAATGGTATGGTAATGGTATGGTAATGGTATGGTAATGGTATGGTAATGGTATGGTAATGGTATGGTAATGGTATGGTAATGGTATGGTAATGGTATGGTAATGGTATGGTAATGGTATGGTAATGGTATGGTAATGGTATGGTAATGGTATGGTAATGGTATGGTAATGGTATGGTAATGGTATGGTAATGGTATGGTAATGGTATGGTAATGGTATGGTAATGGTATGGTAATGGTATGGTAATGGTATGGTAATGGTATGGTAATGGTATGGTAATGGTATGGTAATGGTATGGTAATGGTATGGTAATGGTATGGTAATGGTATGGTAATGGTATGGTAATGGTATGGTAATGGTATGGTAATGGTATGGTAATGGTATGGTAATGGTATGGTAATGGTATGGTAATGGTATGGTAATGGTATGGTAATGGTATGGTAATGGTATGGTAATGGTATGGTAATGGTATGGTAATGGTATGGTAATGGTATGGTAATGGTATGGTAATGGTATGGTAATGGTATGGTAATGGTATGGTAATGGTATGGTAATGGTATGGTAATGGTATGGTAATGGTATGGTAATGGTATGGTAATGGTATGGTAATGGTATGGTAATGGTATGGTAATGGTATGGTAATGGTATGGTAATGGTATGGTAATGGTATGGTAATGGTATGGTAATGGTATGGTAATGGTATGGTAATGGTATGGTAATGGTATGGTAATGGTATGGTAATGGTATGGTAATGGTATGGTAATGGTATGGTAATGGTATGGTAATGGTATGGTAATGGTATGGTAATGGTATGGTAATGGTATGGTAATGGTATGGTAATGGTATGGTAATGGTATGGTAATGGTATGGTAATGGTATGGTAATGGTATGGTAATGGTATGGTAATGGTATGGTAATGGTATGGTAATGGTATGGTAATGGTATGGTAATGGTATGGTAATGGTATGGTAATGGTATGGTAATGGTATGGTAATGGTATGGAAATAGTATGGTAATGGTATGGTAATGGTATTGTAATGGTATGGTAATGGTATGGTAATGGTATGGTTATGGTATGGTAATGGTATGGTAATGGTATGGTTATGGTATGGTAATGGTATGGTTATGGTATGGTAATGGTATGGTAATGGTATGGTTATGGTATGGTAATGGTATGGTAATGGGGCGCGTGAAAAAGTGAACGTAATTATGAATACGTTGACTCTGCAAAATGTTTACATTCCACAGCCAAATATTTAGAAGTCGGCGTGTGGCTTTGCTGTTGTTAGTGACATG
>CAXKVI010000003.1:46737663-46740046 GCA_964058755.1 Campiglossa producta | reverse complement strand
ACAAAAAAAAATATCTGGCCTACTCATTCAGTATACTTTTACAGTTTTACAAAACAAAATTCGAGAAATGTAAACTAAAACTTGTGAAGGCATATGGCAAATTTCGGTTGAGTTGAAAGAAGGCAATAGTGTAGGGCGATGCATTGTATATGTATATGTATGTATCTATGTATGGATGGAAGTGCGTTGACCTTACGATGCCATAAAAATGCAAGGCGAATTAAAATAGTCAAAACAGCAACAAAACCTTGTACGAGTTGCAAGTAAATAAAATAGTGAATGTAAATAAGCCCTGAGCTATACCCAAAAATTACACACCGACATGCATGTTTGAATACATAGGTACGTATATATTCATGTAGGCCTGTGTATCTGCACAGTTCAAAGGAAAGTCATACCACTGAAACCAACACCAAAACCACCTAAACCGATATCAAAATAGCGAATGAAAATTGAAATGGAATTGTAAATCGAAAACGAAACTGTAAAAAAGCCACAAATAAAATTGTAAATGAAATTGAAATCGAGTTGGCGAAATGAGCAGGTGAGGTGGGTATGTTTGCGTGCATACCTTTATATGTAAGGTGACCCAGTGAACTGTTTTGCGTAGAAAATCGGTCGGTCATTGTGTTCTGGAAGGCGCAAACTAATACTCGGGGTGTAGTTATCATCTATCCTCACAATATTCTCAAGGCTCTCCCTATGTTATGTCTGTTTATGGTTCTTTCCGTAATGTCAACATACATCTAAAAATATTAACCCAAGCACTAACCAAGGCTGGATTAGATCATGCTATTCAAACGTACACAACCCCGCTAACCAGCAGCGGATAAAATACTGGGAAATTAATGGATCACGCTAAACAAGAAAGAGGATAAAAAAGTTGGCAATTTTGTTCAGAGAGGTTCGTTTTCTAACCATGTAGAAGTTGCTAATTAGTGTCGAATTTTGCGATGGTATTTCGAGCCTACTTTTACCCACAGTCAGTTTTGGTATTGCACAGCACTCATTTTTTTTTTTTTTTTGAGAAAAGAGGATCTGAACTTTTCCAGGTAGGTCTTGAGAATAAGGACTCACCAAGCAAAAGCGACAGAATGTATTGGTCCCTGGGTTTGCTGGGTTCAAAACCTACATCAGACAGGTGAGGCTGTTGTACGATTTGTGTGAGTAAGTGAATATTTTGCGACCACGCAATAACAATGTGTGGCAACAGCAACAACACTAAAAATGTTGCACCGCCAACCAAACTGTGCGATATAATCTTGATGGTCAGTAAATGGACATAAAACAAAGCAAGGACTGAAACCGAAACCGAAACCGTAACCGTAACCGATTAAAACCGATTCATTTTTCAAAACCGAAACCGAACCCGTAACCGTTATTTTGATCTGAAAAAGAACGAAACCGAAACCGTTTCAAAAGCCGGAACCGGTTCCAAACGGTTTTGAATTTTTTTTATGTCTCACTTCTTTTAGTGGGCATATAGGTATTTTCATTAACAACAGGCACCCTGAAAACATTCATGGAACATTGTAGAGCAAGGTTACAAAAGACACGTTTTGACCTTAGAGGAAGTTTTACTATAGTTGAATGAAGCGATCGAAAAAAATTTACGAGATCCGAAAAAGAAAGGTTCAGACTTGTCTCAGAAAGCACTCATATTAATGTTTTTGACGATTTATACATTTCATTTAGCTTCCATTCTAATATTTTTTAATAAAAAAGTAGAGTTAATTTTAGGAATTTGTTTCATCCATACATAGCGTTAATAAAATTTATTATTACTTATATTGGAGAAATTCCATCATGGCCGCAGAAAAAAAGTTATGAAAATTCAGACCTATTTTGAAGCTACATAGGTACTTGAGTATTTTAGTAGTAAAATGAAATATTTATCCAATCTCGATGATTTTCAACATCGATATTTCACATACAAAAATAGCAATATGTCCAAAATTTCACGTTCCTACGTGTTTAATTACAGGAGTTATAGCCCAAAATCCGTTTATCGGAATAATCGATTGTATGGGAGCTATGTGAAATATTTATCCCATCTCTATGAGTTTCAACATCGATATTTCACATATAAAAATAGCAATACTTACAAAATTTCACGTTCCTACGTGTTTAATTACAGGATTTATAGCCCAAAATCCGTTTATCGGAATAATCGATTGAATGGGAGCTATGTGAAATATTTATCCCATCTCTATGATTTTCAGCATCGATATTTCACATATAAAAATAGCAACACTTATAAAATTTCACGTTCCTTCGTGTTTAATTACAGGAGTTATAGCCCAAAATCCGTTTATCGGAATAATCGGTTGTATGGGAGCTATATGTTATATTGGTCCGACAAATGATTCCTATATTGGAAAAT
>CAXKVI010000003.1:46475163-46732663 GCA_964058755.1 Campiglossa producta | reverse complement strand
ATACGCCCCTGTCCCTGTCACTTCACCCACAATCGTTTGAAGTATCTGCAAGAGTAGTATGCATTTCGTTACATTGCACTGTGTGCACTAGCAATTTTCACACGTCCCGCTGCGGTTTCACCCGAAATCAAATAATCAACCACAAAAAAAAGCAAAAAAAAATGCACAACGAAATGGAAATTATGTACGTAAATTAGGAAAGAAAATGAGTAAAGTTAAACCAACCTAAAAAGTGAAATGTATACAGAAATTGAAATGGTTTTAATGGTAATAACTGGTTGTTCAACGAAAAACACGGATAGAACAGAGTTTGGTTGCGGTGTGAGTGCTATACCTTTCACAGATAAATTTTTATTCCTTGGCTTGATAAGTGAATGCGTTCCGATTTTAAGAATCGACGAAATTATGGAAATGGTCAGCAATATTGGCATTTAAAAAGATGTAATGATTGCTGACATAAGGTTATACCTAAGGCGGCTCACCAAATCATATCACGTGATGAACGATTATGCTTCCTCTCTATACCTTTTTGTGGGTGCAAAATCGGCCGAGTGAGATGTTGCGATTAAGTATCATGCGACGCCACATGGCAAAAAGACATATCATTTAATCTAAGATTCTTGTACCACTTTCTGTTATGTGATGCTACATTTTGATAATCATGGTTAATTAATTTATATGGACGCCTAGTTTGACTACGGCGTCGTTTTATCATATCGAATAAGTGAAAAGATATTGAAATGATCCCAAATTATGCAAAGATGGAGATTTATAGAGATTTTCTCTCACTGGAATAGCAAAAGTCGCTAAAATTTAGCAAAATGAATTTAGAGATTTTTGGAGATGGGAACTAAGCATTAGCGAAAACTGGAATTCATGTACTGATATCATTTTCTACTTTCAAAAAGATAATCAGTGGTCCGTAATGGAAATCGTATTGGTCCCACATTGTGCAAAATGATATCGTGCGATGAAATATCAAATAAATAATGACATATTGTGCAAGGACACGTCAAATGATCAAGGATTCTTACACACTTTGCCAAATTAGTGCACAATAGGTGGCCAAACTTGCACATATACTATTTTGTGTTCATAAAAGGTATAACCACAAAAAAAAAACAAATATTTCTTAAATATAATCAACCATAGACATCAGTTTTAGTGAAAGTCAATAACTACGCAAGTGATTTAATTAATGAAACATTCAGCATTATGCACCGCGTGTGGCTATGCCAGCTGCGCAACGTCTTCGTGCGCCATCAGAATTGAAAGAAACTAAAAAAGAAAATCTTAAAACAATCATAGACGCCATGCGCACAACATTCCAACAACTGCAATTCAATTTGTTCGCTTTATTAGTTGCCACTGATTGATGGCTACTTGCCCGCACATCTCTTATATTTCCTACAGTACTAGTGACTATGTATATAATAAAAATACAACAACAAAGTTTGCGTTAAAGAACAAATAGCACTGTAAGATATTTGAAATATTTTATCGGCAACTTTATAATATACTTAATTAAAAATGCAACTACTTTTTACTGTTAATCCAGTTTTCGTTTTTACGCTAGATATTAGTTCTCGATACGCTGATATGGCAGAAATAGCATACTGGTTTGTTATGAAAGCTGACCATAAATATATATTTGTTCCACGAGCAATGAAAATATTTAAAAACATTGCACTTCTAAGATTACCACCTTGATTTGGGGAGTTTTCTTAGCTATCAGAGATATTGTGATTTGAAATTAGTTTTCGATCCATGATCCGGCAATACGGCTTTAGACCTGAAACTGATGATTATTACAAAAAACCTGTTCTGCTGTTTTTTTAGTAGTTCGGTCCCTGTTCCATTTCCCTGAAAAAAAAACATCCCACGTTATATGTTTCATCTATTAACTAGATTATGTGTACAGAGTTTCACTAAGTTAAGTCGTTTTCGCATGAAAAAGTAACACCTAAACTTATTTTCACAATTATAATATTAGTAGGGATACATTGAACACACAATAGCGGTCAACTTTTGGAAATATTTTTTGGGGTTTTTCCTAACATTATAAGCTTGAAGGCCACCACTACCTTTTTGAGGAGTTTTCTTTAACGATGAGTCCCTAAGACACACTATTGGCGAAATACAGAAACTAAGCTTTGAGACCATGCAATGCTGTTCCACTGGGATCATACACATAAGAGTTAATGCACATGCTTACATACCGCATGCTTATCACAGCAACGGCTCAATGTAGCTAATTAAGTTCTTGTGTGTATTATTGCGGCTACATGGGCTGTTGTTGCTGCTAATTGTTGCAACAATTCGTTTACGTGTTTTGTGTTTTCTTACTCGATTCTAGTGCTCCACAGGACCGTGTCTTTTAATGAAACCGATCACAGAGTGTCTTAAAAGTGCGGGTCTAAGTAAATCGGCACTAAAAAAATTAAATTGTAAAACAACAAAACTTAGCTCCAGAGTCAAAGAAAACCGATGCTAACATATTGGAAAGTCCGCATTATCCATATTCGTATCCATCCATGTTCTCAAGTATTTGAATAAGAAGAAGAAGCACTTGGAGTCGTCGAATAAATGATTGTCGCACCTGCATTTTGGTGCCATATTAAATCTTTGGAGGGAATCTATCTTGGTTACAAACCGGACCCGACAAAACGATTACCTTAAGTTTCCAGAACCGAGTAGCATTACTACATACCTCATTTAAGCCAGAAATATTTTAACTATAAATAGTTTATTTGTTGCTTTTTTGACTTATAGTATATTGCTGTAAATACCGACGGTATTTACAAGCAATTTTCGGGATTGTATGAAAATGTGTTTTTTTTTTTCTAAAAAATTATGTTAGTAGCTATATATAAGTAACGTAACATGTCACTCATTATCATCTTCTTTTGCTAATAGTGAAGCTAATGACCTCAGGCAAGGGCGGGTTTAGGGGTGGGGTACCGGGCACGTAAAAAAAAATAATATAAAATAAAATAAAATTAAAAAAAATAAAATAAAATAAAATTAAAAAAAATAAAATATAATAAAATAAAATTTCTAAGCAACAATGTGAAGCGGTTTGACAACATCCTTCAACAAGATAGAAATTGCAATCATCGTAGTTGGTATTGTATGTAGCATTTTTCAACTTGTTTTCGCCAAAAACTTCAAAAGAATAATTTTATAAAAATTATTCGACTGGTCAAAACTCCACAAAATTTTCAAAGTTCGTAAATATAATGACCAATAATAACAATAACTAAATTATAAAATAAAATAAAATAGAATAAAATAAAATAAAATAAAATAAAATAAAATAAAATAAAATAAAATAAAATAAAATAAAATAAAATAAAATAAAATAAAATAAAATAAAATAAAATAAAATAAAATAAAATAAAATAAAATAAAATAAAATAAAATAAAATAAAATAAAATAAAATAAAATAAAATAAAATAAAATAAAATAAAATAAAATAAAATAAAATAAAATAAAATAAAATAAAATAAAATAAAATAAAATAAAATAAAATAAAATAAAATAAAATAAAATAGAATAAAATAGAATAAAATAGAATAAAATAGAATAAAATAGAATAAAATAAAATAAAATAAAATAAAATAAAATAAAATAAAATAAAATAAAATAAAATAAAATAAAATAAAATTAAATAAAATAGAATAAAATAAAATAAAATAAAATAAAATAAAATAAAATAAAATAAAATAAAATAAAATAAAATAAAATAAAATAAAATAAAATAAAATAAAATAAAATAAAATTAATTAAAATAAAATAAAATAAAATAAAAAACAGAGTAGAATAAAATTAGGCAAAAATAAATTGATTAATATAAAATTAAACAAAGCAAGGCTCAAGGTTCATCAAAATCTTCATAAATTTTAATTATTGAAGTCAAATAAAAATATTTTTATATGATAAAATGAAATAAAATTAAAAAAAAAAAAAACAAATCAAAAACATTAACCTAGGCTTTGTGTCTTTAGAATGTAGTAGACTATCCAGAAAATTTTAGCTCAATCGGTGAAGACGTTTCAAGGATTAAGGTGTACACATTTTTTAGTGGGTACAGCCACCTTCAGTTCGGAGCTATCATTATACAATAATTATTTAGTTGTTTTTGCTATTAATATAGTAATATCCACTCACCCGTTCAACCACTGCCAACACAACTATCAACAGCTGAGGTGGAGTGCTACAAAGTAAATAGTAATCCACCAGCAGCAAGCAATTCGCTTTCGATAAACTGGTCTTGGTTTGTTCTATGTAGCCACAGCAGCTCCAGCAACCCAAGTATGTGTGTATTCCTCTGTTAGCAAGGTGGTTGCCTCAACATAGCGGGCGCGCGCTGCACTGAAATTGGCGTATTAAATTTCATAGATGATCTACGCATTCTTAAGCTTGCGTTTAATTTTTCAACACCGCAGGTAATTTTCGCACATTTAAGTCGCGCATGCGGGCACCAATACAATTACAAATGGGATTCTACATATATTTGCAGTTGCTGCTGGTGTTCAACATATGTACATTAGGCTGGGGAAAAAAAAAATTCGTCTTTTTTTCAAATTTATATTGGTTTTCTTTTCAAGAAAGGTGAAAAAATTACTGTAATTTTTTCAGATTATTCAATTAAAGTCGAGAGGTCTATCATCGCTAGTTTAGATTTTACAGACTTTACTTCATATTTGGTATAAAACCGACAAACAATTGTTGTAAAACACCATTTACCTGAACATATTTTTAAAGGAAGTCGAATTCCCTGCAAAAGTTGCATTGACCAAAATTTTCTCGACCAAAATTTTCTCAGACCAGCCGTTTTCTAGTATTCTAGCCTCAAAAATTAGCATGTTTTTTCGATTCCCCATGTTTTTTTTTCAAACATTTTTTATTCCCTGTTGACCTTTTCATATTTGTCAAATTTACAAACCAAAATCGGGGAAACATACCGAAGTTTGAGGCTAGAATACTAGAAAACGGCTAGTCTGAGAAAATTTAAGTATAGGCAGCTTTTGTAAGGAATTCAATTTCCAAAAAAAATATGTTTTACAACAATGGTTTGTCGTTTTTATTCCAAATATGAGGTCAAGTCTGTAAAATCTAAACTAGCGATTATACACCTCTAGACTTTAATTTAAAAATCTGAAAAAATTACAGTAATCTTTGTTCACCTTTCTTAGAAAGAAAATCAATATACTTTTTGAAAAAAAAAACGAAATTTTTTTGGCCCAGTCTAATGTACATATTGGAAGCAAACAGCAATATTGTACAATGCGACAAACATGATGGCAAATATTGTTGTATGTGACTTCGTTGTGGCTGTGAACTTGTGGATGATTAATTGGAGGCATTTAATTGAATTCTTATTGAACTGATGATAGTAAAAGGAGTCTGAGTGCTTATGAGAAAAATGTCTTACTTTAACAGAGACGTTTATTCATCGAGAATTGTAATAAAGCACACACACAATTGTGAAGTACATTGCCCTTTGACCATCTGTTGTTATAATAAGAGAATTAAGCAATTCATCACATTAAGATATCACTACTCTAGATCCCAGTGTAGGCATATTACAATCTAATATAAAATAAAATTAAAGAAAAAAAAGTTTTTTAAAAATAAGCTTTTATTATTGGTTTATAAAATTAACTAAAAAGTAAAAAATAAATTGACTGTAAAGGAATATAACACTTTATAAGTTCATTGTAACCTTTAAAGATAATTTGGCTTCTTCGTCTGTCACAAAATAATTCCATATTGTACATAATTATATATTTCTAACATTAAAACTTTACACCTAAATTATTAAATCTTCCAGTATATATCACGTTCCTAATTTTATTAATAATAAAAGCGTGTTAAATTTCGATAGCAAGAAAAGAAGGTCCTGAATGTTGTTAATTATACCATCAAAATTTAACACGCTTTTATTATTAATAAAATTAGGAACGTGATATATACTGGAAGATTTAATAATTTAGGTGTAAAGTTTTAATGTGAGAAAATTATAATTATCAAGGTCTGAAACCGATTAAAATAACGTTCCGGTTTCGGTTTCGGTTTTGCAACGTGTTTCGGTTTCAGTTCCGGTTTCGTTCTTCAAAATTTATTTCGGTTACGGTTACGGTTTCGTTCCGGTTTCGGTTTCCAAATAAAAACACGAAAAAAAAAATTTACCACTAAAATACTCAAGCTACGAAATAGGTCTGAATTTTCATAACTTTTTTCCTGCGGCCATGATGGGATTTCTCCAATATAATAATACATTTTATTAACGCTATGCATGGATGAAATTTCTGCAAAACAAATTCCTAAAAATAACTCTACTTTTTTATTAAAAATATATTAAAATGGAAGCCAAATGAAATGTATAAATCGTTAAAAACATTAGTATTAGTGGCGCTTTCTGAGACAAGCCTGAACATTTCTTTTTCGAATCTCGTAAATTTGTTTCGATCGCTTCATTCAACTATAGTCAAACTTCCTCTTTCAGAATTTTGATACTGATGTCAAAACGTGGCTCGACAATCTTCCATGAAAACTTTCAGGGTACCTGTTTGTAAAAGGAAGTACCTATGTGCCCACTCATAGAAGTAATGTTTTGAAAAAATTGAAAACCGTTTGGAACCGGTTACGGCTTTTGAAACGGTTTCGGTTTCGGTCTTTTCCAGATCAAAATAACGGTTACGGTTTCGGTTTCGGTTTTGAAAAATGAATCGGTTTTAATCGGTTACGGTTACGGTTTCGGTTTCGGTTCAGTCCTTGATAATTATGTACAATATGGAATTATTTTGTGGCAGACGAAGAAGCCAAATTATATTTAAAGGTTACAATGAATTTATAAAGTGTTATATTCCTTTACAGTCAATTTATTTTTTACTTTTTAGTTAATTTTATAAACCAATAATAAAAGCTTATTTTTAAAAAAGTTTTTTTATACCTTTCATGAACATGAAATGGTATTATAACTTTGGTCCGATGTTTGTAAATATGAGAAGAAGAAGAGATAGACCCATCAATAAGTATACCGAAATGATCAGGATGACGAGATGAGTTGATTTAGCCATGTCCGTCTGTCCGTCTGTCCGTCTGTCTGTTTGAACGCAAACTAGTCCCTCAATTTTTGAGATATCTGGATGAAATTTTGTATGTGGCCACCATTTTGTAATATAGGAATCATTTGTCGGAACTGACAAGATCGGACCAGTATAACATATAGCCCCCATACAACCGATTGTTCAGATATAAGGTTTTTTGGCCAAAACTTCCGCAATTAAAAAGTTAGGAACGTAAAATTTTGCAACTCAAGTACTTTCTATTTATGTAGTGTATATAGTGAAAATCAACAAGATCGGGCAAATGTAACATATAGCCCCCATACAACCGATTGTTCAGATATAAGGTTTTTTGGCCAAAACTTCTGCAATTAAAAAGTTAGGACCGTAAAATTTTGCAACTCGAGTACTTTCTATTTATGTAGTGTATATAGTGAAAATCAACAAGATCGGGCATATGTAACATATAGCCCCCATACAACCGATTTTTCAGATATAAGGTTTTTTGACCAAAACTTCTGCAATTAAAAAGTTAGGAACGTAAACTTTTGCAACTCGATTACTTTCTATTTATGTAGTGTATATAGTGAAAATCAACAAGATCGGGCAAATGTAACATATAGCCCCCATACAACCGATTGTTCAGATATAAGGTTTTTTGACCAAAACTTCTGCAATTAAAAAGTTAGGAACGTAAAATTTTGCAACTCGATTACTTTCTATTTATGTAGTGTATATAGTGAAAATCAACAAGATCGGGCAAATGTAACATATAGCCCCCATACAACCGATTGTTCAGATATAAGGTTTTTTGGCCAAAACTTCTGCAATTAAAAAGTTAGGACCGTAAAATTTTGCAACTCGAGTACTTTCTATTTATGTAGTGTATATAGTGAAAATCAACAAGATCGGGCATATGTAACATATAGCCCCCATACAACCGATTGTTCAGATATAAGGTTTTTTGACCAAAACTTCTGCAATTAAAAAGTTAGGACCGTAAAATTTTGCAACTCGAGTACTTTCTATTTATGTAGTGTATATAGTGAAAATCAACAAGATCGGGCAAATGTAACATAAGCCCCCATACAACCGATTGTCCAGATATAAGGTTTTTTGGCCAAAACTTCTGCAATTAAAAAGTTAGGAACATAAAATTTTGCAACTTGAGTACTTTCAATTTATGTAGTGTGTAGAGGAAAATCAAGAAGATCGGGTAAATATAACATATAGCCCCATACAACCGGTTGTTCCGATATAAGGTTTTTTGGCCAATACTTCCGCATTTAAAAAGTTAGGAACGTAAAATATTGCACCTTTAGTACTTTCTACATATGTAATGTGTATAGTGTAAGTCAGTACAATTGAACACGTATAATATATAGCCTCCATACAATCGATTGTTGCGATAACTCGGATCCTATTATTTTGTAAGGTTTTTTAAATTATAACAAAGATGTGTAATGTGTATAGTAAATATAGTTAAATTGACACAGGCTGTACTGGGTATCGAACTGTGAAAATCGTGACGCTTATTCATGAAAGGTATATAGCCTTCGGCACAGCCGAAGACAGCTTTCCTTACTTGTTTTTCTTTAATTTTATTTTTAACTTTTTAGTTCGGTTTATCAACAAGAAATATACCTATAAGCTTGTGCTTAGAACATCTTTTTTCTTGAATTTATTTTAAATATAAAATATTGTTTATATTAGTTATGCAATATTTACGTGACAACCAAGTTTCCTATGTACATGCATTTAACGCAAACTTATGCGTCACAGCAACAGCGGCACAATCAACTATATGAGAGCCAAGTGTAAGATGCTTCTTCTTATGCTTTTCATGCATACAAAGTTGAACGTTGGCAACTTTTGCATGGCAGATGCCGCTCGTGATGCGCAATGTGTCGTTCTCTACCTAAATACACATGTTCAACTCATCTGTCAATACATAATGCTGCGGCAACCATTGATTGTGACGCCGCTATAAAGCCGTGCGGCAAAGAGGCAATAATGTCGCAGCGACATCAATCGGCTGCTAGCAGCAACAGAAAACATAGAATCTTTTACAATAAAGCCGCGTGGTTAATAAAGTTACTTTTGGGATATTGGAATAAAGACTAAACTAAACGATAAATGGGATTTTTGAAATTAAGCTAATTTTTTTATTTACTGTTAGCGAAGCCTGAACGATGATGAAAATGTGCAAAATCCCATCTTAACTGCAAGTTAGTACAATATCAAAAGCAAAATTTCCTGGAATGAAAACTTTCGACTATCTCTACTCGTGCGCCACCTATGGGAATTATTTTTTTGTTATTTTGCGTGGAGGCAGAAAACTAAACGATGATGAAAATTTCAAGATCCTACCTCAACGGGAAGTTCGTTGAAAAACGAATTAATCGACACTGAAAACAGACCTTCGTAATTCTCAAATAAAGCGACTCACGCGTCACCTAGCGGGTCCATTTTTTTTTTAAATTTAGAAATTAATTAAGTAACACACACGTAAAATGTCAGCCAAATCGGTCCATAATTAGGATTTTGAGTTTTTATTACCGCTCAGCCCCACCTAGCGGAATTTTTTTTTACAAAAATATTTATTTTCATGGTAGTAATACATGTTACGAATTTCAGCTAAATCGGACCATAAATGCGAATTTTGAAAATATAGCGACCCACGCGACACCTATCGAAATTTTTTTTTATAATATTGCATTGTCATCAGGGTTATACATGGGTGCAGAATTTCAAATCAATCGGACACCGGGAAGTGTATCAAATTTAGCTTGCAAGATTTGATAACAGACAGCCGTCAGGTGAAACTAAATAAAAGCTTATAAAATGAAATAAGGTAGACTACGTATAAAAAAAAAAAACTAATGGCGGCGATATACCAACAGGTTATCATAACCTCTAACGAGATTTTTAGCCGAGCTTCTCTTTCCAACTTGTGGTGTGTTGCTTTTTGAGTTTTTCCTACAAGTTGGCGGGACCTACAGTTTTTTGCCGACTCCGAACGGCACTTGCAAAGCAAATGAATTTTTTGCTGAGAAGCTTCTCATGGCAGAAATACACCCAAACTACTGCCGAGGGGCGACCCCGTTTAGAAAAATTGTTTTTCTAATTAATTTTTGATGTTACTTTGCCGGGCATCGAACCGCCCCGACTTGGTGTAGAAGGCCGAACACTTAACCGCTACACCACGGCGGCCGCCAGACTACCTATAATAAAAACATAAAAATTAATGAAATAAAAAAAAATAAAATAACAAAATAAAAAATAAATAAAAAATAAAATAAAATAAAATAAGATAAAATAAAATAATATTAAATTAAAAAAAAAAAATAAAAAAATAAAATAAAATAAAATAAATTCAAATAAAATAAAAAATAAAATAAAATAATATAAAATTTAAAAAATAAAAAATAAAATAAGAGAAAAAAAATTAAAATAAAACAAAATAAAAAAAAATAATATAAAATTAAAAAAAAAAATAAAATAAAAAAAAAAATAAAATAAAAAAAATAAAATAAAATAAAATAAGAAAGAAAAAAATAAAATAAGAGAAAAAAAAATAAAATTAAATTAAATTAAACAGAAGAAAATAAAACAAAATAATGTTGTTTTTGGCGACGGGTTGTATTTAAACAATTATTAAGTTTGCCGGCTTAAGGTCTAACTCCACGTTACAGCCAGGACGTGATTTAAATTTCCCGGAAAACGGTTACCGTTGAGTAACCGAAATATATCGGAGAAAAAGCTAAAACTGGTGTTTTCACTTATTTGTATGACCATAAGCCGGCAAAACTAAATAATTGTTAAAATAATATAAAATAAAATTTAAATGAAATAAACTAAAATACCTAGAAGAAAAAAAAAATTAACTAAAACCAAATTAAATGAATTAAAGTAAAATATGGTGAAATAAATAAAAAAGTAGTTACGAAAAATAAGTAAGATAAAGTATAAGAGAGGTTATAAATAAACTTAATTAACTAAAATAAAATAAATAAATTATATTCAAGCAGCAAATATGTGAAATATTATATTAATGACGAAAAAACATCGCTTCGGTAGAAGTTTGTACTGCGTCTACACTCCAAACTAACTTTTTCCTATCATTATTTTTGAATGTATTTATGTGCATGACCAGGAAACCACAAAATAAAACATTGAAGACCTGCAAAAGATATGCTAGCGAATAGCTAGCTGAATCAACTTAAAGCAACAACTGCACAACGTCAACATACGCACACACACCACCCCTTACCCAAAAGCTCAAGAATAAACCGCAACTGACAGCGTGTTAATTTGCCGCAGCCAAAGAGCAATTGTCCGCACTCGTTGACCACAAATTTAAGCCAATTCTAACCGGTCAGATTGTGGTTTGTTAGCTACGCTGGACCAAAAAAAAAAAGCAACAATGTCTGTAACAACAGCAATAAACAAATAATACGCTGGCACAACAATTCTACTTACGAAAGCTAGGCGTATTTATGTTGTACTATTAGTCACATATTCATAGAAATATACAACGTAGCAACTATGCATGGCAAGTATGTACTAACTGTGTGCTGAAATCAACTAGTTGAAAACTATAACAAAACTAGCTTATTTTATTTAGTTTAGTTTAGTTAAATAAAAATAACTGTGGCATCAATACTAAAATTCAAGTTGTACTTCGATTTTTCAATACAAGGAACATCAGCATTTTACAAAGTTTTGGAATTTCGTTGATGTACATTTGAGATTTTTTGGACTAGTTTAGGTTTAGTTGGGAAGTAGTATTCGTTCTAACTAGCTCCGTGTTTCACTGCTTGTCCTAAACGTATCTACATGGAAGAATGAGATCCAATTGTGTAGTTCATCTGCGTTAGTCTTTGATTTTTTTTTTTCTTGAATTCTATAAAATTATGAATCAGATCCTAAGCCGGCAGTATTGAGTAAGAGGTGAGCACAAAATAGAGCTCTTAATTTTGCGGCTTTAGGATTACATAATTAACCCTAGCATGGAAAAAATAGACCAGAACGCACGCATCCACAGTCTAACTACTTACATTTAGCTAGTTCTGTGAGATAACGAGAACTAAAAGAACCAGGTTTGTGGACTTCGGTTCCCCAAATAATTCTTTTTTTATGAGGCACAGTGGTTCAGACGCGGAAAGAATTCATTTTAATAAATATGATTTTTGTGATGCAGTCTTATAAAGAATTGTTAAAATATTACTACTTTCCATGAAGTTGACATTTGTTTACAAAATAATGGTATAAGAAGTCAGAAAACGTAATTCAAATAAAACTGTTTAGAATTTTTGTTAACTTTAGATAGATGTATTCGAGAATGGTTTAGATTCACAATATCTTACTCCCGGGAAGCGGACCAGGGAAACGATCCATTCGAAAATATCTTATATATGGTGCGTTTTCCTTAAAATTTGGTACATGGGTAGAATTAGGCCTAAATTAACAGGGGCCAATACAAATGGGATATAGAGGAAGAGGGGCGTGGTAGAAGGAAAGAGGACAATGAACACCAAAAGGGAGGGAGATAGGAAAGAGAGTTGTACGAAGAAAGATAGGAAGACTAGGTGGCAAGCCTGCTTGAAATTTAAATATTTGGTACACCGTCGCAAATACCTTTCACTCGATACCCATATTGGCACATCTTGCTAAATATTAAAAAAAAAAAAAAATAGATAGGTGGCAACCCTTTGAACCGCGCCAAGTGGCAACCGCCATGTATATAGTCTTAGAATGAATCATACAACTAACAATGTCACATTTAATACAAAACGGCAAAGCAGCAAAGCGGTTCCCGAGATATGTACAAGGAAAAATAAGTAAAATACGGTCATATTTGAAATGCGACCGAATATACCTTTCATTTGATACCCATATTGGCATATATTGCTCAATATTAAAAAAAAAATGAGATAGGTGGCAACCCTGTGAACAGCCTCAAATGGAAACACCCACGCATATAACCTTAGAATGAATCATACTATCTATTATGCGAAACTTAATCCAAATCGGTCGAGCGGTTCCCGAGATATAGAGAAAACAAATAAAATGCGGTTAGGTGGCGACCCTAGGTGGAAACTCTAGGTGGCAACCCTGCTTGAGATTTCCATATTTGGAATACGGTCAAAAATACCTTTCATTTGGTACCCATATTGGTTTATCTTGCTCAATATTTAAAAAAAAATAAGACATTTGGCAACCCTGTGAACCGCCCCAAGTAGCAACACTTACGCACGTAACCGTAGAATGAATCATACTATCTATAATGCCAAACTTTATCTACATCGGTCAAGCGGTTCCCGAGATATCAATAAAAATAAATAAAATGCTGTTAAGTGGCAACACTGCATGACAGTCACATATTTGGAATACGGTCGAAAACACCTTTCATTTTATACCAATATTGGCATATCTTGCTCAATATTTAAAAAAAAAAGAGATATGTGGCAACCCTGTGAACTGCCCCAAGTAGAATATTAGGTAGGTAGGTAGGTAGAAGTGGCTGCCGCAAAGGCACACCTAGGCCAGTAATAAAAGGCCCGTTGTGATACCACCAAACACTAGGAAAGTCAGTCCCGGGGCCTGGCCATATGGAAAATCCCAGTGCTGTCGGGACTCTCCATATAGCCGAAACCCGGGACTGACACTCCTAACCGACACCGCTACCCCTCCTCGAACCATTTTGATAACTTGATGAAGGCCATCAAGTCCTTTATGTCTAGCTCCGCGACCTGGCTTAAGCTAACCAGGAAGGGAACTCCCAGAGAGCGCCTTCTCGCTTCGCTTAAGGCCGGGCAGTTGCAGATGAGGTGCTCCACCGTTTCCTCTTCCTCATCATCTTTGCAACTCCTGCAGCATCGTCGGTAGGGAACGCCTAGCCTTGCTGCGTGCCTACCAATAAGGCAGTGCCCGGTTAAAACACCTATTAATATGGAGATTTCCTTCCTTTTTAGGGCGTATATGTGTCTAGATCTTTTAAGATCGCATTTTGGCCAGGTTTGCTTGGATATCCGGCACCCTGGGGCTTGTAGCCATCTTTCGTTGGCTTCGCGGAGTGTATGCTCCTTCAGCATTAGCTTGCACGTGGCAAACGGCATACCTATGCGCTCTTTATCTTGAAGAATCTGCTTGGTCGTGCCCTGCCTGGCAAGTTCGTCTGCCCTACAGTTTCCCTCAATGTCCCTGTGTCCCGGGACCCATGTGAGGTTCACGCGGTTCTGTTGGGCCATCTCTTGAAGAGATCGGCGACAGCTGAGCGTCAGTTCAGAGTTGAACGAGTAAGAGCCAAGGGATTTGATGGCCGCTTGGCTGTCGCTGAAAATACAGATATCCTGTCCGATGGTGCGTTCACCTATCCAAGTCACGGCGTCCATGATTGCTGAAACTTCAGCCTGGAAGACGCTGCAGTGTTCAGGTAGTCTAAAGGAGATTTCTAGGTCCAAATCCCTTGAGTAAACCCCTCCTCCGACTCTGCCGTCTAACTTCGAGCCGTCGGTGTATATAAAAGTGCCGCCATTAGTAGCGGGACACCGATCTATGTTCTCCCAGTCTTCCCTGCTGGGAATGTTTATTCTAAAACAACAATCTCCGACTGTTGTGGTCGCACACCGATCTGTGGTCAGAGGGAGAAAGCTGTAAGATCTTAGAATACAGGAGTGTCCAATAGTGCTTGCGCCCCAGACGGACGTTTCCCTTAGACGCACAGCCGATGCTGCTGCTGCCCGGTACCCTTCCAGATCGAGTGGCAAAAAGCCAAGAATGGCCTGGAGAGCTTCATTGGGCGTTGTTCTTAACGCCCCGCTTATACAGATCATGCTCGATCTGTGGACTTTCCCTAACAGATTTAGGTTTGTTGCCTTTCTTAGCGCAGGCCACCATACCACGACTCCATACAGCATAATTGGCTGGATTATCGCAGTGTAGATCCATCTGCAAATTTTGGGGCTGAGCCCCCATTTTTTGCCAATGGCTCTTTTACACGTGTACAGTGCAATGCACGCTTTCCTCTGGCGCTGGATGACATTCTCCTTCCAGTTAAGCTTTCTATCTAGAACTGTGCCTAGGAATTTGGCTTTGTCAGCTAAGTTCAGGCGCTCGCCATCTAGTTCTGGTAGGTTCAACGGTGGTATCTTGTACCGCCTGGTATAAAGGACAAGCTCCACCTTTCCCGGGTTGATGCTAAGTCCGCAGCGCAGAAGAAACTTCTCGCAGTGCTACTTGCATCAAGTCACACAGGGTTTGTGAGAATTTGCCCCTATATGCAATAGCTAAATCGTCTGCATATGCCACTATCTTCCCGCCCCCCCCCACCTTGTGTCACGTAGCAGCGAGTTTACGGTGAGGTTCCATAGGAGCGGGGAGAGAACACCACCCTGAGGCGTTCCTCTTGTGACATAGCGTGAAAGATCAACTGTTCCCAGTGAAGAAACTATTTTCCTTCCCTTTAGTAGTTGATCAATTAGTCCAATAAGAGACCTATTTATGCCCAGGTTTGTTAAAGCAGTGTTAATAGCCTCCGGCCTTATATTGTTGAAAGCCCCTTCGATGTCCAGAAAGGCCACGAGACAGTACTCCTTTTAATGCAATGATTTTTCAACAATAGAGACTAGGCTGTGGAGCGCAGTTTCCATTGATTTACCTTTGGTGTATGCATGTTGATAGCTAGAAATAAGGTTGCTATCAACGGCGGCCGCCGTGGTGTAGCGGTTAAGTGTTCGGCCTTCTACACCAAGTCGTGTCGGTTCGATGCCCGGCAAAAGTAACATCAAAAATTATTTAGAAAAGAATTTTTCTAAATGGGGTCGCCCCTCGGCAGTAGTTTGGCAAACTCTCCGGGTGTATTTCTGCCATGAGAAGCTTCTCAGCAAAAAATTCATTTGCTTTGCAAGTGCCGTTCGGAGTCGGCAAAAAACTGTAGGTCCCGCCAACTTGTAGGAAAAACTCAAAAGCAACACACCACAAGTTGGAAAGAGAAGCTCGGCTAAAAATCTCGTTAGAGGTTATGATGACCTGTTGGTATATCGCCGCCATTATTATTATATTATTATATCAATAGTAGAGGAGAGATAATCGCTAATTATCCTCTCGAAGGTTTTAAGTGCAAAAGACGAGAGACTGATCGGTCTGTAGTCTTTAGGCTCATAGTGTGAGGCCTTCCCAGCCTTTGGAATAAAGACTACCGTGGCGCTTCTCCAGGAGCACGGAATGTAAATAGAGAACGGAATTATGTGAATAGAGAACTACCAGCCATTTAGCTGATATTTCCAGCGTGTTTATGAGTTGTGCGGGGAAAATCCCGTCTGGCCCAGCTGCCTTGAACGGCTCAAAGCTTTTGATTGCCCACCTTACCCTTTCCTCCGTAATGGGTATGTTTACCGCCAGGTTTGTTGCAGATGCTACAGGTGCATCATACAAGTTCCCCGGAAAGTGTGTGTTCAGGAGCAGCTCCAGGGTTTCCCCTTCCGTGCTGGTCCAAGATCCGTCAGGCTTCCGTAAATAGCTAATGGCTGTTTGAGTTTTTGATAGCACTCGTCTAAGTCTCGCTGTATCATCGACTTTTTCGACCCCGGTGCAGAAATTTCTCCACGAAGTTCTCTTCGCTTGCCTTAGAGCCTTTTTATAGGCCCTCAGTTTAGCTTTATATTCGAGCCATTCAGGGTCCGTACCGATGCTCTTGGCCTTGTTAAATTGCTTCCTGCATGATATAGGGAACGAATCCAGGTCGTAGGACCACCAGTGGGGTCTATGTTTGCCGCGTGGTTTTGGTACTGGACAAGCCTGCTCTAGGGCATTTGAGAGCGCCGTTGTAAAGGTCGTTACCAGATCATCCAGTTCTCCCACCGATGAGGGGGCTTGTGGAGGTAATACTGGTAGGTCCCTAGCTAATATTTGGTTATGTAGCTGCCAGTTAGTGTTGCGTGGATTTCGTTTCATAACTGGCTGCTCAACAATAAAGTCTAACACAATTTCTATGTACCGATGGTCAGAAAATGAATGCTCATCAAGAACACGCCATTTTCTGACCCACTCATAAGCGCCTTCGCTACAAACAGTGAGGTCTATAACCTCCCTACGAGCTTTAGTTATAAAAGTAGGCTCGTTACCCACGTTACAAACCACCAGGTTAGTTGTTAGTAGGTAGTCAAACAGAGACTCGCCCCTAGCGTTAATATCGGAGCTTCCCCACTGAACGTGATGAGCATTAGCGTCAGCTCCAATAATAAGATGGCCCGTACAGAAATTATCCACCAGATCTTTCACCTCCTTTTGTGGAGGAGGTTCTTCGGCGTCATAGGGCATATAGACCGACGCCATCGTTAGGCTGGTGCTGCCGACTGTTAAGCTAGAATGAATCATACTATCTATAATGCCAAATTTTATCCAAATCGGTTGAGCGGTTCCCGAGATATAAGAAAAACGCCTACGCCTGAAAGTTGGCTACAATTTCTATTTCCGTGTCATAACTTCCGTTTCATCGTATGTATTTGTGTATAATTTTAAACTTTTATAAGAAACGCCGGAGCCGAAAAAGTTTTCAAGTTACAAAAATTATTGCTTAAGGTACCAATCGATTTAAGGTAATTATCGCGATTTTTAATTCCAAGTTATCAATTTGTGTTATTACATAAAAGGGGGGAAGTGGTTGAATTTGTTTTTGCCAATCACGACAATTTTTTGGTATTGTCGAGAGACTTCATGCGAGTAACTTATTTGACAAGTTTCGTGAAGATATGTTATGTTTTTTTTTTAGTTGAAATTTAAATTTTCAGTATAATTTTTTGTATAGGTCCAAAGGATGTACCCCTAGGAAATGAACGATTTCAACTATTCTTGGTACAATCATTGCCTTTCATGAGGGTATATTATGCACAAAGTTTCATGAGGATATCTTGGTTTTGCGAGCTGAAAATTCCAAGGAAGGTACCCCTTCAGCTATTTCAACCTTTATATAGAATATTTCCTAACAGCTCACATTTTACATGTGTGCAAAAATTCAATGACCAAAAATGTATTTAGCCGAACCATTGTGGGCTTAATTAAGGCGAGATGGGATATTAGTTGGCAGTCTAAACCAGGGCCCGGCAGTTGAATTTCTACTGTGAATTGTTATTTGTTTTTTCTCCGTCGCTCACTCGCAAGCACCAAAGCAACATCGTATGTTGTTGAGTCGTTGTTTGTCAGTGACCGACTAGGCATAACCAACGACGTAAATTGATTGGTCAGTGCGACCATAGCGCTCTCACAAGCGCACCAACAATTTCATTGGTTCTCAGATTTACGGACAATTGTCCCACTATATGCCGGGGCTTGGTCTAAACTAAACTAAAGTAAACTAAATTTAAAAATGTTCACCATTTTTTTCGGATAGTTATACATATAGGTTAGGTTCAAGTGGCTGCCGCAGAGGCACACCTAGGCCAGTATTAAAAGGCCCGTTGTGATAACACCAACACTAGGAAAGTCAGTTCCGGGACCCTGCCATATGGAAAATCCCGGTATTAACGGAATTCTCCACATAGCAGAATCCCGAGACTGACCCTCCTAGACCGACATCGTTACTCCTCCTCGAAACATTTAGATGACTTGATGAAGGCCATCAGGTCCTTTATGTCCAGCTCCGTGACCTGGCGTAGGCTTACCAGGAAGGGAACTCCCAAAAAGCGGATTCTCGCGCCACTTAAAGCCGGGCAGTTGCAGATGAGGTGCTCCACCGTTTCCTCCTCCTCATCATCCTTACAACTCCTACAGCATCGTCGGTAGGGCACACCAAGTCTTTCTGCGTGCCTACCAATGAGGCAATGCGCAGTTAATACGCCTATTAATATGGAGATTTCTCTTCTCCTTAGGGCATAAATTTGTCTTGATCTTTTCGGCCAGGTTTCTTTGGATATCCGGCATCCTGGAGATTGCAGCCATCTTTCTTTGGCTTGGCGGAGTGTGTATTCCTTCAGCATAAGCTTGCATGTGGCAAACGGCATACCTAAGCGCTCTTTATCGCGAAGAACTTGCTTGGTCGTGCCCTGCCTCGCAAGTTCGTCTGCCCTACAATTTCCCTCAATGTCCCTATGCTCCGGGACCCATGTGAGGTTAACGCGATTCTGTTGGGCCATCTCTTGTAGAGATCGACGACAGCTGAGCGTCAGTTCAGAGTTGAACGAGTAAGGGCCAAGGGATTTGATGGCCGCCTGGCTGTCGCTGAATATAAAAATGTCCTGTCTGATAGTGTGTTGGCCTATCCAAGCCGCGGCGTCCATGATTGCTGATACTTCAGCCTGGAAGACACTGCAGTGATCAGGTAGTCTGAAGGAGAGCTCAAGGTTCAGATCCTTTGAATAAACCCCTCCCCCAACTCTGCCGTCTAACTTCGAGCCATCAGTATAAATGGAAGTGCCGCCATGAGTGACGGGACTCCGATCCGTGCTCTCCCATTCTTCCCTGCTGGGAATGTTGATTTTAAAACCGCTATCTCCGACTGTTGTGGTCGCACAGTGATCTGTGCTCAGCGGAAGAAAGCTATAGGATCCCAAAATACAGGCTTGTCCAGTAGTGCTTGCGCCCCAGCCGGACGTTTCCCTTAGACGCAGAGCCGATGCTGCTGCTACTCGGTGCCCTTCCAGATCGAGCGGCAAAATGCCAAGAATGGCCTGGAGTGCTTCATTGGGCGTTGTTCTTAACGCACCGCTTATACAGATCATGCAAGATCTGTGTACTTTACCTAGCAGATTAAGGTTTGTTGCTTGGCTTTGTCAGCCAAGTTCAGGTGCACGTTATTCCGTTTTGGTAGTATTAGCGGTGGTATCTTATAGCGGTTGGTGAAAAGGACCAGTTCCACTTTTCACGGGTTGATGCTCAGTCCGCAGCGCGAGCACCATGAGGAAACCTCTCTCAGTGCTACTTGCATCAAGTCGCACAGGGTTTGTGGGAATTTGCCCCTGTATACTATAGCTAAGTCATCTGCATATGCCACTACCTTCCCGCCCCACTACCGTGGCACTTCTCCAGGAGCACGGAATATAGCTAAGAGCCAGGCAGGCTGTATAGAGAAATACCAGCCATTTGGCTGATGTCTCCAGAGTGTTTATGAGTTGTGCGGGAATAATCCCGTCTGGCCCGGCAGCCTTGAACGGTTCGAAGCTTTTAACCGCCCACCTAACCTTTTCCTCCGTGATGGGTATGTGTACAGCCAGGTTTGTTGTAGGTGCTAGGGGTTCCTCATGCAAGTTCCCTGGGAAGTGCGTATTCAAGAGCAGCTCTAGGGTTTCCCTCTCCGTGCTGGTCCAGTATCCGTCTGGTTTCCGCAAATAGCTTGTGGCTGTTTGAGTTTTTGAGAGCACTCGTCTAAGTCTCGCTGTATCGTCGACATTTTCGACCCCAGTGCAGAAATTTCTCCACGATACTCTCTTCGCCAATGCGGCCTATGTTTACCGCGTGGTTTTGGCACTGGGCAAGCCTGCTCTAGGGCATTCGAGAGCGCCGTTGTAAAGGTCTTTACCAGATCCTCCAACTCCCCTACTGATGAGGGGACTTGTGGGGGCAGTGCTGGCAAATCCCTAGATAGTATTTCATTGTGTAGCTGCCAGTTAGTGTTACGTGGGTTCCGTTTCATAACCGGCTGCTCAACAGAAAAGTCTAGAACTAATTCTACGTACCGGTGGTCGAAGAATGAGTGTTCATCGAGAACGCGCCATTTTCTGACCCACTCATAAGCGCCTTCGCTGCAAATAGTGAGATCTATGACCTCCCTACGGGTTTTAGTAATAAACGTAGGTTCGTTACCCACGTTGCAAACTACCAGGTTAGTTGTTAACAAATAGTCAAACAACGACTCTCCTCTAGCATTGATATCGGAGCTTCCCCACTGGACGTGATGAGCATTGGCGTCAGCTCCGATAATAAGATGGCTCATGGAAAAATTTGCCACCAGGTCTTTTACCTCCCTCTGTGGCGGAAGTTCTTCGGCGTCGTAGGGCATATAGACCGATGCCATCGTCAGACTGGTACTGTCGACTGTTAAACTGGCAGCTGTAAGGTCACCATTGGTATAGTTGGGCAAGAGAAAAGCATTCAGCTCAGACTTAACCAGAATACAAGCTCTAACCCTGCCCCCCTCGCTGGCTTGGATTAGCTTAAAACCCTTAATCCCCAAACCGCAAATCCTTGAGCTGTTGACCCAGGGTTCTTGGCTCTTGTTTTATACATATAAAACAACTGTTAATTTGTATCGAAACACTGTGCAGCCCCAACCATGATAGCAGCAACAACCACGCAGCATGTTTTGGATTTTGACCTCTCAATTCAGCCTGAAATACGCTTTCAAGGTGCGCTCAAATTGCGTACAACACTGAACATTCAACATGAGCATCCGTTAAGGTAGGTTACCCTTGTGTCTGCATGATTTTGCAAATAAATAAGAGGCTGCGAAATGTACAAGTTTTTTTAGGCTGCTGAGTAGTTCGGTCTTTTGCAGGCGTTGTCTGTGCTACACTTTTACCCGTTGTAGTTTTATTGTTCCCTCTCATTGCTATTTTCGCTTGATCCACTTATGTGCTTGTATTTTTGTTGTAGAATGTTACTTTGATTATTTCTTGTGTTGTTGCTCTTGTTGCTGCCCATTCAAATTAATCAGAATTAGGCAATTACAGAAATTACAAAAATTACATCGTAATTTTCTGGCTTTTCGTTTAAAATGCATTTTGAAACATAGCGAGCTCGTACATCTTCCAACAACCAACAAAGACAATGTAATCAAAGTATGTACAACAATACTACAGCAAACAAGGGTACAAGTTTATCTTGTCATGTTGTTGTTGTTTTTGGTGTGCATATTAAAGACTTAATGTTAAAGTTGCCCTTGCGCTGAGTGGTGAAGTAAACTTGATTAAAAGATATGTCCGAACGGTATTCGATGAGTGCAGTGGAATGCAATATCTATGGATGTAAGAAGGGAACCCTATTAAAACACTTAAAATTAAACAATGTATGTAGGGTAGATGTGCCACGAATCCGATACCAATAAGTAAACTGACAAATTTCACTCTTTAGAACTTATCATAAATTTTCGCTAAACTTATAAGCAACATTGGTCGTGGCGTAAAAAATGTTACTTTGATGATTTGAGCGTAATTTCGAATACCTCGTGGACATAAACGTTTTTCTCTATTTTCTGGGCATTATCTGACCAGGAAAGCTAGTGGGCTTGTAAAATATTCAACAGACGCAGAGAGATGTAGAAAGAGTAACAGCTGAGGGATATGAAAAGTGAAAGGTAGAAAGAAAAAGAAAGGGAGGAAAGGATGGACTCAGGTATTGTAATTATTTGTTGCTATTTTAGTCGCCTTCACACATCGCACCATTTACCTGGAAGACAAGAAAACTCCAAGAGAAATGAAAACCTATTCTACTAATATCACTAGATTAACGATACTAACTATTAGGTTCCAACTTGTGCTCGTTTCAATTAAGGAAACAAGTTGAGTGTCCGGTGTCTGATGTATTTACCCTATATATTTGTACATACTTTCTTAATGTTAATGTTTTCGACAGGGCAACCCTCTTAACTGTTTCAGAACGATTACTCGTGATTTCTTGACTTGGGGTTGGAGAAAAGCTGGCTCGGCGATGTGCCATCTTCAGTGTCAATTCCCGACGACTTTACGATGGATGACGTGAAATCGGACCATAATATTTCAGCATTACAGAAAACGAATATTGATCATGTGGTTGTCTCTAAATATCCACGAGTAGGTGGGTACCGTTAGAACACATACGTACATACTTAAAAAAGAAAATTTGGAATATAAATCTCAAACACATGCGATAATAGTTTTGAAATCCAGTCAAATGAGATATTTGAGATAACAAAAATTGCGACAGAGCCAAATTTTTGTAGAGAGCTTCGGTTAGCCGTCAGAAAAAAACTTCAAAAGTCCCCGTCAATATCATGCGTGCAACAAAGGTATCCTGGGTCAAAGATCAACATTTAAGGCTTTTCGGCATGTATCTCCATCCCGATCCCTATTGCTATCTACATATCGTTACCTTAATTCACAAAGGCCCTAATTAACACATTTTTCGAAAATTAGTTTTCACACTACTACTACATACACTCACTACAAATTTTAAGGAGTTACTAGCAGTAATAACGGAGATATTCCAAATTTACAAAGCAATATTAGCATGCCGACATACCTGAATTTAACTTCCCTGCAAAGCTTATACGGCTTTGCCAAATGACGTTGAGCAACACCAACAGCTCAGTCATAATCGGGAAGGACCTCTCTGAGCCATTTGAAACCAAACGAGGCTTCAGACAGGGTGACTCCCTTTCGTGCGATTTCTTCAATCTGATGCTGGAGAAGATAATTCGAGCAGCAGAGCTAAACCGCAATGGCACAATCTTTTACAAGAGCGTGCAATTTCTGGCGTATGCCGATGATATTGATATCATTGGCCTTAACAGCCGCGCCGTAAGCGCTGCTTTCTCTAGGTTGGATAAGGAAGCGAAAAAA
This sequence comes from Campiglossa producta, assembly GCA_964058755.1. NCBI lineage: Eukaryota > Metazoa > Arthropoda > Insecta > Diptera > Tephritidae > Campiglossa > Campiglossa producta. The sequence goes on along the minus strand of CAXKVI010000003.1, from coordinate 46,709,057 downwards.
GTGGGTCTTGCGGTGAACGAGGACAAGACGAAGTATCTGCTGTCATCAAAGAAAGAATCGGCGCACCTGCGCCTTGGCAGCCAAGTTACCGTTGATAGCTACAAGTTTGAAACGGTGAGAGACTTCGTCTATTTGGGAACCGAAAATAATATCAGTCTAGAAATCCAACGGAGAATCACCCTTGCCAACAAGTGTTACTTTGGACTAAGTAGGCAATTGAGAAGTAAAGTCCTCTCTCGACAAACAAAGATCAAGCTCTATAAGTCTCTCATCATACCAGTCCTGATGTACGGCTCGAAATCATGGACAGTGTCAAGAGAAGATGAGATGGCCACTGAAGTATTTGAGAGAAAAGTTCTCCGGAAGATTTATGGTCCTTCCCGTGATGCCAACGGCGAGTATCGAAGGAAATTTAACGATGAGCTGTACGAGCTTTACGCAGACCTGACCATAGTTCAGCGGATTAAAGCCCAAAGGCTCCGCTGGCTGGGTCATGTTATGCGAATGGACAAAGAAGCACCAGCACAGAAAGTTTTCTTATCGACACCCGAACTCGGCAGCAGAGGAAGGGGGAGACCTCGACTGAGATGGAAACAACAGGTGGAGGATGACTTGAACTCCCTTGGGGTTTCCAATTGGCGTCAGTTATCGCTGAAAAGGAATGACTGGCGTGCTTTGATACGAAACGGCCAAAATCGCCTAGGCGGTTAAGCGTCATTATGACCAGGGTTGGGCATTTTTGCACTACCACTAATTTTTTAGTGATAATTTCTTCAGTGATAACTAGTTAAAATCAAAAATCACTATCACTAAATTTTTAGTAATAATGGGGACCGACTTTATAATAATACCCTACCATTGCGAGTTTTCCAACGAAACTTGGCATAAACATTCAGAAAGACTTCCTTTTACTCAATTTAACAAAATTTTACCGAAAACCTGGTCCGAAAAAAATAATAAATAAAACCAAAAATCACTATCACCAAATTTTTAGTGATAGTGGTTTTTGATTTTAACTATCACTGAAAAAATTATCACTAAACAAGTAAGGAAGTCTAAGTTCGGGTGAAACCGAACATTACATACCCAGCTGTGCACATAAAGTGGGCGTGATCGTTCACCGATTTTTCTTATTTTCTGTGGTAGTACTCTACATAAACATAACATGCCTGGTACCTAGTTTCGTAAATCTATCTCACACCGTTCTGAAGTTGTTAGCAGTCGAATTTAAAAATTTCTTGACTCATAAGTGGGCGGTGCCACGCCCACTTTCCAAAATTTTGAAAAAATTATGTAAAGAATATGAAAGTTGATGTATGTACCAAATTATATTATTATAGCGAAATCAGTTAATTAGATATGGACTTTTCAATATTTCCACCTCCTTTCAATATAACTTTTATGAAAAAGTAGGCGTGGTCGCGAAGCGATTTCGTTTATTTCCTATAGCTGAATTTACCACAACAATAGTATGTCCTCTACGAAATTTCGTTATACTAGCATAAACTGTTCTGAAGTTATTAAGAGTCAAAATTTTAAAATTTCTTCAAATATACGTGGGCGGTACCACGCCCCCTTTTCAAAAATTTTTATAAAATCGGCCTTAGAACATCTAAATCAATACATATTGCATATTTTATCATTGTAGCTGCTTCTAATATTGAATTAACCCATTTTATACGTTTTTCGAAATTTTCGATATCGAAAAAGGGGCGTGGTTATGGTCCGATTTTACCCATTTTCAATAGCAATCTATTCTGAACCCAAATAAGTACGCATGCCAAATTTGGTGAAGATATCTCATTATTTGCTCAAGTTATCGTGTTAACGGATTATACTTTTTAGTTGTGAGTCTGTGAAAATTTCTAAGATTGTAATTGGATATTCTGTGTCATATTAGTAGTACTCATGTAACCATATAACTTAACAAAAGCGTAAATATATACATTTAACAGCTCAGTTAGATGAACGATATAGATAAATTTATGTGAATACTTTTTATTTTGAAATTCTTATTAATTTAATTTTTGACCCATTTTTTAGCATATTCTTCTATTTTTGTCTAGTGTGCATTGACTGCTTTGAAAAACTGCATGTCGAACAGCGTAATCGAATTGGGTAATTTTTCGAGGTGTTTACACACTAAACTCCTCGCGGAAGTTTACCGAATTTGTGTAAACTTCGTTCCAAGGCGAATTCATTACAGGTGGCATCCTCCCACCATATGGTTTCTTCTTCTTCCCTGAAAATCAAATCGTAGCTGTCAAATTGCTTATGTTGTTGCTTTGTCTGACATTTACAGCCACAAGGAGTGTGTGCGTGCGTGTAGATCTGAATTCGCTGTTGTTGTTGTTGTAGCGAGGTGTAGCCCTGCCTAAATGTCAGACAGGGTCACCCCGAGTGTATTGCTCTTGGCCGGGTCGATATAAGAAAACGGCCCGGGTCGTTTCGGCACGATGGGTACAGCACAAGTACTGGTACCGTTCTCGTAGAACCGGCAATACAAGAAACTAGCCGTGTAGGCTATGTAGGCCATTTAGCGTTACCCAGGGTGCACCAACTGGGAGGCGACCTACTTTTACGCTCGAGCACACCTGTATGAATTCGCCTTGCTTCGTTCCATAAAAATTTTGACAGTTCATTTACACATTCGGCAATTTTCTACGTTTACACGCTTTACGCGGTGTGTCTATGGTTACATGAATAAAATTATTCTTTTTTAAGCATTATAAAGCACATTATCTTTCCTTTGTGCAACAGCGACTGCGCTTATATGTATGCAGATGAAATATTCGAAATTTCGATGCTGTTTATGGCGCTGAAAACGCATTATAGCATGCCCGTTATAGCATGTGTACGAAATATTCAGATAGCAATAAGGAAGATAGGCCGATAAATGGGACTTTTGCAATTAAAGCAATATTTTTGATTTTTTTTTTGTATAATGCATTGTCAGCGAAACCTGAACGATGGTGAAAATTTCAAAACCCCAGCTCAATGGGAAGTTAGTTCAAAATCCAAAGCAAAATCTATGGAAATGAAACTTTTCAAATATCTCTACCCGTACGCCACCTATCGGACTTATTTTTTTGTTATACTGCGTGGGGCCAGAAAACTAAACGACGATGAAAATTTCAAGATTCTACTCCAACGGGAAGTTCGTTGAAAAACAAGTTAATCGACACCGAAAACAGACCTTCGCATTTCGTAAATAGAGCGACTCACGCGCCACCTACCGGGTGCAATTTTTTTTGAACATTTGGAAATTTATTAAGTAATACACACGCTAAATATCAGCTAAATCGGTCCATAATTAGGATTTTCAGTTTTTATTACCCCGATCTCAGCTCCACCCTACGGAATTTTTTTTAGGAAAATATTTATTTTCATGGTAGTAATACATGTTACGAATTTCAGCTAAATCGGACCATAAATGCGAATTTTGAAAATATAGCGAGCCACCTATCGGAATTTTTTTTCCATAATATTGCATTGTCATCGCGACCTGAACTGTGGTGAAAATTTCAAGACCCTAGCACAACAGGAAGTTGGTTCAAAATCGAATGCAAAAATCCGGGCACAAGAACGACGAAAGCGACCTAATAAAAACATTTTAATAATAAAATCGAAATAGTACAGACTGTTTCGGGATCGTTTCGGGATCATTTCGGTCATATCATACGATGTCATATCATATGATGCCATATCATATGATGCCATTTCGTATGATGTCTAAGCATATGATGTCATATCATATGATGTCTAATCATATGATGTCATATCATATGATGTCATATAACATGATGTCATATCATATGATGTCATATAACATGATGTCATATCATATGATGTCATATCATATGATGTCATATCATATGATGTGATATCATATGAATGTCATATCATATGATGTCATATCATATGAATGCCATATCACATGATGTCATATCATATGATGTCATATCATATGATGTCTAGCTCCGTAAATAAAAAAATTTAAATATTATATGATGTCATATCATATGATGTCATATCATATGATGTCTAGCTCCGTAAATAAAAAAATTTAAATATTATATGATGTCATATCATATGATGTCATATCATATGATGTCATATCATATGATGTCATATCATATGATGTCATATCATATGATGTCATATCATATGATGTCTAGCTCCATAAATTAAAAAATTTAATTAGGTGGCAACCCTGTAAACCGCCCCAAGTGACAACCCCAAAGTGTATAGTCTTAGAATCAATCAAACTATCTATATGCCAAATTTCATCCCAATCGGTCAAGCGGTTCTCGAGATAGTACCGGACCTAGAAATATACAAATATACAAATATACAAATATACATATATACAAATATACAAATATACAAATATACAAATATACAAATATACAAATATACAAGTTCAGCTCGTTTAAAGTTATTAGATTTATCTCTAAACATAAATCCAAAACCTTGGAAGATGTCAAAACGAAATTTGGCACCCAGACTACCCTTAATAGAAGGAATGTTCGGCAGGAAAAATCGGTTAAAAAGCACGCCCACTTTTATGTGAAAGATTTTGAAAGGCACATATAAGGTAACTAGTTATTGTGACGTAATCGGTTGAGGGCCACGCCCACTTATTAACAATATTTTACAATATTTTTTTTTCTTGTCTTATTGCGTTTTCTATGTGGAAATGTTACAGGTCGCCGCTTAAATGCAAAAATTATCTTACAAGTTATACAAGCTATACTTATATAGCATACACTTGATATGACTTGAGAACTGTCAGATAAGGTTATGTTACATGATTTTCGAAAGTGGCCGGTTACCCAAGACTTAAGTGTACTTAACTTTTTGTATGAAGCCAGAGATAAGTCAAGTCTATGCTATGTAAGCATAACAGCAGCCTAAGTCTCATTCATCTGGTCACCAAACTGGTTCACATGGACCACAACATTTAAATTGAAATATGAATATATCCAACGTCTTCATAGTGACTAGTGGCCGTCAGGTGCTTAACTCCATGACTAAATACGAATAATATGTTTCCTTTGAATGATTGGTTGCATGTGCAGTTTGGCGCTTTGGTGAGCGGGTGTTGCTTATAGCGCCTAATTGGCATTATGAAATTAATACAAAACTACAACAACAACTAACAAGCAGACAAAATCTTAAATTCAATTGAAATTGGCAACAATCTAATAGTCAGTTTTGCCGAAAGTTGAACAGGTTGAGCTTCATTTATGCGCATGCGCAGATAATGGCTGCGTGTGGGAATTCAAAAATTGGATTTGGGTATTGTGAAACGTTTTTTGGCGCATTAAGTGCTATTACTCGTAGTCATTGCAAAAAATATTCAACATCATAAGCAAGTGCCTCTAACCAACTACCAAACCAGCAGCAGCAGCACAAAGTAGCCCGGTAGCCAAGCACGCGTTACAGCCACGTTGAGATGCGGTGGCACGCAAAATGTCTATTGGACGCGTTTGTCGCCAATTGGCCAGCACTTTTGCTTGTCCCTCTGGTTGTTCGTTGGCCGTTGGTTCGATCGAGGTGGTTACGGTTGGGGTTGTCGCTGCTGCTGTGAGCGCCACATGCAGTCTTGGTAACAATTTTTACGAATTACCTGTTAATTTCTGACACTTCATAGATGAGCAGATAACATTTGATTGTCGTTCGTTATTTTAGTTATATTTGCTTCTAGTGGTTGTTGCTGCCGTTTGTGTAAGTTTTGCACTTAAAATGCTAACTTCATTGTGGGCAACCAATTGGCAATGCTACTGCACTAGCAACAGTAGCTTTAGCAACAAAAACAACAATTTGTACTTACATTTTTTTGTGTTTAGTTTACCCAGAGCATAGCCAATTAAATGAATTGTTTTCTCAAGTTATCATAATTTGTAGTTGTTGTTATACGTTTTTAGTTGACAACTACATTTTCCACGGTTACATTGAACGGAAGCCACTTAGAGATCATAACAACTTTTAACGGATTTACAGTTAGAGATTTGTTGCTTGGACTTGGAGGTGTTTTGTTTATTTTTATACTCAGATGCGATAGAAATTTTTGAATTAATTTTTTAAAAATAGGTTGTTATGGCGAAACTAAGTTAAGATATATTTAGACTTTTTCTTAGCTTTAATTCCGCCACTAAGAAACAGCAGCTTAATTCGAATGTTTTGGGCTTGATGTACGAAATTGGACAATCACACCCCCACATATATACATCACATACATCAAAACACAGAAATAGTGATTCTTTAGAACATAACACACCCACAAGGATCAAACCTAATGCTAACGTTAAGATTAATGCAGCGAATAGAAATTTTTTTGTAGAAACTAAAAAAATGGGTGCCGCCCATTAAAAATTAAAAACCACCCATGATAACGAAACAAAATTAAACACAACAAGTAAGGAAGTCTTCACATAATTTTCGAAATTTTCCATTTCGGAAGTGGGCGTGGCTGGGAAGCGATTTCGTCAAATTACTCCCTATTATGCTAGTATACCTTGTACCAAATTTTATCGTTCTACCGTAATCAGTTTAAAAGTTATGACCCATGAAATTTTCAAATATGCCTAACTGAAAAGTGGGCGGTGCAACGACTCCTTTCAAATATTTATAAAAAAATCATAACAGAACGACTAGGGATTCATCCTTCCAAAAAAAATTAAGTGATTTACGAAGCTTTCGATATCGAAAGTGGGCGTGGAAGTGAAGGTCGATTTTATCCAATTTCATCAGGTATACTCAAAAAGATACTAGTATGCTTTGTGCCAAATTTCATCGTTCTATCGTAATCAGTTTAAAAGTTACGACCAGTCGAATTTTCAAAAATGCCTTCCTTAAAAGTTTGCGGTGCCACGCCCAATTTAAAAAATTTATGGAAAAAATATAAGAGGATGACCAGGGGGATCCACCTATAGAATTATATCATTTTAGCCCTTTCAGCTACCGAGATATGTCAATTTATGTGATTTTCCAAATTTTCGATATCGAAAAAGGGGGCGTGGTTATCATCCGATTTTGCCCATTTTCAATAACAACCTACCTTGGCCATAAAAGAAGCTACAAACATATATACAAAATTTCATGCAAATATCTCAATCAAGCAAATATCGTGAACTTTTTTTTCAACCTAAGAAATTTCATATATCTCGATTATTTTGTGCCGTTACGTAGTACCGTTATGTGGACAAAATTATAATACCCTTGTACTAGTAATAGTACGCTGGGTATAAAAATTACCGACCCTTAACAGAATGAATGTTCCGGGGGAAAACTGACTAAATGGGTTAATGACTATAAAATATTTTTAAAAGGGTAGGGATGTTTTTTACCACGCTTTTATTAGGTTCACTTGTATGTTTGCTTGTTTGCTTGTTTGTATGTATGTGACTCTCGTTCGGTCTAAGCCTCAGTGGCCCAAAAACAGTAAAATGTCCCTACAATATGGGTATCAAACGAAAGGGGAAGGCCCCAGGTTTCATTTGGACTTCGATATATTTCGATAAATTTATCGATAACTGAGTTATCGGTCAAAATATGATTGCCCAAAAACCTAAAAAATTCCCTACAATATGGGTATCATACGAAAGGTGAAGGTCCCAGGTTTCATTTGGACATCGACATATTTCGATAAATTGATCGATAACTGAGTTATCGGTCAAAATGTAGTTGCCCGAAAACCCTAAAATTTCCCTACAATATGGATATCAAACGAAAGGTGAAGGCCCCAGGTTTCATTTGGACATCGACATAATTCGATAAATTTATCGATAACTGAGTTATCGGTCAAAATGTAGTTGCCCGAAAACCCTAAAATTTCCGGTTCCCCCAAGAATACTGAAAACAAAAAATCAGAAACACATTTTTTCAGAAAACATTAGTCAGAACTCTTTTTTCAGAAAGCCAAAATTCAGAAGTCAAAATTCAGAAGTTAAAATTCAGACGTAAAAGTTCAGAAATCAATAATTCAGAAGTCAAAATTCAGAAGTACTTCTACATTCTTTTTTTCAGCCGTCTGATAGCTTTCTAAAAACGCATTGTTCATATTTAGTAGTATAACTTACTAACTCCTCATTTCAATCCATTGTTGATCACTGACACAAAACTTCAGCAATTTTCAGCTGGAGGTGAACCATGTCGAAAACGCAAAAAGAAGTATAAAGATTTCGACAATCGTTTGAGTAGTATTGTCGCTTCATTTGAAAACGATAAACTGGAAACGATTTAATTAGCTTTATGCTTGCCATTGCACATAATTTAAAATTCTAAGTTGTACTATTTTTTATACATATGTATATATGTACAATGTATATATCTTGACAAAAAATAAAAGTTTGTGAATTTTTCATTCATTTTTCTGTGAAGTTTTTTCTGAATTTTTGTTTCTGAAAAGTGATTTCTGAATTTTTCATTCTGATTTGTTGTTTCTGAAAAAAGTTTTCTGAATTTTTCATTCTGACTTTTTGTTTCTGAAAAGTTTTTTCCGACTTTTTCATTCTGACTTTTTGTTTCTGAAAAGTGTTTTCTGAATAAATTTGAATTTTTTCTTTCTGAATTTATGGGGGGCACCAAAATTTCCCTACAATATGGATATCAAACGAAAGGTGAAGGCCAAAATATGATTGCCCAAAAATCTAAAAAATTCCCTACAATATGGATATCAAACGAAAGGTGAAGGCCCCAGGTTTCATTTGGACATCGACATATTTCGATAAATTTATCGATAACTGAGTTATCGGTCAAAATATGATTGCCCAAAAACCTAAAAAATCATTTGGACATCGACATATTTCGATAAATTTATCGATAACTGATTTATCGGTCAAAATGTGGTTGCCCGAAAACCTTAAAATTTCCTAACAATATGGGTATCAAACGAAAGTGGAAGTCCAGAGGTTTCGTTTGGACTGCTGTATTTTTCGATATATTTATCGATAATTTCATAGGACATTTGACTAAAAAGTAAAAAATAAATATAGTTTAAAAAAACTAAAACTCACGCTTTTAGAGAGCATTGAACTAAAAATTTGAAAATAATTTTAAAAACCCTACACAGTAGTATTGTGGAAAAAGCGTGGTCCGCTTTGTGCCATAATTTTCGTATATCGAGCGCTCGACGCTTTTTCCACATTAAGCTGATGGCCCAATGCCCGCTTGCTTTGCTGGCTTTGCCTCGAGAAATGTCAAATTCTTTTGAACTCTACTGAAATGTATGAAAGTTGGCCCAGTGGCAGCTTTACTTTGCTTGCTTGAAGCACTTCAAAGCGTCGAATAGTCCAAATCTCTATTTGACAGCGTTTTACACGCTTCACTGTTTGTCTTGTTGTTGAGTTGTTTGTCTCATTCTGTATTTTTGACAGCTTTTGTAGCTTCTACTTGGCCATAGAAGCTTTCAAAAAAAGCAAAGTAAGCCTGCATTGGGTCATCACCTTAATGCTAGTTTCTTTACTACGCTTTCATTAGCTTTACTTGTACATACATTCATATGTATGTTTGCTTGTTTGTATGTAACTCTACTTCAGTCTACCCGATAGTGGCATATGACTGTCACAAAATTGCCTACAATATGGGTATCAAACTAAAGTGGAGGCCCAGATGTTTCGTTTGCACTGCGGTATTCTTCGATATAATTATCGATTATTTCATAACAGATGTAACTAAAAAGTAAAAAATAAATACAGTTTAAAGAGCGAAAACACACGCTTTTAAAGAATATTGCACTAAAAAGGTAAAAATAATTTAAAAAAAAAACGATGATTATGGAACAAAGCGGACCACGCTTTTTCCACAATACTAATGTGTAGGGTTATTAAAATTATTTTCAACTTTTTAGTTCAATGCTCTCTATAAGCGTGAGTTTTTTTTTTAACCTTTATGTGTACACCCGTGGTACCCGGGTAACCAAATGGGTTTATTTTACGTTTTTCAGATATAAAACACTGGAAGACAAACTTTATATTCATAATATGCCTTAAGCTGGGTTTTTTGGATAGAAAACAACAAGAAAAAAAAATATTTTTTTTTCCTTCCTAGCTTTTTTCTACACTTTTGATTTTTCACCGCTAAGTGTACACCCGTGGTACCCGGGTACCTCTATATATATTATGACAACTTAAAGTAAAATGTGGGTTGTTTTTGGGAAAAGTAATTAAATAATGCTTATTTTAAGTAAGAATATTTAGTAAATATTATGTGTTTACTTATTTATTAAGTTTTAAATACATTTTGATTGTTAATTGGCACAATTGTTACAATTTGAAACGGTTACAGTATGGACATTGCAAATCGATTACTCGACTAGTCGATTAGTCCAACTTTTGTGCTGTTTGAAAATCGAATAGCAGATATTCGATTTCAGCTAGGCGAATACTAACGATTAAATCGGGTTCCCAGTTTTTACCCGGGTTAGGTTAGGTTAGGTTCAAGTGGCTGCCGCACACCTAGGCCAGTATTAAAAGGCCCGTTGTGATACCACCAACACTAGGAAAGTGAGTTCCGGGACCCTGCCATATGGAAAATCCCGATATTATCGGAATTCTCCACATAGCAGAATCCCGGGACTGACGTTCCTATACCGACACCGTTACTCCTCCTCGAACCATTTAGATGACTTGATGAAGGCCATCAGGTCCTTTATGTCCAGCTCCGTGACCTGGCGTAAGCTAACCAGGAACGGAACTCCCAAAAAGAGCATTCTCGCGCCACTTAAAGCCGGGCAGTTGCAGATGAGGTGCTCCATCGTTTCCTCCTCCTCATCATCCTTACAACTCCTACAGCATCGTCGGTAGGGCACACCTAGTCTTTCTGCGTGCCTACCAATGAGGCAGTGCCCAGTTAATACGCCTATTCATATGGAGATTTCTCTTCTCCTTAGGGCATAAATTTGCCTTGATCTTTTATGATCCCATTTCGGCCAGGTTTCTTTGGATATCCGGCATCCTGCAGATTGCAGCCATCTTTCTTTGGCTTGGTGGAGTGTGTACTCCTTCAGCATAAGCTTGCATGTGGCAAACGGCATACCTAAGCGCTTGGTCGTGCCCTGCCTCGCAAGTTCGTCTGCCCTACAATTTCCCTCAATGTCCCTATGCCCCGGGACGCATGTGAGGTTCACGCGATTCTGTTGGGCCATCTCTTGTAGAGATCGACGACAGCTGAGCGTTAGTTCAGAGTTGAACGAGTAAGAGCCAAGGGATTTGATGGCCGCCTGGCTGTCTCTGAATATAAAAATGTCCTGTCTGATAGTGTGTTGGCCTATCCAAGCCGCGGCGTCCATGATTGCTGAAACTTCAGCCTGGAAGACACTGCAGTGATCAGGTAGTCTGGAGGAGAGCTCAAGGTTCAGATCCTTTGAATAAACCCCTCCTCCAACTCTGCCGTCTAACTTCGAGCTATCAGTATATATCCGTGCTCTCCTATTATTCCCTGCTGGGAATGTTGATTTTAAAACCGCTATCTCCGACTGTTGTGGTCGCACAACGATCTGTGCTCAGCGGAAGAAAGCTATAGGATCCCAAAATACAGGCGTGCCCAATAGTGCTTGCGCACAATGCCAAGAATGGCCTGGAGTACTTCATTGGGCGTTGTTCATAACGCACCGCTTATACACTATATATGTTGTTTAATTCAAGTCGATATGTACCGAGGTACCCGGGTACCACGGGTGTACACTAGTGTAAATTTTTTTCTGTGAACACACAACGGTTAAACTATATTTATTTCCACTTACTTCCAAAAAACTAGCTTGTAAAACTTAGAACGTGATATCTCTATAAAATTGCAAGTTATACCACTAATTTTTTAGAAAGTAGGTATGGTGTTGATCCAGTTGAAAAATGAAGGATTCGTTTTATTATTCATTATTTGAAATGAGCCGAAACACACTTTGGCTGAGCTGTTGGTATTTATGGTATTTCGGGCTTTCAAAAGCTGCTAGGGAACTCAAAATTTGATGATGGGTTTCAATTTTCTTATTAGATTGGTTTATGTATCGTGAATATCTACTCAATGTTGGACCTACTAGGTCCAACCAGCGTGATTTTGTTTTTCGTGCAATTGAGTATATCAGCAGTCGAGCTGAAACTTCCTTGCTAATTTATTTTAGTCAGTATCAACTATGCACAGCATATATTTTTTTGCATTGTATGTAGACATATGTATGTATATTTGTGATGCACATGATTGCTTTCTAGGACAGAATACAAATATTAAGAAGATGTAAAATGTGACCCACTTATGTACGTTGAAGAACATATGCACATAATTATGTAGAATAAAGTAAAAGAAGTTCTAAGCTCGGGAGGAAGCAAGTTTTTAATATACCGTTGTAGCTGTGAGGAGCAGGACAAAGTACAAAAACTATCAATAGCTTTAAAGATATTACACATTTTTATGTCCTACCTCCTTCAAAAAAATTACTTTTCCGAAAAAGATAAGATTTCGAGCCCATGGGGCCATGACAACGACGTGTATCGAAGGTTACATAACAAGACATTGTTTGAGCGCGAAGTACTTAGATGGCATAAGACAGGAAATGATTGGCAGTTACATACCTACTTTCAACTGAATACTCCAACATTCAACCCACCTAAGAAAGGCTAAGCCCTAAGGTTCTCACTTGAGGATGAAGGCAAACTTATCCGAAGTTATTTCATTCAACGGAGCTTTCGCTTACAAGGGATATAAGCCACTCAACCTAATCTAATATTATCTAGGGTTCTTCAGGTTATATTCTCGTAATCAGATTATCTATGTGAAATTTTATTTGGAGGTAAATGCGGGCAAGCCCATTTATAATGAGCATCAAATTCGCCATTTTAAACCAGTAAACTCATTAACACAAAATCGGAAAAATGCAAAATTTATGCATTTTGCAACAAAGATAAAAACGCGGTACTGCCCTTTGATCGACGACATATATATTTATAGATATAAGTGTACATCAATGTACATTAGACTAGGGTACATTTCTCGAAAATGTTACTTGTTATAATTTAAATCGCGATAAAAGGCCTAAGCTTCTAATTGTTCACCCATTATATCTGCAAGGCAGACGAAGTTTTTCCCAGAAGCGCTCCATGGCAGAAATAGAAAACAATTGTAAATATGAACCAGATGGGACCCTAGAAAGTGTTTGGACACATACCGCACTGCACCAATTAAACGGTGTTGATAAGAGAGTTTCAAAAGTCCCGTATCGGAGCCCGTTACCGTGATATCTATCAAAAGGTGGAATAGATGTGACCCTAGAAGGTGGGTATCAAATTGAAGGTTTTGATTAGGGTCCAAAATGGTGTGGTTCTTAGTTGCATATTCGAACCCGGTACCGCGATATTTACCAAAATGTGGAATACCTGTAACCTTGTACGTTTCCACGATATTGACCAAATGTGGACCACATGCGACCCTGGAAGGTGTTTGTACGATATGGGTATCAAATAAACGGATGTCACAAACTTTTATCAAACAAGCTAAAACAAGTGTGATTTATCGCAAAAGGTGCGTGGCACCTCTAATGCAAACTTCAATTTTAAGCTTGAATATCTGGGGTAAAGGTAGTGCCATCAAAATTTTTATATAAGTACCATACTCACAAAAAATATGGGAGCTATGGGAAAGTGGCGTTACTAGATATATCTAAAGGGGTCGTGGCACCTTCCATACAAAATTAATTCTTTCGAATAAAGAAAAAACCTATGTAACTAATCGTGGGATTTGGAAATGAATTCAACAAAAATCTATTTTGTGCAAAACGAAGTCTGCGGGGTCAGCTAGTATCAATATAGATAATTTAAAAAAAAAAATGATTTGGCCCGTCTAATATACATACATACATTATTCTTTCGCGCACGCTATAGTTGCTCAAAAGGCACTTGTCATCATCATTCCCTTACTGGCGCTTATACAAGTTTGAAACATAATTTCCATCTTTATGGCATCCTACTACATTTTTAACGACTTCTCGTAGCAACAAGTTGAAACCTACGGCACTTGTGTTTAGCAAATTTTTTCATAACAAAGGCATTTTTCAGATGGCCTTTGAAGATTTTTGCTATGTTTAATGTTTGTTACTGGTTAATTAAAATTGTCTAATCATTTGCTTTATTTTCGAATTATTTATGCCTTTTTAGAAGATAATTTCCCTCCCAAGAATAGCACTAGAGAAGCTTAGGGATATAATAATTGGAATATTAGCAATAAGATTGTGTCACAAAGCATCTTTATGGTTGTACCATATCATTTCAACACGATTTGACAAATGCTCAGCAGTTTGCATTAGGTCTGTTTACCCCAGATATTCAAGCTTAAAATTGAACAACAACAACAACAGGTCTGTTTACTGAACAAAAAAGGTACAAAGAAGGTAGAGCAGAGCAGAGCAGGACAGCTGTCAAAATAGAAATTGAGCAACTTAGACAAACACAGAGCAGAAATGCCATGAAACACTTGAATCTCGATAATTTCTATTTATTTTGTTGTTTTGTTTAAATCCTCAAAATAAATACAAATACACCTATACTAAATTGTTGCTTTTCTTGCAAGCTAGTTTTTTTCATGATATAAATACTACAGGTAAAACCGTTAATGACACTAATGACATTTTTAAGCAATTCTCATACTCATTTATTTTTTGCCACGACTTTTCTGTTTGGTTTTTTCAATCAAATAAATTACAATTCAAAATAAATTATTTTCATTTTTCTTCAATTTGCCATTAGAACTATTGCTAGAATTGTTAAAAATATGGACTGTAAAAGCGGTTCACATGTGTCCCTCTAGCAGGATAATCTACCATATCATTTCCTGCCATTTTATAGTGTCCAAGCGTCCACCTAAACGTGCAGTGTAAATTGGAAAATATTTTTTGATTTTTTTCAAATTTTTCTTATTTTAAATTTTTTGAATATTTTTTTTCTATTTGACTTATATACTGACACATTTTATATTGCTTAAAAAACGTCAAAACAAAATCAAAAGAGAGAACGGTTTTACCTATAGTACTTATACCATGGTTTTTTTGAAGTTTTAAATTTTTTCTTGACTGACAATTGCTTCTCTGCCCTATCTATCTGGGGGGTCACTCTGTATTGCGATTCGAAAGTGAAATGCGATGCTATAAGCAAATGGTACTCTGGGGGGTCACTCTGTATTGCGATGCGAAAGAAAATTTTTTCGCATTTGCCTTAGCGACACTCTGTAACACAACTATCGCAACGGAAATTTACATTTTCGGATTTGTTTTTTCCCTTTTCGCATTCATTTTTTCCCTCTCGAATCGCGTACACTCTGTATCGCGAAAGTGAAATGTCAATTGCTTTGTACATTCGGATTTGTCTTCCTACAACAAAACGCAGTCGAACCGCTATCGCACCGCTAAACAATTTTGAATAAATATAAATTTTTAAACATATTCTTGTAAATTATTGTAGAGCTATTAGTATACTTACCTTTCTTATCGAAAAACATGTTTATTTTGGCGCTTATTTCGCAAAATTAATAAAAAAAATATTTTTTTTTTTGAAAAATATTTTGTTTAACTTTTAAATTTACAAAATAATTACCAAAAATTTGTAAGAAAACTTCAATTAAACTAATAAAATTATGTTTATACAGACGTGATTTTGCATATGCACACGCATGCACACATATTTCAATACACATAAAAGGTATATATATAGGTACAAATATCTTTTGCAAGTACAAGAGCCTTCACTTGAAGTATGCAATGAAAATTGTCAACTTGCGGTTAGTTTTACAACAGTGATGCCAACCCAAGCAAGAAAATAACAAAAGGCCGCAGAACGCAGCACTGTTAGCAATGCTATAGCAATACAGAGTACCATTTGCTTATCGCATCGCATTTCACTTTCGAAACGCATTGAATTTCGAATCGCAATACAGAGTGACCCCGTGATCTGGATTACTCATGAAACAAAAGATAGAGCAACCTAGAGCAAGAAAAGTGTTCATGAAACACAATTTTTAGTATTAGTTGCTGATTAGTTGCGAGTTGTTATAAAAAGTAGTATGTAAAAAATATAAAATTATTAATAAATCGATGTGCTATACGAAAACTAACACTAAAATTTTTTGTCTGAAGAAAACTAACACTTTCAATTTTTGTCTGACGAAAACTTACACTTTTGTTTTGTGTAGTAGTAACACTTTCTTTTTTTCTCTGAAGAAAATGTACTAGCCAAAAGTGTTAGTCTTCGTCAAACACAAAAAAATGTTAGTCTTCTAACAGAATTTGAAAAGTATTAGTTTACGTAAAAAATTTGAAAAGTGTTAGTTGTCGTATGGTACGTCGAAATGATTATGTATATTGTTTTATCAAATGACACAGTCCATTGTGTTGATTGGTTGAAGTTGTGTATGAAACTCTAAGCTATCCTCACATAGCTTGTTTTGACCTCGCTCTACGATTATAGTCTTCCACGCAGAAAACGGAAGTGTGTTAGTCTTCCACGTAGAGAAGGAAGAGTGTTAGTCTTCGACGCAGAGAACGAAGAGTGTTAGTCTTCGACGCAGAAAACTGAAGTGTGTTAGTCTTCCACGCAGAAAACTGTAGTGTGTTAGTCTTCGACGCAGCGAAAGAACCGTGTTAGTCTTCCACGCTAACTGAACCGTATTAGTCTTCGTTGGGAGCGACGATATCTGCTTTTTATATTTTTATTGAAAATGTAAAAACTTGCGCACAACGTGCCTCTACATTTTTATGATTGGAAAACCGTAAGTAGAAGGCCATTATTTTGAGTTCCATAAAGCTTAATTTGTGTTTAATGACCTCAATTGGTTTTGCGAACTTGACCATTTCGATTACAATTTTTATTGTGCCCATATTTCTTTCGGCTTGAATGAAGGTTATCATATGAGTTTTTATTTATTTATAACTGTGCTGACAGTAGTGTGCCGAGTATTTTAGTTGGTGGGGGTTCACATATCTGTTGTAACAATCCTTTCAAAGGGTTTGCTAAAAAAATTTGATAATAAAAACCAAACTTAAACTTAGTTGACCGCCGTGGTGTAGCGGTAGTGTGTTCGGCCTACTACACCAAGAAATCGGGTGTACATGCCCGGCAAGAGCAACATCAATAATTATTTAGAAAAAGAATTTCTAAATAGTGTCACCCCTCGGCAGTGGTTTGGCAAACTCTCCGAGTATATATCTGCCATGAGAAATTTCTCAGTAAAAATTCATCTGCTTTGCAGCTGCCGTTCGGAGTCGGAAAAGGCTGTAGGTCTCGTCAATTTGTAGGAAAAAACTCAAAAGCAACACACCACAAGTTGGAAGAGAAGCCCCGCGAGAATCTCGTAAGATATCGCCGCCATTAGTTTTTTTTTTAGTTGGCAGTGCCAGGCATAAACATCAAGGCGACCACACTTAGAGAAAAACTACAGTAGAATGAACTGGATTACAGTTTAAAACAACAGATTTCACAGGCAAATACCATCCACACGATATATCTGTTGAAACAACTGATACTGTTTAATATAACAAATTTCTGTCCAATCGACTGTAATTAATTCGTTGCCTCAACAGTTTTCTTTTAAGTGATAACAACCGCGACACAGTACTCCTGTAGGGCGCTTGGGACCACAATATTAGATTTTGGTTTAGGCTGCATATCTTGAAAACTTGAAGTCCTTTCCAAAAAAAAAAAAAAAAATGGTATAATTAAGTAATGAATGCCTCTCGATGACATATACCCAATAAGGTTCATTCATTGTCAATTAGTGCCAAAAAAATGGCGTCAGAACCGGAAAACCGGATGAAATTTCCAAAAACTCCAAATTCAGGCTGAAAAAACATATCATACTTTTTCAAATGAATAAAACACTGTATATATATCGAAAGTGTCAACAAAACCCAAAACCGTTGAGAATTTTGAAATCGGTTGAACATTGGATTTTTAATGAATTTTTTTTTACGAAGAAACGTTTTTTTGGCGTTAAAAACAGATTTTGGGGGTGTTACAAACTTTTTAAACGTTTCGTGTATAACTCGACCAGATGAACAATATCTACTAGGTCGCTTCAAAAGTGTAAAATGGCTGTTGCACTGTGTAATTTACGGGCAAAGAACTTACGAAGTCAGAACCTTGTTATCTGTATATGGATAGGACAAGAACTAGGCTACTTTTCAAACTAGATTAAGAATGGGACGTATGTATGTCTTTTACCACTTTTAGAACAGAAGTTGGCCTACTTTGTGGACTAATTTTTGCAAAGCAAGTAACCAGTCTATGATCTCTATATTGAATAAGACCTTGCACTAACATGCGCATTTCGGGGGTTACCGGGCCGCCTCCCCTGAATACGCGCCTGTGCGGCAACGATACCTTACCGTATTCCTGCCCACAAGTCAACTGCGGTTTGTGTAGCCCCCGATATACCCTATCCACCTTGCCCGACTAGATACACCTCTCTGGTGTGTGCTTGTCCGACGGAAATAATAGGTACTATTGTGTGTTCTATTAGCAAATAAAGTAGTAGGAAACTCTAATCGACTAAGATTGACTGAGTAATATCCCAACCTACCACGAAACCCATTTCAAATAATTAAAAATTGATCGTAAGATTCCAAATTTCAAACGATTTTTCTAAAAAGCTCGATCGATGCTCCAGAAATTTTATTTTCCACTGTAATTGCATGGTCACGGCAGCATCTAATGAAAAGGAAAGTACGTAGAGCCAACTAAGTAATAGTGTGGTGATCATCCTCTAAGAAATTTATCTTTTAAAGTGATGGCACATGGAATATTTGTAAATGTCCATGTCCATTTCAATCACCCTATATGGAGTTTTGATAAAAAAAATGTTAGTCTGACAGGCCTGAAAAAATGTGGTTTATGAAGCCTTATCGCGTTTCTATGCTAAATTATAAGAATCCTACTTTTTCCAATGATACTGTGTGAACAGACGGAGTCACAGCGCTCGATTAGGTAATCAATGTTAAAATACCTTGTTTACTAAACGCGACTAGGTATAGACAAGCCTAAGAGGGAACATTTTTAATAATTGAATACCTCTTAACAGAAAGGAACTAGTGCATCCCAAAGATCTATGAATATGCATGCATCACAACTTAACACCAACACGAACAACTCAATCGCATTTTGTTTTCCTAGAAGTGACGAAAGGCTCCACAAAAAAATTTAAAGGATTCATGGACCATAAACATAGAAATAGCAGCCAGAGATTCAAGACAAATCAACCCCAAATTCGATTCACATATTACTCAATACCTACACATTCAAATCAAAAAATAAATATTGTTGCATACGCTGTACGAGAAGGATGTCGAATGTTGGACGTCTACCGCCTGCCTGCCATGAGCCTACTCGCTTCAACACGCCTGTTGATGAACTGACAGTGAGACCCATTAAAATTGGCATGATGAGCAGGCAAAAAGTCATAAAATTATTTTACTATCAGCATACGGTGGCGGCGAAAAATGGTCAGTATGTATGGATGAATAAACGGTTGGTTAAGAGAACATCTCGTAGAGCTTCCACGCAATAACCAGTTGCAGTCGAATCAACGTCAGGTACCCCGAAACACATGAATGTCTGCTAGAGAACTTTTTTGAATTTGGGGTTGTCCTTAAAATTGCGGGCTTCATACATGGTTTAATTTATCAAATAGTACTAAATTAACTTGTAGAAGACGAACAAATGACAAATAATTGAGACAGGTTCAAGATTCTTCCTCTGCACTAACCCACAAGTCTCGATGTTATCGCAACTGATCTAAGAGTCCGAAAACTCGCCCAGATGTCTGAGACGTCACTGTATGTCGCCCGAAAAGTGTAGGACCCATATAGGAAGACACTCGCTAGAATTCGAGAGACACATCATATTAGCGTGGCCGAGAGTTGTTTCAAGGTTTACGCTCCTACTTTCTAGAATAATTTAGAAAGTAAAAAACGTTGCAAAAAATAAGAACACGCCTAATGAAAGCCCCTTCCACATATACTCGTATGTAGATATTTCTGCAGAATGCAGTCACCGACTCTCTAAACTGCTGATTGACCAACTGTGTGGCAGCAGATTACCATGGTACGAGTAGCTTATGGCCGTTTCAAAAGCCAGATATCATTTTTATTAGTATTATGGCAAAGCACATAAACTCAGCGCAGTAATCGTTTTAAAAAGTAATAAGCAATTCCCATTTCATTCGCAACTAAGCGTTAAATTGGACTTGGTTTTTTACTATTTCGGCTGCGATTATTGCACTTTTTCGCTCATTCTTGTGTATTTCTTCTTATCTGAACATAATTTACTTGCTAAATAAAGCGAAGGAGTTCATCTTACCGAATGAATAAATGAATTGTTACGCTTAAAATTTAACAAATCTTATATTCAATCAAACCACGTCGTTAAATAAAGCGAAGGAGTTCATCTTACCGAATGAATAAATGAATTGTTACGCTTAAAATTTAACAAATCTTATATTCAATCAAACCACGTCGTTAATCATTATAGGAGCTCTGAAGATAATAAGTATTGATTTTTTATTAATTTCCTTTGATGGGTTATTTTTATGCTGTAGCATGAAAGAATTGAGTTATATGCATGCATTGAAAAGCATTTAGAAGAATTGAATGTTCAAACGAAAATAAAAACCTAAGCAACAAGCTTTATATCAGAGCGGGAGACTCTTTCATAGAGCCGGTAGTTCATCCATAAACTGATGAAATCGGATCGCTTTTTATCTACTATATTCCTGCTCATGGAGAAGACCCATGATAAAGGGATCGACCGATACAATCTTTTTAAGTTACGAAACAGCTTTCGATAGTTATAGAACGATCTAATATCTCTTTTTTAAAACTTATCCGGCTATGCCAAATAACACAGACTCCACCAATCGAATTGCCGCTTAATTGTTAGAGTGAGGCTGATTTACTATTTTATCTTCTACAAGGAGAAGGCGATAGTTTCGAAAAGTAGGCGATTCAGTCTCAGATCGCTTCACTCCAATTTCTCAAATTTCTCCGTGGAAGCAGAGGCCATGACGAGTTTGCTCCTGCGGGATAAAAATAAGTACGAAGTAGGCATACCGTAAAATGCGATACAAAGGCAATGGCGTGAAACTCGATGATTGACCTTAGTGCCGGTCGCTTATCGGGCCATTACTCCCCTTTGGTATTTACAACAACAATAAAGAGAGAACGCAACCAAGTGAGACCTCTCGACCCCGCAGAAGCTCGAATAAGCGATTCTAATGCCGAAATATAAAGGACGGTCGACCACCACAAAACTTGCAACCTCTTGCCAAGGCCTGGACGAGCTGGCCCGAGCTTTTATGACAGCAATTTGATTTACAGTCTCATATTCACCAAACGTCTAATTCTCAACGAGGGTAAAGAATCACTACAAAACTTTCACAAGCCTTGATATCCAAAGCGGCATCTTCTTAACCATTATGATGAGATACCACTATCATTTCCCGTTTCGGTTTGATCCTCGCGCTCTGGTAGCACAGCAACAAATTTATTGTTAGGGAATCCAAGAAAATTGAGTAATAATATGTGCGATTTTGGCTCTCCGAATTTTGGGCAATCGTCGCAGTAAGCTTGATCCTTTACCTGCATATGATTAGCCTCCTCCAGATATCGTGCATCTATTCAACTATTCAAATGAACGTACTCTTCCAACAGCAATTTCGCTCTGGCCCAACCCTGTTAAAACTGACAGTTTCCCCGGACCTCCTTCATAAGAGTTTGATGATGGGTTTCGGAAGAATCGTGCACAGTAGGCAGGGTGAAGCACTGATAAAAACAACAACAATAGCCTAGCGATTCCTTCGAAAGTTTTTAAATAGCATAAACGTGTCCTTATTCGCCCTAACCTACAAAGTACAAACATACATACGCTATTATGGGGAAAACATTAAACTCATTCGTAACTCACATGACGAACTCATTAAGCAAAAATCCTGTTGTTAATAAAAACTAAACATTGCCGGTGGTCTTTGAAATTTAGTTTCCTGGAATGGTAGCACTGCCAACAAAACTTCGATTAGACGATTAAACGACCAAGCAGTGGCCGTCAATTGCGCGTTGAAATGTCTAGAGGATGTGAATTTTTACAGCAAACAATTTTCCGCATTAAACAAATATCAAACGGTATACAGAAGCTGCCGACGCAATACGGATAAAGATCGACTAAAGCAAATGGATAACATATACATAGATACGATCTTACATAGCTATATACATAACTACATACATACAGATATCTAGATATATATATGCAAGTCAATTCGTACGTAGCAGTCGGAAGAGAGGGAAAATTAGTCGCATGCATTAGGAGCAATTAACATTGTAAGCATAGTCAATTTTGTTGCATTGTTGAGATCGTAAAAACTGTCGGATTATTCCTTGGCGGAACTATCAAAAATGAGCATGTGAGAATGTGTGTATTTGTGTTGTGAGTGCAAACATAAACATAGAATACTCTGTGCATTTACATAGTTAACAACATAATTTTTTTTCAACTTTTTTCCGAAAGGTAGCTGGAAAGATATAAAAGGTAGCGTTTTACTGCAGGTGTGTGTGTTTGTGTGCAGTCGTCTAAGTGCTTAAATCAACAAGTCTTTTGATGGGCAAATACTGAGCCGACGCAATTTGGTTTCAATATTTGTTGTAGTTTTATCGCTTGTTTGCCAATGGCCAACTGTAAAATGAAATTTATTTCCAGTAGCAGAATGTGTATTCTTAGTATTTAATAGTTAATTTAACATGTTGCCCAACAAGTGGTGGGTCCAACATAAAATTTACCATTTGCTTCTGAAATGCATTTCCTCTGGGCCAGCCTATGTAAATTTTATTATTTTTCCAAGGAGAATATCCCTGAGGGGCTGGAAATTATAGGCAGATGCATTGCAAAGCATCTCAGCGGATTGAACGATCTCAGCCCAATGTTGACCGTAACCTTGAAACCTTCCAGGGATGGTTACCGGCAAAAAGAATTTCGATGTATTTACTAACAGGGCGTGGCACCTCCCATACAAATTGGGGAATCCCATACACACTAAAGATCTCTGGAAGTAATCAATCTACATAAAATACTTAAATTCGGTAAGTATTTCAATGAGGTAGGTAACTGTCCCATAACTCTAGAAAAGTGGGAAAGGGGGCGTAGCAAATTACATATATAATGCCATTATAATAATGGTATGGTTCGGGTAAAGGGCCGTTTAGGAACTCTTCTGAGATCGTCCTTTAATCATTTTTGGAGCTACACTGAAATAAAAAGGTTGAAAGTGCACATTGAAAGTAGCATATCAAAACCACTTTTAAATCGATTATGGTAATATTACAGTATTTACTGTAAAATTGGCAGTAAAACATGTGATTTTTGAAAAATATCAATTAATGATATGAGTCCACTTTCAAATTTACAGTAATTCATGTCAATATGATAGTATATTCGAAGAATGATAGGGGGTCACTTTCAAAATTGATATTACCCACTGTTGGACGAAAAATGACAGGGTTTACTGTTAATTTGACGGCCGTTTCTTGTAGATTTTTTTTTTCAGTGTATGTCTTTTTTCCCACGGGTCTACCCAGTGTGTGTCTTTATGTAGATACTTAGCATTCAAACAACAAACTAGTCAAAAAAGTCAAAAGTTTACATCATGAATTGTCTAGCATTCCCAAACTATTCCGAAAAACACAACAAAAATACAGTCTTTAAAATTTGATGTTTTTAGTTCCAAGCTGAAACCTGTGGCCTCATTCCTGGAGACATTTAAATTATTTTCATTTAAGATTTAGATACCTACCACTCATAGTAAACTATATTTATACCCAGCGTACTAGTATTAGTACAAGGGAATTATAATTTTGTCCACATAACGGTACTACGCAACGGCACGAAATAATCGAGATAGATATAGGATATAGATATGAAAGTTCTTAGGCTGAAAAAAGGAGTTCATTAAGGCATGTCCGTTCGTCTGTCCATCCGTTTACACTATAACTTGAGAAAATTTAGATATTTGCATGAAATTTGGAATACAGGTTACTTTCTGGCCTAGGTAAATAAGTAAGTAAGTAAGTTTTATTCATTATTATCTTAAGAATTAAATTTTTTACATCAATTACACTAATACATTAGAACATATAATTAATTCAATAAGATGATGATAATGTTGAACAAACAGCCTGCAGCTCAAAATCGGCAAAGGTGACGCTATGCTTGGAGGCTGTACAAACTAGGCTTCAGCTGGAGTCCACAGCAGAAGCTACGATTATCGAGACTCCACCGCCCTCTCAAAGCGGGCAAACAAATCAATTACGTAGTGAGAACTTGTTACGTGCTGGTTGCCGGCTGATCTAAAAAAAAGGCTCATGCGACTCGTCAACCCCATGTTGCATGCCCCGGAAGTCTTGCAGGTATGCTTGCCTACTGCGCGAACTAGCTCGCCGGACTGTGGGGTGGATCTTTGACCCCGAGGCATACACACCGCACCATACAAGAAAAAAAAATCCTACCTGGCTCGTCATTGCGCATTGGGGCACTCGGCCCGCACCCCTCCAGGTTTCCCGCCCCTCGGCCATAGGTGTTGTTATGGCCGGCCACTCTAAACCCACCCTACCATGGTCGACCTCGGCAACGTTTTATGTCGACCCCAATATCAAAACCCCCTTGTACCCCCTTTACACTTTCCCCCTCCCTGTCATCGTCCAGTCCTTCTGTCCACACCACATCTGAAGGAAAGAATCACTCGTTTATAATGAAAATTAACAAGCCATATTATTTATTATAATCTAAAATATCAAAATGTGTATGTATGTTTGCGTACATGGTACTACGTGTAGGTGTGTGTTACTATAAAACTATGATAACAATTATCATAAGAAGTGGGCGTTACGCCTTCAAAAATTCAAGTCAGGGTCCAACACTTTGGCCTTTATATATATATATAGAAAGAATTAATAAACAAAATATATCAACGACCTGACATTTTGGTCCTTATATGCTCTTCGTGAGCTTTCTTAAACCTTAAGAATCCACATGTGGACTTAAACCAGTAATGCTAGCGTCTTTAACTAAACTCATGAATTTGACTAAGTCATAAATCTGTATGTATGGGTGTTTGCCAAATGCAAATAGATTTCATATACCATAAGCCTATATGTATGTGTGGGTTGTCGACTATCCAAGGATGTGCATGTAGGAGAGAGTCGGTGGAGGGGTGGAAATATCAACTCCCACTTAGCTCAGTCCGACCCACTTACACCCCCATGCACGCCCTTCATGCGTAAAAAAAAAACCCAATTTACAAAGTTAAGTTGGCTTCAACCAGCTTATAAAAATGAATGGAAAAAAATTAAAATGTATGACTTAACCTATGGCCACACAAGTGGAAGACTTCGGTTACTCCCCTCGGGTAAAAGACAAGCAAATTTGTAACTTCCTAACCCCGCCCTGGCCTACAAGACGTCTTGTTATAAGGGTGGTGGGAAGGGACCTACTACAACGAGTGCAACTTAGTTCATGCACTTATATACGGCTTAATATTTCACCGATCATGGGGTAAGGGATGCCGTCGACTTGGGACCTAACATAGAAATTTGTCCGTTACAACCGTTAAATATGATTTGACAACATTTTAAGCACCTGAGCCTAGCTCATATACAATTTTCTTCCTGCCTCTTAGGGCCGCTTGCATAAAAGCTGATAACGACTAACCGGAGTTTAATTGACGTATTTTGTATGGTTAGCTGTCAAGTTAATCACCGATTAGGCTTAATCGGCTTTTATGCAAGTGGCCCTTAGTGGTGGTGCTAGAGGTGGGAGTTAATACCACACCCCACCACCAACCACGCTAGATGGACCTGGTCTCTTACAAGCGATGTGCCAAACTTAGAATAACAGCCCCAATCGAAGCCTGAGGTCTCGTCTTTTCAGAACTAGGTAGGGGGGTGTTACTCTACGGGCATAACGGTTCGATGTAACCCTAAATACATACACTATACTCTACGCTAACTACTACCATACACTAGCCTAAAAAACCTGGCCTTCGAGATTCTTCGGTGTTGTGGTGAAAGTGGTGGTTGTTGTTGTTGTTGGCAGCCGACTATGATGGTTGCTTGTTCTGGCTGTTGGTGGCTTTCGATGGTGGTGGTACTGCGTGGGTGTGGCAGCCCGCTGGTTAGTTGGTGGTGGTGGTGGCAATCCAATAGTGCTGATGCTAGCAGTTGTCGTGGACGACTATGACGATTCGTGCTTCCTGTTGACTGTGTTTCTGTTGGCCCGGTGTCGGTACGTGGCAAAAGATAGCCGAACCTGCCAATCTGTATTTTGATCAATACATATATGGGTACTTATCGTGCTCGTTGACAGAGCGATACAAATGTTGCTGTAAGCGTGCCCCAGTGTACTTCCAGTAATGACTTGTGCCGATTCCGGCACGTTGATATCCGCGCAAAATAGAGTGCTTAAGAGGCACGCATCTACAACCGCCTGTCAGGTACCACGCTGGGACCCCAGTTCCTGTATTTAAGTAAAATGTGTTAGAACCTGGCTATTTTCCACGTTTTTTCCTTTTCTCTACCTACTTACCACAATATGGCCGTTTTTCTGTCGATGTGACCCTGGTGCACTTGCTAGGACTCCCTGTTTTGTGGGCAGACTGTCCCTTAAAATATTGTCACAATATTGTTGGTGGTTCACTCCACGATACAACGATGTTGGTATTTTCCAACCGTGTTACATCCACTTCTGGATGCTGAGCGTTAAACATTTTTTTTTTTTGCACTTACTTTTTTAGTAGGCGAATACAACCTGTCGCTGCCGCTGCTGTTACGAGAAAGGCCAGAAATCGGAAAGGTTGAAGTGAGCTGCAATTTATATGACGTTTTGCCTTGCTGACGTGGCATGACGTTTAAAGGAGGTGTTCGGAAATGGGGTTGCCAGATCGCGTATTTGGCTTGTTGCAGTGCTGGGTAGCCGTAACATGACCGTAACAGGGCGAGCGCTGCAGCTAGTCTCGGGCTAGCTAGGCGCTCGAAAGACCGGTCATCCTTTCTTATCGTCGTATGTATTTAGCGTGGTAGATTCCTACCGAGCGTCCGTTTGAGTCGCCGAGCTCGTACAACGCGTTTCCTTTGACCGCTAATACCATTGACCGGACATACTTCGGCGCGAGCTTTGCGTTGAATCCCTCCGCCGCATTACTCAGTTTGAAATTCCTTCTGTAGACGATCTCGCCCTCTCTGTATCTGACCGGCCAGGCTCTGGTGTTGTAGCTTTGTTGCCCCTTCCTGAAGGCTTCCTCTAAATTACGGATCAGCTTCGCTCTTATCAGCGATACCCGGTCCCTATCGTGCAGCGCCCCTATATCACCTTCTTGTAACGCCTCTATTCGTCTCAAAGTTTCGTACGCGTCGCCATGCTGGATCATCGCCTGCCCAATTACCGCTCTATAGGGCTCGAGCCCGATCGCCTCGTGTACTGCACTTCGAAGGGCGAACGCTGCATGCGATACATGTTGATCCCAGAGACTCTGATCCAGTCCCGAGACATACGTCCTCAGCATTGCGAGCAGCGAGCGATTGACCCTCTCGGACGCATTCGCTTGAGGCGCGTATGCCGCGGTCCTGACGTGCCTTATTCCGTACGTTTTCAGCAGTCCTGCAAACGAGTCCGCCATAAATTGCCTGCCGTTGTCTGAATGTAATGTTTCCGGTACCCCAAAGACATGGAATATGTCCTTTTCCAAATAGTTGATAACATCCGACGCTAAGGCTTGCCGCATGGGTTTCAGGAAGACGAATTTAGTCAGGAGATCGAGCGCAACAAATATGACAGTGTTTCCAGTTCGGGAGCGTGGGTATGGACCACAAAAGTCGACGTACAGCAGTTGGAAGGGTCTTTCTGATTTGAAGCGATCGGTCATGGGAGGCCTCGATGACGCGTTCGGCGCCTTGGAACATTTGCACAGCTCACATCTCGCAACAAAATCCCTTACTGCGCCTGTCATACCTGGCCAGAAACATTTGCCCCTCAGCCTGTACAATGTTTTCGTGTGCCTGTTCTAACAACTGCTGCCTCGTCCCCTCCGTAATCCAAACCCTGCATTCCGCTTCTTCGGTATCTTCCATGCTTCTGGGTCGCACCCTTTTATACACAACGTCGTCGACCACCCGCAAATCCGGCAACCGACCTACATTCTGTTCAATCTGACGCGCAAGTGACGTGTATGCTTCACTGGTAAATTCTGGCGATGTGAAATCTATCTCTGCAACTGCCTCTGGGACGCCCACCTCGTCCATATGCATGCGGCTCAAAGCGTCTGGAACGATGTTCTGTGCACCCTTTCTATGTTCGATTTTGAAGTCGAAACCCTGGTACTTTAAGCTCCACCTAGCCCACCGTCCGGAGATGTCCTTCTGCCCCATGAGCCACTTAAGGCTCATGTGGTCAGTGATTATTGTGAAGGGCAAGCCCTTCAGACACTCCAACTCTGTGATGGTGTAGTTGCGCTGGGCAGAGTTAAACTTTTGGGACATAAACGCAATGGGCCTCTCATTGCCGTCGTTGTCCTTCTGAAATAGCACGCTGCCTATCCCTTGAGTGGACGCGTCACACTGAACATAGAAATGTTTAGAGAAATCAGGGTTTACTAATACATCGGCCGAGGTGAGCGCCTGTTTCAACTCCTCGAACGCTTTCACCGCTTCTGGTGTCATGGCGAAAATGTTTGCCTTGCGCAGACACTCTGTCATTGGCGCCGCGTTCGTGGCGAAATTTGGTATAAACCGCCGGTACCATCCACACATGCCCAAAAATCGTCGCAGCTGTCGAATGGTGGCTGGTATAGGGAATTCAACAATGTATGCCTTCTCGGGATCGGGTTTGAGCTCTCCCTGCCCTACAATAAACCCCAAATATTTCAACTCCTTTTGGCAAAATTTTGATTTGTTTAAATTGATCGTAAGCCCTGCATTGGCGAGACATTCGGCCACTTCCGCCAAATGCACCAGATGTGTCTCAAAGTCCAGGGAGCACACGAGGAGGTCGTCGATGTACACAAAAACGTTTTCCCTTAAGCGCGAGGGGATGACCTTATGCATTAATCTGCATAACCGCTGGGGCGCGTTGCATAATCCGAAGGGCATTACTTTAAATTGATACAACGGCCGCCCCGGGACCGTGAATGCCGTCTTTTCGCGCGAGGATTGCTCCAGCGGTATCTGCCAGAATGCGTCTTTAAGGTCAATACCCGATATAAAGTGCGTCTCTCTCAAGCGCGTTAGAATTCCTTCTATATGTGGCGTCGGGTAGGCGTCTTTCTTAGTCCTATCGTTGAGCTTCCTCAGATCTACGCAAAGGCGCTTCTTCCCAGGCTTCTCCACTAATACAATAGGCGAGCTCCACGCGCTGTTGCTTTCTTCAATTACGTCGAGTTTCAGCATACGGTCGATCTCCTCGAACGCATATTTCTGCTTCACCGGTGACATGGGGTAGTGGCGCTGTTTGATAGGGATCGTTTCGTCCGATACCTCGATTATATGCTCAATGAGATGCGTTTTCCCAAGACCCAAATCGGCAAACGATGGATACAGCTTCTTCACGCGTTCTAACTCGCGACCTTGTACGGCCGACAGCTCCAGCTGTCCCTGGGTATCCAGTTCCGAGACTACTATTGGTGCCACTCCAAAAGCATCCCAGAAATCGATGCCCAGGTACAGTTCTTGCTTTAGGCTAGGAACCAGATACAACGTCATGGGTTTTGTTTTGCCTCTCCATGCCATCTCAACGCCTATCCCGCCTACAACCGCTTGCGCCTTCCCATCCGCTGTCTTCAGCCGCTCGTTTAACTTGCGTAATTTGTCCCCCATCTTTTCTTCCCAAACGCGCGCCACTGACCCCAGGCAACTGATCGACGCCCCGCTATCTAATAAACCCTGTATGCGAACCCCTTCGATGTCAACTTGTGTATATGGACGCTTGTCAATGGCGTCCCGAATAACCGTCTCCTCTATCGACCGCGCCTCGCTTCGCCTCGCGCGCGTGCGCTTGCGCAGCTCCACTATCTTCCGCCACGTCCTGCTTGCTCCGCGTTCTGTTGCGCTGCTGTCCGTACCAATGACTTCTACGTCCTGTGTTGTGCCAAAAATCCTTTTCCGCGCTGCTTCATAGCGCGCTTGCCTCTCCTGTAACGTTAGATATGGACTTGGACCGCGCGCTGGTTTCGCTTTACTATCTGTTAAAATTTGTATTGTTTTGTCTAAATTGGTTTTGCCCTGATCGTCGTGATCGGACTTGTCTAAACTGGTGGTTGTTGTTACTTCTCCGGGGTCTGACGAGGTTGGCAAGGCTCCCCGGGTTTCCCGCCGCTCTCCAGGATTTTCGGTTTACACTCTTCGCACAGCTGTCTGCTTGGTTGGTTGCATTTATAGCAAATCATGCTATGCAAGCGCCCGTCGCACCCATCTGCTTTCCTCGGCGTCAGTAGATCCCGCTTTGTCCCCGCATCGCCCCTTATTTCGCGATAAAACGGTCTGGCCGATGGAAAGCATCTAATGCGTCCCGCGGCTCCTCCTCATGGTCGCCCTCCAATTCGTCTATCGCCTTTCTGCGCTGGGGTTTCAACTCGAATTCCGCTAGGTGTTTTTCCGCCCTGACGACACTCCTTCCGCAACTCCTCCAGTGATGTTATTTGGCAACCGAAGATCAAGTTTTTGATTCTTGGTCTCAGATTGCGGCGCATAAGGTTCACCAGACTCAGCTCCGGCAGCCGCGTCCTCATTGTGAGCTCTAACCCCCGCACTTCAGCATAATATTCTTCAAATTTCTCGTTATATCCCTGCACTGAGAGAAATGCATTGAATGTTGTGACAATATCACTATTGATAGCGCCGAGTTTGATGCAACATTCATTCAGAATGTGCGAGTTATCAAATATTATTTGCTCCCAATAAAAAGTAAAATGACATGTCAACCATTTCGATATGATGTACTATTTTTTATATTTATGGATAGAATACTAATATATTTGAACTGCATGTCAATATCTATGGTCGTGATATGAATTTCTATTATCGGTAGGTCCATATCCATATTTACTGCATAGTAATAATGGTAGAGACAGCGTATTAATATATATGGACGAAATGTAAATTTTTCTGGGACGCATAATCATAATAGTTCAACAATTTTTACTATGGATTTTCTAACAATATTACAACTTGTTGGAGCGGTTTTTTTTAAATTCTACCCGAATGGTAGAATACTGGGCTAACGTGCCAGAGGAGCATGGTTCGATTCTCACTGAAACCAGATGTCAAATTATTAAAAATTTTGTTTTTTTAAACTATTTAGAATTTATCAATAGTTTATATGGATACCATTTCAATAGTGATTTATCAAAAAAGTATTGATGAAACATCCAAATTCATTGATGGGACAGAAATATCAATTTTTATTTAATGTGATATCAATAATTATGGATGTTCGATCCATAGATTTCCCTCCGTGTGTTTGCGCTCGTTCATGGCTTGACGGATCTCTTCGTCGCAGTCTGCCCTGCGGAAGTGTTCTACCATCGCCGATCGAAACTCTTGGAAATCTATGGCACCGTGCTCTGGATGCTCCTCGGTATACAACCAATACCACTCCTGCGCTTGACCCTCGAGCAGTAAGTGGAAGTTTGCATACAAGTCCTGCGACGATATGTTATGCTTCTTCCGCAGGGTATTGTTCCGCGGAACAAGAAGCGCTCTATGGGAATCGCCTTAGACCCCCCGTCAAATTTCAGATGCCAATCGCGTATCGCTTTTGTCCCGCCCCTTTCGTACCGCGCGCTCGCAGCGCCGCCTCTGGGTTCAGTGCCTGGAAGAACTAATCGTCGATTCGCGCCTGGTCCACGCTCACTCCCTACCTCTGCCGAGTTAGTGTTTGGGTTTCTCCCCCGAGTTTCCGCGTCCAACAGCCAATCGTCGCGCGTTGGATCCGGGCGCGCGCGAGTTACGTCACCTCCACCGTCTACTTATACACCAACAATAACTTTTACTAAATAAGAATGCAACTATGCATTCTTATTTTGCTTATTGAACGCGGAAATAAATAAAGTCGCTAAATACAAATAATTGCAACCAATGCATTTATATTTTTTGCTTATTGAACGCGGAAATAAACAAAGTTGCGAAATATCAATAAATGCAACTAATGCATTTATATTTTGTTTATTGACCTAAATAATGAATAAATGTAAGAGGTGCGAATTCGATGGTTAAGCAAATAGACATGTAAGCAACAACCATAAACCTAAATAAGCAATTAAGTATAGCTATGTAAAAATATAGAGTAAGCAATAATTAGTTATAAATATTACTTGTTAATATTAAGACAATCAGTTCTGAAGAACCAATAAAGCGAATAACTACAAACTTAAATTTATTTTTTTGATCAGAGTAGCATCTACTCTGATAAGTGGCGCAGTCAACGGCGAACCGCGAAGTTAAAAAGGAGTCTTATAAAAGATCCTGCAAACTCAAAACCGCGAAGTTAAAAAGGAGTCTTATAAAAGATCCTGCAAACGCAAAACCGTGAAAAAAAGGGGAGTCTTATAAAAGATCCTGTAAACGTAAATAATAAACTGTAAAAACTACTGTGTGAAAGAAAGAATTTCAATAACCATGGAAGGACCAAACAACATTACGATACCCGTATCAGAGCTCCTGAAAGAAGCAAGCAGGATAAAAGAATATAGAGGAACAAAAGATTATGATCTCACATCATTTATAAGGGAAGTAGAAATTTTTCTGCCACTCTTCGAGAACACTCCAGTGCAAGAGTACGTATTCCAGAGATGTGTCATTAAAAAAATACAAGGGGAAGCACTAAATGTCGTCAGAGGAATAGGAAACAATCCGTCATGGGACATCATAAAACGAGAACTAACAAAAAACTTCGGGATAAGAGAGTTGTACCACCAACTATATTATAGAGCGATAAGTGCAAGAAATAGTAATGTAAGTCACTATTATAACTACCTTAAAAATATTCTCGACAATTTAAATACAAAATTTGAGCAAGACAACAATAGACCAGCAGAATTCTGCCCAACCGTTAACGAGTCTATGATTTTGAAAACATTCTTAAATAACATTCCAGCACACTTAGCAAGTATAATACATAGCAGGAATATAAAATCACTTAGGGAAGCATACTATACCTTAGAAGAAACAGGATTGGTAAAATCAGTAAAAAAATCTGAAAGTATAGGGTCAAGAAATATAGCACAAAATCTAGGACAGCCCAATCGCAATAGTAATCCCCCAGAAAGCAAGCAAGACCAACCAAAGCCAACAACCTCAGGATTAAGTAAACAATATCCGTCAGGACAATCACGACAAAGTTACCACAATCAAAGATCTACACAATCTCGTCGATACGAGCCAATGGAAGTGGATCATTTGCAGGAGGATATAGGATCAAATGAACATGAGGTAAATTTTCTGTCGGCTACGAACAGGGAAATATTCCGTTAGTAGAATTAAGCATAGGCAAACACAAATTAATTTGTTTAATCGATACAGGATCCTCAACAACCCTTCTAGATAAAGACGCACTCCCCAATTACAAAAGGATGAAACTAGATAAACCTATAATATTTAATACATTGAATGGACAAAGTTACACAGAATACGAAGTTATTTCTGAAATACCCAAGGAATTCGACAACCCAAATTTAATGGCTTGGAAAATTGCCACATTTAAAAATATAAGATTTCAGGGACTCATAGGCCAAAACATTCTAACAAAACTTGGAGCAATAGTTAACCTAGAAGAAAATTATCTTGAAATAAATAAAAATAAAATCACATTTCTAAACGCTTGCCCATACAAGTACGAAAACATTCACACACTAGAAAGCCAAGAAAACGACTTAGGTTCGGAAGTACTAAACAAACTTTTGAGGACTGACATGAACAAGGAGGAACAGGACGAACTAAGAAAAATTGTTGAACACAACAGGGACCTATTTTTTAAAGAAGGCGAACCCTTAAGCCATAATCATGAGGTGAAACACGAAATTGTCACCACAACTAATAATGTTGTATATTCTAAAATATATAGGTATCCGAAAATTCATGAAGAAGAAATCAACAAACAAATCGACGAAATGTTGAAACAAAATATAATTATTGAAAGTACGTCCCCACATAACTCACCATTGTGGATTGTCCCTAAAAAGATCGACAATTCAGGTAAAAAAAAGTGGAGGATCGTCATTGATTATAGAAAACTAAACGAAGTCACAGTAAGTGATAAGTTTCCAATTCCGAATATTGAAAATATTCTGGATAAACTGGGCAAAGCCCAATACTTCACAACACTCGACCTAGCCAAAGGTTTCCACCAAGTGCTAGTCAAGGAAGACGATAGAAAAAAAAACGCATTTTCTACACCTTTAGGCCATTACGAGTTTGTTCGAATGCCATTCGGACTGAAAAACTCACCTGCCACATTCCAAAGGCTGATAAACTCGGTCTTGAGGGACTACATAAACAAAATATGTGTAGTTTACCTAGACGACATTCTAATTTTTAGTACAAGTCTAAAAGAGCACATTAGTAGTGTGACCAAAGTCTTAGATAAACTAAGACAACACAACCTCAAAATACAAATAGACAAATGCAATTTCTTCACGAAAGAAACAGAGTACCTAGGCCATATCCTCTCAACAGAAGGAATTAAGCCCAACCCAAAGAAAATTGAAACCATCCAACACTTAAAATTACCAGAAACTCAAAAACAAATCAAGCAGTTTCTAGGGATAACCGGCTACTATAGGAAATTCATAAAAGACTACGCTAAAGTAGCCCACGGACTCACAAAATACCTGAAGAAAAACACAAAAGTCAATAAAAACGACCCACTTTATATAGACGCATTTCTTAAACTAAAACGATTTCTTACAAATCCACCAATTCTTAGCTATCAAGATTATTCGAAGAAATTTAAATTGGTAACTGATGCAAGTGACTTTGCAATAGGAGCAGTGGTCATGCAACCTTAAACGACCACGAAAAAAGGTATGCAACTGTAGAAAAGGAACTACTCGCCATAGTTTGGGGAGTTACCTCCCTGCAGCGAAAGCAACTAGTTGAAAACTACTTTACAACTACTTGGTGCACCGGACCCAACTAGTCAGTGTTCTGTCTTTTTTCCATATAAGCAACTGGTATTTTTTACGTGTTGATGTCCTACGAGATGCCAATTGTCAGATTTCGACCAGAATATACCAGTTATCTACTAGTCAGGAAATACCAGTTTCGAACTAGTTGTAAAATACTAGTTCCATACTAGTTAAACCTGGACTAGTATAATTTCCATAAAATGAACTAGTCCACATACTAGTCCAAAAAGGACTAGTATATAATATACTAGTACCATACCAGTCCAAAAATCATTCAACCTGGACTAGTATGATTTCAACCAGAATTTTCCTGGCTTACCCTTTATTTTATCCCTCGACTTTATTTTCATTTTTATTCTTAAGAAAGCAGCGGCTATTTGTATTTACCCTATCACGAAAAAGCATCTATGAATTATAAGAGAAAACGAAACGAATGAAATTTGTATTTTTCAACTGGTATAATTTCATCCAGAAAAATCTAGTTATATACTAGTATGGAATGTATATTTCCTGACTAGTATGAGTTCTACCAGAAAATTCTAGTTGTATACTAGTATGAAATGGATATTTCCTGACTAGTATGAGTTCTACCATAAAATTCTAGTTGTATACTGGTATGAAATGGATATTTCCTGACTAGTATGAGTTCTACCAGAAAATTCTAGTTGTATACTAGTATGAAGTGGATATTTCCTGACTAGTATGAGTTCTGCCAGAAAATTATAGTTGTATACTAGTATTTTTCTGACTAGTTTGAGGTTTCGCTGCAGGGCTACTACAGACCATATCTCTATGGAAAAGAGTTTGTCCTCTCAACAGACCACCAGCCACTAGTCTGGCTATATCATAAGCATAAAGGCAAGGACATTAACGCAAGGCTACAACGTTGGCTACTAGAACTTAGCGAATACAATATAAATATAAACTACATAAAAGGTAAAGAGAATAGAGTTGCAGATTTTCTTAGCAGGATTAATAACGAGACAGGAGAAATTCACATGACAGAAGAAAAAGACAATAACATGAGTACATATGCAACAATTCACTCACAAGAAGAAGAACAAAATGACCACATCCCCATACTAGAGACAGTCGTGAACCGATTTTCAACACAAATTATCCTGACAGACCATAAAACTAGAGAAATTGAAACAGTAAATAACAAAAGGAAAATCTACATTAACACACATCATATATCTTCAAATTTTATGACTGACATATTCAGAAGATATCTGAAGAGCGGAAAGATTGGAATATTTTCCGAACTTCCAGACAGTATATATAACAAAGTACAACTAAAACTTATAGAACTTTTTGGATCAAGCCTAAAATTCGTGAAATGTACGCACCACGCTAAAGATATGACTAGTATCGACGAGACGTACAATCAAATACACAAATACCACAAATTCGAGACTGGACATAGTGGTATAACCGAAACTTACGACTCCATAAAAAAAAAGATATATTTTAATAACCTTAAAGAGGTAGTGCAAAAATATATCAACAACTGTGACATTCGTAACAAAGCTAAATACGACAGATGTCCACCAAAACCAAAAGATCATATCAACGAAACACCAAGAGATATAAACCAAATTATACACATTGATGTCTACACAATTAAAAAACATAGCTTTATTACATTCATTGATAAATTTTCAAAACAAGCAACAGCCTTATTCCTAGAGGACAGAAATAGTCAGACTATTATCGAGAAACTCAGGCTATTCTTTTCCATGAGAAACAAACCCTCCAAAATTATAACTGACAAAGAAATGAACTCAATAAACGTTAAGGACTTCCTACGACAGGAAATTATCGACGTACATTTTACCAGACCAAATAGCCACACCGGCAACTCAGATATAGAAAGACTTCATAGCACAATCTCTGCGAAATTTAGAGTGCAAGTGCTGTCAACTCAGGAAAAAGTGTTCAAAAGCATAGAATTCTATAACAAATCGATACACAGCGCAACTAAAGAGAAACCTCAAGACATAGCTGAAGGAAAAGTGAATAAGATTACCATTAGGGATAGGTTACACCAAATAAAGAATAAAATTATAAATAAGAGAAACGTGAAAAGAGAGACATATACACAAGACCAGCAGGAAGGTTACATCAAAAACTACAAAGCACTGAGACATAAACACGAACCTAGATTCAAGAAATACAAATTAGAAAATATCCATCCAACAAACACTAAGCGAAAAAAGAAATTTTCAGGTACAATTAATACTGATGTTGTCGCTGCTAGCATGGACAATAACAACGGCAACCCTGACCCTACAACCAATTGACAGCGAAAACGGATATGCCGAGATAAAACTTGACGACGTTGAAATGATACAAAATTATCACAAAATTATTCACATAATAGATATTATTAACATCTTTGATATTACAAACACACTACAACAGAACATAAGATCATCGAAATTAGACAATAGATTACTTTTAGAACAAGAATTGAACAGAGTAAGAACTAAACTTCTGACAATTTTACCTCACAGGCAGAAAAGAGGGTTAGTTAATGCACTAGGACTACAATGGACGACAATGACAGAGTGGAAATAGAGGAACACCTCAGAATTATTGACGAGAACAACCATAACGAAATAGAAAACCTAAACAAGAATATTAGAATTAATAATAGTTTTAATAAAACCCTTAGTCAACTTAAACTAGCAGTAGAAAATGACAGACGAAATATCATCGAGAAATTTGAAACCGGAAATATAAGAAATGACAACCTATTTAAACAGCTAAATTACTTAGACACACTTCTAAAAATTAAAATTCTTGAAAATAATATAGAACACATCCTCAACAATATTGCGTCCTCCAGATTTGGCATAATGACCAGCAACATCCTCACAGAGCAGGAAATAAGGGAATTAGAAATCGATATTTTCAAGCTCCAACACATTGAATTTACTTCCGCACAGTATGAAGAAAGTAAACTGCTATTTATTATAAAAGTCCCAGCAGAATTAATCTCCCTAAGAAGATCATTAGTCACCCCAGTAAGTAGTGATAATTTCATTGCACTAGATTTCAAACCCCAGGAAATATTATATCACAACAATAAGACATTCGATTATACACATAACTTTAATACACACAACTTACAAGAGAGTAAATTATGCATTTTTAGCAATACATGCAAAAATATAAAGAAAAACCTAACTGAAATTATAGAAATCGAAAACGGCTTAATTCTGTTAAAAAATCTACCAGGCTATAACCTGACTAGTAATTGTGACAATAGAAATTTGTTTCTAAAAAGAAATTATTTATTAACATTTCATGATTGTAAAATACATATAAATAACCAAACGTTTAATAATACAAACAAAGAATTCAAAGACAATTTTGTTATACCAAGTAATATCCAAATCAACAATACTAAAGTTGAACCTACTTTCGACGAAATAATATTAAGTAACATACAAAATATAGAAAAAATAAAAGAGCTAACGTTTAATAAAGTAAGTCATTCACACTTTTCAATTGTAATACTTATAATAATCTCAACAACGATCATGCTACTACTTCCCGTCACCACCCTTGCATATGTCAAATACAAATACACCAGAATTAAAATCCAGGAGAATTTTGAAGCAAAGGGGGGACCTCCACCGTCTACTTATACACCAACAATAACTTTTACTAAATAAGAATGCAACTATGCATTCTTATTTTGCTTATTGAACGCGGAAATAAATAAAGTCGCTAAATATCAATAAATGCAACTAATGCATTTATATTTTGTTTATTGACCTAAATAATGAATAAATGCAAGAGGTGCGAATTCGATGGTTAAGCAAATAGACATGTAAGCAACAACTAAATAAGCAAATAAGTATAGCTATGTAAAAATATAGAGTAAGCAATAATTAGTTATAAATATTACTTGTTAATATTAAGACAATCAGTTCTGAAGAACCAATAAAGCGAATAGCTACAAACTTAAATTTATTTTTTTGATCAGAGTAGCATCTACTCTGATAAGTCGCGCGCGCCTGCCTCTTCCAAGTGTGAAAGTCGCCCCGCCAGACCATTGATCTCCCTCTTCAGCGTCTGCACCAAACCTTTGACCACGTCGGTGGTAGAGCGGCTCACCTCTAGCTGGTGTTGCACAAACATTAGCTCGAAGTTTTCCATAAAATCCTCGCCTAAAACGTTGGTTGGCGCTACCCCAGCACTACTCATACCAGCCACTCCCCCGCGCGCTCCCCCATCATCGACCATTTCCTCGCGCTGCTCGTCCGGTTGGTGCTCGCTGTCGTCGTGTCCGTCCTTGTTGTCATGCGCGTCGTTCTCTTCCCCACTCTGCTGGTCGCTATCATCACCTTCTTTTTTGTCCATGCCCTCTTCGTCGCGCTCGTTCCCCTTCTCGCTCCTAAGCCCTTTTCGTTTAACTAGATCCGCCATTTATCCCGATATCGCTAATCTTACTTAGACTCAAAGCGCGCTTACTATTGCGCGTGCCGCCGGTAACAAAAAAATACAATGACCAAAAGGAAGATGGAAAACAAAACTTGGGACTGAAACCCGATGTCAAGGTTGTACTTGACCCCGCGGTACTGTCGCGCGTTCGACGATGACAATGACCACGCCGGTTATGATAATACAGAATCGTAGATGTCAAGCGGTATTGGACTTGCACACAAAAATTTTTTCCCCAGGCCCAAAATCCAACCAAACCAATTCCCACAATAATTAACGGTCGCGTTTATCCACGCGATATTGGTGCGCTGCTGTACCAAAAAACTTGTCTAGTAGAACGATATCTTATCCTCGGATCGCCAAAGGATAACGCCGATCAGGAACGCAAATATTACTACCAGCCAATCGAAGGCGCAAGTCGAGTTGCAACAAATTGTTGAAAAAACCGAAATCAAAAAGGTATAAAGTGTTGTCGCTATTTTCCAATTGAATGGCCATTTTATTTCATAAGTGTTGCTGACAGCTAATTCAGCCATATTAGTGCTGCCAATCATAGAGCTACCATATGGTTTGTAAGCTCTTTTCATTTATAAGTTCTTTTGCAATTTGAATCTACTACAGCTCGGCAAACCTGACCTGAGTGATCGGCCTCGATCACCGACTAACTGCTTACGATAATGTTTAGCTCTTACAGTCTACATTTACAAGATTAAATTTTTAAGCTCTTACAGTCTAAGTTTACAAAATTACGAAATACTTATTATGGTTCAGTGTCGCTTTCTTTGGTTTTCCATCTTCTAATATTGCGGGCATCGATTATGCTATCATAGGGTATTTGTGTTATTTGCCCGTTTTCTATATCTCTAACTATATAACGATCGTTGGGAAGTTTCTTGTGAATAAGATACGGCCCCTTAAATTTTGACAGGAGTTTTTTGTTAAGTTCTACTGTAGTATCCAAATTTTTTATAACCACAAAGTCTCCCTCTTCAAATTCCTTTACCCTTCCCGGTTTCTGCTCGCTGCGTACTAGGTTATAATTTTGTACTTTCTGAATGCGCGCTTCGGCTTTTTCTCGCAACGCCTCTAAATCCCTCCCCCCCGGGCCTAAAATGTAATCGTCCAGGTATTCTGTGAGCTTATCTACAATCTCGCCTCTTTGGTTTACACCATAGAGGGCTTGGCTTGGTGTTATCCCTATGGACCGATTTACAGAGTTGTTAAATGCGAATTCAATCTTTCCCAGCTGTTTTACCCAATCGCCATGGGTCAGGGGATCACTTAGCTTTGCCAGCATTCCTACCAACCTCCGGTTGACTCGCTCGGCCTGACCGTTCGCCTGTGGGGAATGTACCGCTACCTTTACATGAGTTATGTTTCTATCGTATAAGTATTTTTTAAATTCATTTGACGTGAAACAACTACCTCTGTCTGTGATGCATCTATGGTGGCGGCTATAATATTCAAAGTATTTGTTTAGGGCACATGTAACTTCTTTAGTACTTGTTGTTAGCACTGGATACAATTTGACATAAGTGTATAGCAGTTT
Source organism: Campiglossa producta (assembly GCA_964058755.1). NCBI lineage: Eukaryota > Metazoa > Arthropoda > Insecta > Diptera > Tephritidae > Campiglossa > Campiglossa producta. Next base: position 46,667,866 of record CAXKVI010000003.1, on the reverse strand, counting down.
TTTCCGGGCTGAATACATAATGCATCTTATGCAATTCTTTTTAAACTTTTGAATTTTGTTCTTCATATCTGAAAACCAATAGTTTGCTATAAGTTTTTGATAACATTTATCGACTCCTTGGTGGCCTAATTGTTCGTGTGTTGAACGTATTAGTTCCCTTTCAAGCTCTGTTGGCACCAGAAGCAATAATCGATCTCCTTTCTTTCTAAAGACTACCCCATTTTCCATCGCGTATTTTGTCATTTCTTCCTTTTCTAATTTGTCTTTCAACTTAAGTATGTCTGGGTTTCTATTCTGCATAATTTGGAGTTGGAAATCCAAATCCTCGCTATCTATTACACCTATTGTTTCATGTGAACTGGTTTCGATTCTACTTAATGCATCCACATGGGTCATATTTTTACCCGGTCGATGTGATATAGTATAATTGTAATTTTCTAATTCTAGCGCCCACCTTGCTATACTGATGGCTGGCAGAAATCCTTGGGCTGAACCCTCCCAGAGGGTGCCGGCTGGTAATAGACAATACAGAAACCCCTACGCAGGGGAGTGCTAGCTAAGTTCAGAAATCAGTGCCATTGGTGCCTTAGCTCTTTAATAGCTCTGTCATATGGAAATGATTCTTGAACGTGGCCTCAAGGTGGGAACCGGGCCACACCCAGATGAAATGGGTGTTATGCGATTCCGTGCCCATTGGATGGTTTGCAGTAAGGGGTATCCGACTGTATTCTTACGGAGCCTCCTGGATATCGGTCCACCTCCGGGAGTAGCGGTGACTTGCTGCGGCATGGGGCTCTGTCGTAGTCGACCGTTTCATATCCCCCTTTCACATACTTTCAGGCCGCCGAACGGTCTCATCTCAGTAGGCAGCCTACGAACTAGTAATACACATGAATAAATACCAAGCCTCGGAGCCCTGCACGGGTAAAGATGCTGCCTCTGGCACAGGCGTTAAAAAGGCCAATACTTATAAAACCCTGCCACAATCGGGAACCGCTAAGGTGGCACCGATCAGGCCTGCACGGCCTCAAACCACTTTTCGGCCACCTGCGCAAGCTAGCAGCAGTAGAACCAAACCCCCTGAGGGCAAGTCCGAACCTGTAACAGCCGGCAAAGCTAGCCCCACTGAGGGAAAGCAACTCCCGGCTGAGCAAACGCAGGTGGCCCGTCTTACGGGCACCTCTGCTCAGCATGTGGCGGGAACCAACAGCGGGTCCTCCACGGACAGAGTGACTGCCCCCGCCCATGCAAAACAAACTCGTGGCAAGCCGGATTACCCCCTAGAGGGTTCTAAGGCAAGCAAACGAATCCCCCTCTCAGTCCGCAATCATCGGAATCTACGCAATGCCGCCAAAATTGTAGAGAGACTGGGCAAGTCTCCCAGCGATAAGCTGACGGCAGAGCAAAAAAGCTCTCTGGCCTGTGCCAGGAAAATCATTTCGGAAAAATCATCGCGTAACACCGCAAACACCGCAACCAATCCTGCCAATACGGCGCCAACCGGGACGGATGGCCCAGCCCTTAAAAGGCAGCGGTCGATAGTAAACGCCTCGTGCGTTCCTAAAAGGCATAGGCCCATAACCTCTGCCCCTTCTCCACCTGCCCTAACAAAACCGTTCAACGAGGTTGCCAAGGGCAACATCACGCTGGCGGTTTTGAACCGCGGCCATCCGGATGGAAACATTACCCCGGACAATTGGAAGGATGTCCTGAACGGCCTTCTCAGGCAGTTCAAGGACATTATGGACAAGAACCCGGGTGCTGCTCCCATTATCCGCGATACCGGCAGGTATCAGGGCAGGATTAAACTAGTTTTCTGCGCAGACGAGCGCTCTTGCCGTCTGTACACACTCGCCATAGCTTCGGTGGGGGAGCTGGGGCCGGGGCTAAGCTGGATGCCGTCAGTTTGGAAGAAATTCCAAACAGACCGAGAGCTTGGGCCTGGGTCCCAGACGAGCTGGCGGAGCCTGGCGAGATTCTGGGCACCATCGCGCAAAGCAACCCGGGACTACCTTCAAGCGATTGGAGGATAGTCCGCGTGGGCGAGACAAGGGAGAAGCAACGCTATGTCGGTTTCGTCATTAGCGAGGCGTCTCTCCCTTGGCTTGCTAAATGTGATGTGTTAAGCTACGGCTTCTACTCCATCACGTTGAAAGTCAAGCGGGATGGTACCCAGAGAGAGGAGCCGGAGGAGATGGAGACGAAGCCCGAGCTTCAGAGTGATGTGATGGCAGGAAACACCTTGAGTGCACTTGTTACGCTTGACTCTGAGGCAGCAGCTACCTCCATTGAGTCGGCTCCGATGAATTTGGAGGACGTGGGCAGCGCCTCGAGTGTACCCACCTCCACCGCAGCAAATCTCACGACCCCATGCAACACCTCGAGTGTACATGAGGTCGATATCGAACTAGCACGTAGTGCTCCAGAGTCCGAGAGTGATACACTCTCGGTATCTGAGCTGGCAGGGCAGTTCTCTACCAGCATGGACGAACACCTCCTCCTGGAATCCGACCAGTCAGATGTTGGCTTCGACGATACAATCGTTGAGGTGGCATCGGGCGGGACGGAGCAGGGGGAGATGGACGTCGATGCTGAGTTTTCAGAACGGTCCTAATGGTCCGGATACTGCAAATTAACCTGCATCACTCTAAGGCAGCCTCCGCTGCGCTAATCTTACGCCTCTGCAAAACATCGGAGGCGGTCGTTCTATTCCAAGAGCCATGGGTCGTCGGTACCAGGGTCTGTGGGCTGAATACCGATGAGTACCAGCTGGTGACGCCACCTGCAAAAGGTAGACTGAGATCATGTATTCTTATCAGAAAAACTCTTTCTTATTTTCTACTATATCCTTTCAGCGATGATGACTTCACCTGTATCAGCCTCGAGCTGCAGGGCTATACCCTCTGGCTGATTTCCGCATACTTTGCGCACGATCGCCCTATCTCTGCACAGGATAGGCTCAGCAAGGCGGTAAAGGAGGCCCAACTCAAGGGGCTTCCGATAGTCAGTTTACAGGAACAGGAGACGTACGGACTGGGACCTTTACAAAGTGGTCCTGTCCTCTACCCTCCAAGAAAACGCTTCTCACGGTAGGTCTTGCCTACCGATAAGATCTGATGAAGCGCCTCTCTCAGACATATCTTTTGCTTCTCTCGGTGAGCTAGACTCACCGTCTAAGATAGACGAAGCAGTAGATCTTGTCACCAATTCTTGTAACGCTGCATTCATAGCAGCCTGCCCGGAGATTAAAAAAAGGGGTAGAAAGAAACCGTATTGGTGGACCCCTGAAATCTCCGAGCAAAGGAAGAACAGCAGAAAACTCTTTAATCAGGCAAAACAGACAGGGATCTGGTCCCCCTACAGGGACGCCTTAAAATCTTTTAAGAAGTTAACCAGGAGAGCCAAAAGGGAATCCTGGAAAAACTTCACAAGCAATATTGAGGAAGTCTCGGAGGCAAATCGCCTACGTAAGGTCCTCTCGAAAAACCCTACTCCTCTCAGCTGTATTCGTACAGCTGATGGAGAATGGGCCTCATCTAGTGCCGAAATCCTGGATACCCTGGTCACGGCCCACTTTCCGGGCAGCACCTCTCAAGCATACCTACTCTCGAACTCGCAATCTAACCCAAGGCCGTCGCGGACCTTCGACCACATAGTCAGCAGAAAAGGAGTTAACTGGGCAATCAGGTCCTTCAAACCCTTCAAATCTCCGGGACTAGATGGTATATTTCCCGCCGAACTACAAGCAGCGAGCGATCTTATTAGTCCGCTGCTAACTCAAATATACAAGGCATGCCTCAACCTGGCCTATATCCCCACGGAATGGACCAAGGCAAAGGTAGTCTTTATACCGAAAGGAGGCAGGACATCCTGCAATAACCCAAAGGATCTCAGACCTATAAGTCTGACCTCTTTCCTCCTAAAAATTCTAGAAAGATTGCTAGATGCCTACATTAGGCGAACGGCAAATCCAGGACTAATCTCCAACAGCCAGCATGCCTACTCCAAGGGCAAGTCCGTAGAGACGGCTCTACACGCTATCACCTCTGGGATAGAGAAGGGACTTGCTTTCAAGGAGTTTACGCTCGGCATTTTTCTTGACATAGAAGGGGCTTTTAACAACGTTGTTCCAACAGCGGTAACGAGCTCCCTGCGTTTGCTGGGAGTGGAAGAGCCTCTAGTGGAGTTCGTTGAACTCATTCTCCAAAGAAGAACCATTATTTCGAAATGGGCAATTCTTCACTTACAAGGTATGCCAACAGAGGAACCCCCCAAGGGGGTGTTCTCTCTCCTCTACTTTGGAACCTGACGGTGAACACTCTTTTATCTAGACTAACGCACACCGGCTGCCAGGTCATTGCCTATGCAGACGACATAGCCCTGACGGCTACTGGCAAGCATCCTTCGGTGCTTAGCGAACTCTTGCAAAATGCGCTGAATCTAACAAAAACCTGGTCTGAGGAATGTGGACTAAGCATCAGCAGTGAAAAAACTGAGATGGTGCTCTTCACCCGCAGACGCAATATACCAGATTTCACCGCCCCATCGCTGAATGGGAGGGTGATCAAACTCTCTACCGAGGTTAAATACCTTGGTGTAATTCTTGACAAAAGGCTGGACTGGAGGCGTAATATGGAGGAACGCTCCAGGAAAGCCACAATGGCGCTCTACGCCTGTAGGTCGGTAATCGGAAAAAAGTGGGGTCTTCAGCCCCACATTGTCCACTGGATCTACACGGCAGTGGTGCGACCTATACTATTCTACGCCGTCACCATATGGTGGCCGGCTCTCGAGATCGAATCTAACAAAACCAAAGCCACAAAGGTGCAACGGATGGCAGCAATGCTTATTAGCGGTGCCCTCCCCTCCACTCCCACCAAGGCTCTTGAAACCATACTTTTTCTTCTTCCCACTGACCCGTATGGGAAATTTACTGCCAGTTGCAACGCAGCTAGGCTCAACGCACTAGAACCCTGGAGGGACTGCAGGTTTGTGAATACCCAAATCCTGAAGCAACTCCCCAACTCTTACTTAAAGCTGGACTACGCAATACCACGGCCTTGCTGGGATAACAAGTTCGATACGTGGATCCCAGAGAGAAGCGAGTGGAAAAATTGCGTGGAACCGGGAAGTCAAGAAATCTCCGTTTTCACGGACGGCTCTAAACTAGACAACAAAATCGGCAGTGGAATCTTCTCAAGTAAGCTCGACATTAATATGAGCTTACGCCTTCCAGACCACTGCAGTGTCTTTCAGGCTGAGCTTATAGCTATCTGGGAAGCTGCTCGCTATCTGACTAACCTGCCAGTGACTAACTCTATCTCCATTTTTTCCGACAGCCAAGCTGCCATAAAATCCCTGCAAAGTAGTAAGACGTCGTCACTAGTGGCGATTAAGTGCAGGGAAGCTCTAAATAAGCTATCCGATAAGTGCATCCTGAGTATAATATGGGTCCCAGGCCATAGTTTTGTATCGGCTAACTGCGCTGCCGATGAGCTAGCAAGGAAGGGCACCTGTCTACATACAATCACCTCCGGCAGTTGGGTGAGCCCCCCTCTAAATACATGCAAGCACTGGCTGCGTTCCCGGTTCATAGAACAAGCCGACGCAAGATGGGCCATGGAGCCGACTTGCAGAACGTCCAGGCAAATTTCGCCCAAACTTAACGAAAAAAGGTCGCAATCGGTAATTCATCTGAATCGCCTATTCATTAGCCCACTAGTGGGCCTTCTTACAGGACACTGTCTTCTGGGAACCCATGGCGCTCTCATGGGCCTCTATACAAATGACTTCTGCCGCAGCTGCAGGGACGAGGAGGAGATAGAAAGTGTAGAACACTATCTATGCCACTGTCCCGCTCTGTCGAAAACCAGGTACCGATGTCTCCGCAAACACTCCTTTGGATGCCTCGCGGAGCTAGAATCTGCAAATATAGATGATATTCTACGATACATCAGACAAACGCGCTGGTTTAGCTTCATGGGTGTATGAACTCCGGCCCTAAACACATGGAACCTTGGGGGATCCGTCTGTCTGTCATCACCATATAGAGTTGCAACGTATACGTTGCACTTTGTATGGGGGTGATGGGCGGACGGATCCCTTCAAGGTTTTTATGGTTTTTTGGGGCCTCCTGCCTCGACCCGTCCCAGCGGAGAGGTCGTATGTCAGAAGGTTTCTTACAAAACTTTTTGGGGGATGCGACCTTTCTGCTGGGTTAGGTCGATCTACAGAAAGGGAAATTAGGGCTCCTTTCGTGGTATCACAACGGACCAAACTAAGGCCCACGTGAGCCTCCGCGTGGACTGCGGAGGCAGCCACTTTAACATACATACATACATTGCTATCCTGCTGTTGACTAACTTCCTATTAAGAGTTTGTGCTAATGAGTTACAATCGGTTACTATTTTAAATTCCAACCCTTCTAGGTATACCCTAAATCGTCGTAGTGCGTAAATAATTGCTAGTGCTTCTAATTCAAAACTATGATAACGACTTTCGGCGTCTGAAGTTCTCTTAGAAAAGTAAGCTACTGGATGAAAATTTTTATCAGATTGTTTCTGAAATAAAATTGCACCAAAACCATAAGAACTTGCGTCGCAAGATTGCTAATACTGGCCCAGATACTAGTTTTTTCTTAAGTTCCTCAAAGGCTGTGACGCATTCTTTTGTGAATGTAAATCTAGTATCTTTCTTTAACTGATCATATAACGGACGAGCTAAGTATAAGAGAAAACGATTCCACGAACTTTCGGAAATATGAACACTATCCTATAAATGATTGCAGTTCGCGTTGATTTTTAGGCCTAGGAAAAGTCTTAATGGCTCTAATGTGACTTTCGGAAGGGCGTATTCCCCGATCTGTTACGTTATACCCTAGGTATTCTACCTCATAGTAAGCAAACTTACACTTGTTTAATTTTATACGGAGGCCGTGTTCAATTAAATGTCGTAAGACGCGGTAAAGTAGGTGAAAATGTTCGTTTGCAGTTTTGTTGGCTGTTATTATATCATCCATATACACAATAATTTCGTTATTGTCAATGAAAAATATCAAAACGGTTGTTATATACCTTTGAAATATAGCAGGCCCGTTTTTCAATCCGAAGGACATTCGTAAATATTCGTATTGACCATTCGGAATGACAAAGGATGTGTATTTTATGGACTCGTCGGCCATCTTAACGTGGTAAAATCCTGACTCTAGATCTATGACCGAAAAAATTTTTTTTCTCCTAAATATTCTAAACAATCCTCGATTAGTGGCAATGGATAGTTGTCCCTTGCAATAAGTTTATTTAGACTTCTGTAGTCAACGCACATTCGAGTGGCACCCGATTTCTTCTTTGTGAGAACTATTGGAGACGCGTAGGCTGAATCACTATGCCTTATTATGCCTTTCTCAAGTAAATCTGCGATAATGCTATTGACTTCATTTTTCTCCCTAGGTGATAGTCGTCTGGCCTTACAAAATATTGGATGTTAGTACAATTTTTGCTTCATAGCTAGATTTTGGAACTTCTTCACATTGCTTTTCAACGTAAGTATTTTCAATCATTTTTCTAAAACTCTCTGCCAAAACTGAAGGTAAATTTGGGTTCACATCTATTAATTCCGCATTGTTTGTTCCATTGTCGATATTGCCAATTTCCTGAAGGGTCGCTTGGGTTTCTGAAGCTTCTTTTCTATCTTTGTTTTCTCTATAGTTCTTATTATGTTCCTTAACTTGTCCCGTCTTAATGTTTATACCAGACTTTCTTTCGTAAATTTCAGTGTTTAATTCATTTATTTTATTATTCATGTACAAAGAAATGTTGTATTTTTTCAAAAAATCTCTACCAAGAAGTAAAGGCACAACGTATAAAAAAATGGTTTTACAATATTTCGGTATTTGATGGTAACGAAAACTTTTTCAGTTGGCTTGATAAAACTGCCACCTATACTTCTGAACTGTGGAATATCTGTATGCAATGTTACGCGATTTGGATATGCTTCTACCAACGATCGTTTAACAAAACTACTGGGGCTACCCGTATCAAACATGGAAAATAAGTTTTTGAATTTAGTATTTTTCGGTTGTTTACCATTAAAAGCGACACTTACCATTTCTCTAAAGTAAATTTCCTCCATCTGTGCTCCAGTTTCTTCCACGGCTGCAACGATCTTCAGTGGGCAGTCTTTATATTGGTGGTCCTGCTTGCCGCATTTGAAGCATGAACCTTGAATGCGCCTTTTCTCCCTGCAGTCCTTCGCGTAGTGCCCAAAACGGGAACAGTTAAAGCACCTTGTCGGGTCCTGGTCCACACCGCGATTCGGCCTGCGTACCAGCTTTTCGTATTTTGGCAGTAAACTTTTAAGCACGCTTAACTTTGACACTCCGCTGAATATGAGTGTGTTGCCTGTTTTGTCGCGTAGGCCATCTACAATAAACTCTATTAATCCATCTTTCTCGATCGGGGCGGCTTGCGCGATTTCTTGCATCGAGAGCACGTAATGAATTAGGCTCTCGTTTTTTTCCCACACTCTCGACTCGAGTTTTTTAAATACGTCTTTCGCACTCACCGGTCTCTAAAACTCATTTATTAGGGCTGATTTAAGTTCGCCCTAGGAGTTAACATTTACCAGCTTCAAATATAAATGTGCGCTTCCAGTTAGCATACGGCGTGCTAGTAGCGATAGGGATATTTCATCGTAGCCGTAGCCCTTTGCGACATGCTCCAAATCTCGTACCCACTTTACTATATCTGCCCCATCGTCTCCACTAAATTCGAGAGGGCGTGCTCAATGTCAGCAAAATTAGCCGAAGGTTGCCTTGGCATGGTATATTCTTCCAGGCTATTTATTTCTTTCTTTAATTTTAATATTTGGAGCTTTATTTGGAGCTGGGCTTCAAGTGCTGCTAGCTGGTATGTTTCCTTAGAAGAGACGTGTGTTTCTTTTTGTGATGCCGCGGCTGCTTGTGCGTTTTGTACTGAAGGTGCTGCTTGTGCTGAAGGTGCTGTTTGTGCTGAAGGTGCTGCCTGTGCTGCTTGTGCTGAAGGTGCTGCTTGTGGCACTTGTACTGAAGCGCTTGTTGCCGGAGCCAAATATATATGTTGCATAGAATTTTGTGGCGTAGTGGTAAATTGTGGAGCAGAAGTAGACGATGTGGTTGGACCCGTTTCTACTACCGTATTTGGGGTAGCGGATGGTAACGGGACGTCGCTATCTACCGTTGCTAATATGCCGGCTTGTAAGCCTGTGCCCACAGTTGAGGCAAGCAACGTTTTTAGTTGTTGGAGGCTTGCCGTCTCCGGGAATTCTATTCCGCTATCCCTCAATGCTTCCATTATGTCTTTCTTACGTGACATTTTCGCAGTTTCAAGGTTTTAATTAATTTTTTATTTTTGGTTCGGCTACACACCTGACGCTGTTGTCGCTATTTTCCAATTGAATGGCCATTTTAGCTTTGTTTCTTTTCTGCTAATTATGAATAATTATGAATAATTATTCCTAGAAAAGTGTTTTGTGAAAAAATTAGCAGCGAATCCAGCAGCTTTTTGACATTGAATTGAGAGAAAGAGCGCCAATTCGCTGCAAGTTCGCTGCAAGTTGCTGCTGGAGATTTTTCGTCCAGCAAAAACTAGCAAGTAACAAACAGCTGATTGTGACATATGGCAAAATCAAAATTGATTGCATGTTTTTATGAAATTTAAAATTTATTACGAATATTTTGAAAACTATGAGTTATTTACCAGCAAATGAAGTAAGTACATACAATAAATACCAAATCTTCAATAATTCCGTATCTTTGAATAGCAATGCGCCGAAGCCCAATGTCCGTTGGACCAACGTAATGTGGCTCGTTTAGGAGACCAATATAATCCTGCAGACACAGTTACAGGAATCGGAAATACTGAAGGTGTATAAGGCATTCAATTTTCTTAATATTTTGTAAGGTTTACGTCGATATATACGGAGAAATTGTCCAAAGACTGAAAAATTCGCAATTTCATTTGCTGCGAAAAAAATTTATTTTCATTTGTCAATTGTCAGAACAGCTGTTCTGCTGGAGAATTTCTGCTGGCTCCTGTTCGGCGAAAAACTAGCAGAAGAGAGATGAAACTAACAAAAATGAGATTTTGACAGCTTTTTACAAGACTCTCTTCTGCTGACAGTTCTTTGCTGGAGATTTCAAGAAACAAATCTTTTATTTCACAAGTGTTGCTGACAGCTAATTCAGCCATATTAGTGCTGCCAATCATAGAGCTACCATATGGTTTGTAAGCTCTTTTCATTTATAAGTTCTTTTGCAATTTGAATCTACTACAAAAGTTACAATATAGGTCGCCTTTCCCAGAAGGCAAAAAAAAAAAATTTGAATAAATGAAATATACGTGGTCATAAACGAAAGATGAAAAGGTAAATAAAATTTGAAATCAAAATAATAATGGAAATAAACAGTGTCTTTCTTTTCAGATGCGGTGTCCGTCCGTCCCCACCGTCGTCCTACGTCTCAGTTCCCCCTTTATTACACTCCCCCAACAGCTGTAGGTACTATTAGCTGGCGTTAACCTAGCCAACTAAGCTACCTATACAGCTCACGCCCGCTGGTTCGTTGGTGGTGGTGGTGGCAATCCAATAGTGCTGATGCTAGCAGTTGTCGTGGACGACTATGACGATTCGTGCTTCCTGTTGACTGTGTTTCTGTTGGCCCAGTGTCGGTACGTGGCAAAAGATAGCCGAACCTGCCAATCTGTATTTTGATCAATATATGGGTACTTATCGTGCCCGTTGACAGAGCGATACAAATGTTGCTGTAAGCGTGCCCCAGTGTACTTCCAGTAATGACTTGTGCCGATTCCGGCACGTTGATATCCGCGCAAAATAGAGTGCTTAAGAGGCACGCATCTACAACCGCTTGTCAGGTACCACCCTGGGACCCCAGTTCCTGTGATTTAAGTAAAATGTGTTAGAACCTGGCTATTTTCCACGTTTTTTCCTTTTCTCTACATACTTACCACAATATGGCCGTTTTCTGTCGATGTGACCCTGGTGCACTTGCTAGGACTCCCTGTTTTGTGGGCAGACTTTCCCTTAAAATATTGTCACAATGTTGTTGGTGGTTCACTCCACTTCTGGATGCTGAGCGTTAAAAATTTTTTTTGTTTGCACTTACTTTTTTAGTAGGCTAATACAACCTGTCACTGCCGCTGCTGTTACGAGAAAGGCCGGAAATCGGAAAGGTTGAAGTGAGCTGAAATTTATATGACGTTTTGCCTTGCTGACGTGGCATGACGTTTAAAGGAGGTGTTCGGAAATGGGGTTGCCAGATCGCGTATTTGGCTTGTTGCAGTGCTGGGTAGCCGTAACATGACCGTAACAAACTCTAGACCTGGAGTCGAAAAAACGGGCCAAAGTCAGGCATCTACTGGGGATGCTTTGCTCAGCGGCAACCTAAAGTCATCGGTTGCGGATAGGGATCGCAAAAAATCTTTATAATGTCAGCCCTCCCAGCAAACTCTCGCAGCTCGAGGCGTCTAAAATACCTCCAGGTGAATCTTCACCATGCCAAGGCAGCTTCGGATGTTCTTAGCAGAATATTCAGCAGAGAAGGTCTGGGAGTGGCCTTCATTCAAGAACCATGGATTTTAAATGGTTCTGTAAAAGGTTTAAGCAGTACTGACGGTAATCTAATCTAAGCCAACGGTTCCCGTCTCAGGGCGGCGATGCTTCTAAACAAGAAACTGGATTTTGTTCCGCTCCTACAGTTCATGACGGCTGATTTGGTTGCAGTTTGGGTAAAAATTCCAACCCTAAGAGGCGAAAAAGAGGCCATTTTGGCATCAGCTTATTTTCCGGGTGAGGAGGAAACAGCCCCAACTGTTGAATCCAAACCTATCATTGAGTATTGCCAACAGAACCTATGGGATACGGTCCTCTGCTGTGACGCAAACTCCCACCATACAGCTTGGGGTAGTACGAACATAAATCACACACAGAGCCAACACTGCCTAATAAAATAGAACAAAAGTCATATGATATCTCTATAGATTTTCTTCAAGAAAAAGTTCTTTTTATTTTTGAAGAGAACATCTTATTAATCTTTACAAAGAGAAATCTTGCAAAAAACGTACTGATTTCTTAGGGTTCCTAACAAGAAGATTCGACTTATTAATGTTTTCAAAGGGAAAACATATTTCCGCATAATTGTATGTGTTAATAAGACGATCTTAGGGTTCCTAACAAGAAGATTTGACTTATTAACTGATTTCCGCATAATTGTATGTGTTAATAAGATTTGACTTATTAATGTTTTCAAAGGGAAATCTTGCAGAAAACGAACTGATTTCTTAGGGTTCCTAACAAGAAGATTCGACTTATTAATGTTTTCAAAATGAAATCACATATTATTGAGAAGAAAATAAAAATTATATTTCAGAGTTCTTATATTGTCTTCGAGAACTTCAGATTATCAGTTACGATTCAGTTTTAGATTTCTCTTGTATTGCCTTTACCTTCCATTGCCTTCCACACTTGCCATATTGCCTCCACCGCGAATCGAACTAACCACATATTGAATGCTGAACACAGGTGCTTACCATCGAGCCATCGGGTATTTCTGCTTCTCAGCGTATAATTGTTCTACATGATGTCTGCTGATGATGATGCAAGATTTCCCTTTGAAAATATTAATAAGTCAAATCTTCTTGTTAGGAACCCTAAGATCGTCTTATTAACACATACAATTATGCGGAAATATGTGTTCCCTTTGAAAACATTAATAAGTCAAATCTTCTTGTTAGGAACCCTAAGATCGTCTTATTAACACATACAATTATGCGGAAATATGTTTTCCCTTTGAAAACATTAATAAGTCAAATCTTCTTGTTAGGAACCCTAAGATCGTCTTATTAACACATACAATTATGCGGAAATCTGTTAATAAGTCAAATCTTCTTGTTAGGAACCCTAAGATCGTCTTATTAACACATACAATTACGCGGAAATATGTTTTCCCTTTGAAAACATTAATAAGTCGAATCTTTTTGTTAGGAACCCTAAGAAATCAGTACGTTTTCTGCAAGATTTTCCTTTGAAAACATTAATAAGTCAAATCTTATTGTTAGGAACCCTAAGATCATCTTATTAAAATAAGAAGTTTTTCTCTTTCAGCTTTTTTTCAATATTTTGACAGAAATTTCGAGAAGATTTTCTTATTAATAACACATATAAAAAGAAATCGCAAAGAAAAAAGAAGAAATTGCACTTGATAATATCAATAAGAATTTCGTCGTTAAACCAAATAGATTTGCGTATGGTTTTTTTTTTCGTTTCCGCCGTCTTGACTACCCCTGAGCCTGAAAACCGTTCATAAAGACAATCTTATTAATTTTATTAGGCATTTTTGGCTCTGTGCAGGGGGGAGCATCTCCTGGAGTTTATTAGTAGTCACAATATCAGTGTAATGAACCGTGGTAATGAACCCACTTTTGTTAACGCGGTGAGGTTCTTGACCTTACTCTATGCAGCCAAAACATGACCTTCGCTGTCACAAATTGGCACGTCTCGGGGGAGGAATCAATATCGGAGCGCAAACATATTGTATTCTACCTGGGTCACTTCTCTGACCATGAGTCCGTTTTCAGAAATCCGAGGAAAACGAAGTGGGAACTATTTCGCTTTACTATGGAAGAACGCGGCAATTGCTTGCACCAACCAATAACTACGGGGCGGGAGTTCGAGAGAGAGGCTGACAGCTTCACTCAGATATCAAAACAGCTTTCTGCAAGAGTTGTCCCCAAGCCAAACAACGAATACAATGTGATCTTCCTTGGTGGAACAAAAAGCTTGCACAATTAAGATGTCAAGCCAGAAGGCTGTTTAATGCAGCTAAAGACACTGGAGACTGGGTCTCCTTTAGAAATGCTCTAACTTCTTATATTAGAGATCTTAGAAAATCTAAGAGGGCAACGTGGAGAGAACACTGCGAAAATATTAAAGATCTCCTTACGGCAGTGAGGGTCCAAAAAGCACTTGCGAGAGGCCATAGCAACGTCATTGGTACTCTGGAAAACTCAGATGACAGCTACACGAAGAAGCCGGAAGACACATGCAAACTTTTGCTTGCTACTCACTTTCCGGACTTTATACCAAGCTATGAACTCTCACATCCCGTGGTAGATGATTCTCCAACAATTAGCGGTAGAGAAAAGAGCCTGGCGACAAAACTTACCAATGTCAACGAGGTCCAATGGGCTTTATCGACTTTTAATAATTTCAAATCTCCAGGACCGGATGGGGTCTATCCTTGTCTGTTGTAGCAAGGAATCAACTATAAACTCCAGTCCTATCCCATTTATATAAAGCATCCATGCTGTTAGGATATATTGCCAACAGGTGGACAGAGGTTAAGGTTGTATTTTTACCGAAGCCAGGGAATGGAGAAAATTTAAATCAGCACATTAGGGAAGTAAACTTAAAGAAACACCCTCTGTGTAAACACCAATTTGCCTACCAACCCGGAAAATCCACGGAGACTGCTATCCATTGCCTTACTGAAAAAATTGAGAAGGCCATAGCCCTGTGTGCATTCATCGATATATCAGGCGCTTTCGATAATACGTAACAGGCCATTGAGGAAGCCATGATTAGCAAGGACGTAAGCCCAATGAACACTCGCTGGGTCCTGGCAATGCTAGAGCAAAGAAAAATCAGCTTTGAGCTAGGAGGGAGTGCTGGCTCAATCGTGACCACAAGAGGATGCCCTCAGGGAGGTGTACTTTCTCCTCTACCGTGGGCCCTAATCCTAGACGACCTTCTTCATCTTTTGAAGGGCAATGGCTTTGACGTATAGGGATATGCGGATGACTTAGTAGTCTGCGTAACAGGAATGCATGAAGAAACAATATCCGATTGCATGCAACAAGCCCTGCGCATCATTGAAAGATGCTGCGCTAACAAAGGGTTATCTACCAACCCAAATAAAACAGTCTTGGTGCCTTTCACGAGGCGAAGAAAGCTTTCTATTTTAGAGCCGTCCCTAGGAGGCAGCCGCATAGGTTTTTCTACGGTAGCGAAATACCTAGGGGTAACATTGGACAAAACCCTCACATGGAATGCTCATTTGGAGGCCACCGTAATTAAAGGAACGAGGGGTTTTTTCGCCTGCACTAGACTTAATGGCAAAACATAGAGGCTGTCTCCCAAAATTACATACTGGTCATTTAATATAGTTGTGAAGCCAATAGTCACATACGTTTCTCTAGTCTGGTGGCCTAAGACTGCTCAGAGAAGAGCGGCAACTAAGCGTGTCCGCACACGGAGCGAATCGTCATAGACGCGTATTAGACGCTACATTTGATTTTTGTACGCTTTGTTGCTGAACACAAATATTTGCATGAAGAGCTGCACACGAATCGGCAGCTGCACGAAAGTGGCAAAGCATGAAAGCTACATGCTGCTCAGCGTATGACAATGCTGGTCGCCAGGCGTCGTACGCTTAGAAAAGAGGAAGAAGAAGCATTTGTTTACATTTTTCATTTTCGATTTTTGTGTGCCGTGGCTTAGCTTTCTTTTTTCAAATAAAATTAATTGTTTCTTTTGAAAGAAAAAATAGAAATTTTGTACAACCGGAAGAAAAATGTGTTAATAATGTGCGCAAAATGTATTAATTAATTAAAATTGCAATTTTGACAGTTCTTTGTGTGCTTTTTATTCTGCAGCGTCGTGTGCAGATCTTGAGACGCAGGGAAATTCAATGAAATTACGAGTACGCTTCTATGACGATGCGCCTCGTCTGCGGACTGCCTAAGTTAAGTAACTGCATCGGCTAGTCTGTGTCGGTATAACAGGTGCAATGAGAACATGCCCTGCTGATGCTTTAAGTGCCCTTGTGGAAATACCTCCTTTCCTTATTCTGACAGAGAAGGAGGCCACACTTGCTGCATTAAGACTTCAAAAATGTCCGATCTAAAAATCGGAAATATGACAGGACATATGAAGATAGTCAAGAATTTCATAAATAGTCCTATATTGCAAGTATGTGATGCAATAACTCGTATACTCAGGATCATGCGAAACTTTGAAGTTTCCATCGTAGATCGAGCGCTCTGGGAAACAGAGAATCCTTATGCTGAATCCGATTCGGAGATTTGGTATACGGATGGATCGAAGCTGGAAGATGGTAAAACGGGAGCTGGTATCTATGGACTAATTTACAAAAAATCTGCACCGATGGGTAGGTAGGTAGGTAGGTAGAAGTGGCTGCCGCAAAGGCACACCTAGGCCAGTAATAAAAGGCCCGTTGTGATACCACCAAACACTAGGAAAGTCAATCCCGGGGCCCGGCCATATGGAAAATCCCAGTGCTGTCGGGACTCTCCATATAGCCGAAACCCGGGACTGACACTCCTAACCGACACCGCTACCCCTCCTCGAACCATTTTGATAACTTGATGAAGGCCATCAAGTCCTTTATGTCTAGCTCCGTGACCTGGCTTAAGCTAACCAGGAAGGGAACTCCCAGAGAGCGCCTTCTCGCTCCGCTTAAGGCCGGGCAGTTGCAGATGAGGTGCTCCACCGTTTCCTCTTCCTCATCATCTTTGCAACTCCTGCAGCATCGTCGGTAGGGAACGCCTAGCCTTGCTGCGTGCCTACCAATAAGGCAGTGCCCGGTTAAAACACCTATTAATATGGAGATTTCCTTCCTTTTTAGGGCGTATATGTGTCTAGATCTTTTAAGATCGCATTTTGGCCAGGTTTGCTTGGATATCCGGCACCCTGGGGCTTGTAGCCATCTTTCGTTGGCTTCGCGGAGTGTATGCTCCTTCAGCATTAGCTTGCACGTGGCAAACGGCATACCTATGCGCTCTTTATCTTGAAGAATCTGCTTGGTCGTGCCCTGCCTGGCAAGTTCGTCTGCCCTACAGTTTCCCTCAATGTCCCTGTGTCCCGGGACCCATGTGAGGTTCACGCGGTTCTGTTGGGCCATCTCTTGAAGAGATCGACGACAGCTGAGCGTCAGTTCAGAGTTGAACGAGTAAGAGCCAAGGGCTGTCGCTGAAAATACAGATATCCTGTCCGATGGTACGTTCACCTATCCAAGTCACGGCGTCCATGATTGCAGAAACTTCAGCCTGGAAGACGCTGCAGTGATCAGGTAGTCTAAAGGAGAGTTCTAGGTCCAAATCCCTTGAGTAAACCCCTCCTCCGACTCTGCCGTCTAACTTCGAGCCGTCGGTGTATATACAAGTGCCGCCATTAGTAGCGGGACACCGATCTATGTTCTCCCAGTCTTCCCTGCTGGGAATGTTTATTCTAAAACAACAATCTCCGACTGTTGTGGTCGCACACCGATCTGTGCTCAGAGGGAGAAAGCTGTAAGATCTTAGAATACAGGAGTGTCCAATAGTGCTTGCGCCCCAGACGGACGTTTCCCTTAGACGCACAGCCGATGCTGCTGCTGCCCGGTACCCTTCCAGATCGAGTGGCAAAAAGCCAAGAATGGCCTGGAGAGCTTCATTGGGCGTTGTTCTTAACGCCCCGCTTATACAGATCATGCTCGATCTGTGGACTTTTCCTAACAGATTTAGGTTTGTTGCCTTTCCTAGCGCAGGCCACCATACCACGACTCCATACAGCATAATTGGCTGGATTATCGCAGTGTAGATCCATCTGCAAATTTTGGGGCTGAGCCCCCATTTTTTGCCAATGGCTCTTTTACACGTGTAAAGTGCAATGCACGCTTTCCTCTGGCGCTGGATGACATTCTCCTTCCAGTTAAGCTTTCTATCTAGAACTGTGCCTAGGAATTTGGCTTTGTCAGCTAAGTTCAGGCGCACGCCATCTAGTTCTGGTAGGTTCAGCAGTGGTATCTTGTACCGCCTGGTATAAAGGACAAGCTCCACCTTTCCCGGGTTGATGCTAAGTCCGCAGCGAGAGGACCATGAAGAAACTTCTCGCAGTGCTACTTGCATCAAGTCACACAGGGTTTGTGGGAATTTGCCCCTATATGCAATAGCTAAATCGTCTGCATATGCCACTATCTTCCCGCCCCCCCACCTAGTGTCTCGTAGCAGCGAGTTTACGGTGAGGTTCCATAGGAGCGGGGAGAGAACACCACCCTGAGGCGTTCCTCTTGTGACATAGCGTGAAAGATCAACTGTTCCCAGTGAAGAAACTATTTTCCTTCCCTTTAGTAGTTGATCAATTAGTCCAATAAGAGACCTATTTATGCCCAGGTTTGTTAAAGCAGTGTTAATAGCCTCCGGCCTTATATTGTTGAAAGCCCCTTCGATGTCCAGAAAGGCCACGAGACAGTACTCCTTTTCGTGCAATGATTTTTCAACAATAGAGACTAGGCTGTGGAGCGCAGTTTCCGTTGATTTACCTTTGGTGTAGGCATGTTGATAGCTAGAAATAAGGTTGCTATCAATAGTAGAGGAGAGATAATCGCTAATTATCCTCTCGAAGGTTTTAAGTGCAAAAGACGAGAGACTGATCGGTCTGTAGTCTTTAGGCTCATAGTGTGAGGCCTTCCCAGCCTTTGGAATAAAGACTACCGTGGCGCTTCTCCAGGAGCACGGAATGTAATTAAGAGCCAGGCAGGCTGAATAGAGAACTACCAGCCATTTAGCTGATATTTCCAGCGTGTTTATAAGTTGTGCGGGGAAAATCCCGTCTGGCCCAGCTGCCTTGAACGGCTCAAAGCTTTTGATTGCCCACCTTACCCTTTCCTCCGTAATGGGTATGTTTACCGCCAGGTTTGTTGCAGATGCTACAGGTGCATCATACAAGTTCCCCGGAAAGTGTGTGTTCAGGAGCAGCTCCAGGGTTTCCCCTTCCGTGCTGGTCCAAGATCCGTTAGGCTTCCGTAAATAGCTAATGGCTGTTTGAGTTTTTGATAGCACTCGTCTAAGTCTCGCTGTATCATCGACTTTTTCGACCCCGGTGCAGAAATTTCTCCACGAAGTTCTCTTCGCTTGCCTTAGAGCCTTTTTATAGGCCCTCAGTATAGCTTTATATTCGAGCCATTCAGGCTCCGTACCGATGCTCTTGGCCTTGTTAAATTGCTTCCTGCATGATATACGGAACGAATCCAGGTCGTAAGACCACCAGTGGGGTCTATGTTTGCCGCGTGGTTTTGGTACTGGACAAGCCTGCTCTAGGGCATTTGAGAGCGCCGTTGTGAAGGTCGTTACCAGATCATCCAGTTCTCCCACTGATGAGGGGGCTTGTGGAGGTAATACTGGTAGGTCCCTAGCTAATATTTGGTTATGTAGCTGCCAGTTAGTGTTGCGTGGATTTCGTTTCATAACTGGCTGCTCAACAATAAAGTCTAACACAATTTCTATGTACCGATGGTCAGAAAATGAATGCTCATCAAGAACACGCCATTTTCTGACCCACTCATAAGCGCCTTCGCTACAAACAGTGAGGTCTATAACCTCCCTACGAGCTTTAGTTATAAAAGTAGGCTCGTTACCCACGTTACAAACCACCAGGTTAGTTGTTAGTAGGTAGTCAAACAGAGACTCGCCCCTAGCGTTAATATCGGAGCTTCCCCACTGGACGTGATGAGCATTAGCGTCAGCTCCAATAATAAGATGGCCCGTACAGAAATTATCCACCAGATCTTTCACCTCCTTTTGTGGAGGAGGTTCTTCGGCGTCATAGGGCATATAGACCGACGCCATCGTTAGGCTGGTGCTGCCGACTGTTAAGCTGATCATGCTCGATCTGTGGACTTTTCCTAACAGATTTAGGTTTGTTGCCTTTCCTAGCGCAGGCCACCATACCACGACTCCATACAGCATAATTGGCTGGATTATCGCAGTGTAGATCCATCTGCAAATTTTGGGGCTGAGCCCCCATTTTTTGCCAATGGCTCTTTTACACGTGTAAAGTGCAATGCACGCTTTCCTCTGGCGCTGGATGACATTCTCCTTCCAGTTAAGCTTTCTATCTAGAACTGTGCCTAGGAATTTGGCTTTGTCAGCTAAGTTCAGGCGCACGCCATCTAGTTCTGGTAGGTTCAGCAGTGGTATCTTGTACCGCCTGGTATAAAGGACAAGCTCCACCTTTCCCGGGTTGATGCTAAGTCCGCAGCGAGAGGACCATGAAGAAACTTCTCGCAGTGCTACTTGCATCAAGTCACACAGGGTTTGTGGGAATTTGCCCCTATATGCAATAGCTAAATCGTCTGCATATGCCACTATCTTCCCGCCCCCCCACCTAGTGTCTCGTAGCAGCGAGTTTACGGTGAGGTTCCATAGGAGCGGGGAGAGAACACCACCCTGAGGCGTTCCTCTTGTGACATAGCGTGAAAGATCAACTGTTCCCAGTGAAGAAACTATTTTCCTTCCCTTTAGTAGTTGATCAATTAGTCCAATAAGAGACCTATTTATGCCCAGGTTTGTTAAAGCAGTGTTAATAGCCTCCGGCCTTATATTGTTGAAAGCCCCTTCGATGTCCAGAAAGGCCACGAGACAGTACTCCTTTTCGTGCAATGATTTTTCAACAATAGAGACTAGGCTGTGGAGCGCAGTTTCCGTTGATTTACCTTTGGTGTAGGCATGTTGATAGCTAGAAATAAGGTTGCTATCAATAGTAGAGGAGAGATAATCGCTAATTATCCTCTCGAAGGTTTTAAGTGCAAAAGACGAGAGACTGATCGGTCTGTAGTCTTTAGGTTCATAGTGTGAGGCCTTCCCAGCCTTTGGAATAAAGACTACCGTGGCGCTTCTCCAGGAGCACGGAATGTAATTAAGAGCCAGGCAGGCTGAATAGAGAACTACCAGCCATTTAGCTGATATTTCCAGCGTGTTTATAAGTTGTGCGGGGAAAATCCCGTCTGGCCCAGCTGCCTTGAACGGCTCAAAGCTTTTGATTGCCCACCTTACCCTTTCCTCCGTAATGGGTATGTTTACCGCCAGGTTTGTTGCAGATGCTACAGGTGCATCATACAAGTTCCCCGGAAAGTGTGTGTTCAGGAGCAGCTCCAGGGTTTCCCCTTCCGTGCTGGTCCAAGATCCGTTAGGCTTCCGTAAATAGCTAATGGCTGTTTGAGTTTTTGATAGCACTCGTCTAAGTCTCGCTGTATCATCGACTTTTTCGACCCCGGTGCAGAAATTTCTCCACGAAGTTCTCTTCGCTTGCCTTAGAGCCTTTTTATAGGCCCTCAGTTTAGCTTTATATTCGAGCCATTCAGGCTCCGTACCGATGCTCTTGGCCTTGTTAAATTGCTTCCTGCATGATATACGGAACGAATCCAGGTCGTAAGACCACCAGTGGGGTCTATGTTTGCCGCGTGGTTTTGGTACTGGACAAGCCTGCTCTAGGGCATTTGAGAGCGCCGTTGTGAAGGTCGTTACCAGATCATCCAGTTCTCCCACTGATGAGGGGGCTTGTGGAGGTAATACTGGTAGGTCCCTAGCTAATATTTGGTTATGTAGCTGCCAGTTAGTGTTGCGTGGATTTCGTTTCATAACTGGCTGCTCAACAATAAAGTCTAACACAATTTCTATGTACCGATGGTCAGAAAATGAATGCTCATCAAGAACACGCCATTTTCTGACCCACTCATAAGCGCCTTCGCTACAAACAGTGAGGTCTATAACCTCCCTACGAGCTTTAGTTATAAAAGTAGGCTCGTTACCCACGTTACAAACCACCAGGTTAGTTGTTAGTAGGTAGTCAAACAGAGACTCGCCCCTAGCGTTAATATCGGAGCTTCCCCACTGGACGTGATGAGCATTAGCGTCAGCTCCAATAATAAGATGGCCCGTACAGAAATTATCCACCAGATCTTTCACCTCCTTTTGTGGAGGAGGTTCTTCGGCGTCATAGGGCATATAGACCGACGCCATCGTTAGGCTGGTGCTGCCGACTGTTAAGCTGGCAGCTGTAACGTCACCATTTGAGTAGTTGGGTAATAGAAAGGTGTTTAGCTCAGACTTTGCCAAAATACAGGTTCTGACCTTGCCCTCATCATTGGCTTGGATGAGCTTGTACCCCTTAGTCCCCAATCCACAGATCCTAGAGCTATTGACCCAGGGCTCTTGGATAAGGACCACGTCTACGTCGCCTTTAGAAAGACGACTGCTTAAAACAGCCGAGGCTGCTTTAGATTTGTGCAGATTTATCTGAAGCACCACCAACATGAGAGAGCTCAGCCATCCCTGCCGCCAGCGTATCGTCGAGGTCTGGCCTGTTCCGGGGGCTGTCTCTCAACGAGGAGTTGTTCAGAGCACCTGCACGATTTGGCGTGGCGGGAACCCTGCTGTCTGAAGCAGCATCAACGTTAGTGTGCTCAGGTTTAGCCACGATCGTGACGTCGAGGCCTTCTTCGTCAAGCAGGATTTCTTCTATCGCCGAGTTGTTCGCAGCACCATCGCAATTTGACGTGGCGGATAACATACTTTCCGCGTCGGACTCCTCTGCTTCCCCTTCCGATGCCTCGATCTCCGAGTCCTCCGGAGCGTCCGGAATAGCAGCGCGCTGTGCATCGCCACGGTATACGTGGATCACGATCTGACCCAAGCCGTAATGCACTCGTCCGTTGCACCGTTTAAGGGGCTCGAGCGCCTCCTTATTCAGAGTGATAACCACCTGTCTATTGGGCCCAACCACATCATCGACCAGATTGACGCCCCAATCCTGCGTCGGGAGAGACGGATTCCAGACCTGCAGCATCTCAAGAATATTCTCGGGTTCTGCA
Source organism: Campiglossa producta (assembly GCA_964058755.1). NCBI lineage: Eukaryota > Metazoa > Arthropoda > Insecta > Diptera > Tephritidae > Campiglossa > Campiglossa producta. Next base: position 46,645,167 of record CAXKVI010000003.1, on the reverse strand, counting down.
GGGACGGCAGGAATCCATGCCCTTGCCCTTGGCCGAGCAGGAATGTCCTTCCAGTCGACGACATCTAGTCTTGCCCCTGGGTAGACTTCACCCAGTCTTGCAACTGCTGCCTAATACAGTGCTACAGTTCTTGCATCCTCGCACGCGAATATTTTGATCTGACCTTGGTGCCAGCCCGCGTCAGTACCTCGCGGCGGACTACCCGGAGACTCACGCATTAAGTGGAGGAGGGCCCTGCCCATTTCATTCCGGACATACAGCCACTGGTCTTTGGGGATGGACCAACGGTCGTTACCTCGGTCAATGAAACCTATAAGGATTCTGTCCTTGGTTACTTCAGCAAAGCTGAGTTTTCCCACTACGGGGTTGACCTGATGCCGCTTCGGATGGGGGTCTACCTCTCCGTCCGATCTCTGGCGTTTGAAAGGATTACCGTTCACCCTCTTAGGCACATAGGGCCTCTGGAAATTTGGTATCAGAGCTTTCGCTTCCTCCACCATCTTCCTTTCTTCCGGCGACAGCTTCTCCTGCGATGCTCCCTCATATTTTTTAAGGATCCTTCCGGCCTTTCTTTTATCCCAGTACGCAAAGCGTCGGGGAGATGCCTCTTGGGGGGGATTCAGACTCGTAGTTGCCATCGCGGTCTCTCCCTTTGCGGCGTCGTCCTTCTCTTTCGAAACTCTGAAACCAGGTCGTGAGACCATTGCCCCAGATGTGAAGAGATTGGGTTTCGTACCAGCGCTTGATGGAAGTTTAGCTTCCGCCGTTTTCTGCTTGACTGCGTAGGCAGCCGCACTGCTGCTTGCTCCCATCAAGTCACTCTTACTTGATAGCAGTTTGGGGGATGACTGACCCGTAGTTTCCATCGCTGTCGGCCTCCCAGTTAACTTTGAGGCGGAGTTTGTCCTCCGGCGTTGTGTTTTCGCTTGCTCCAGCATAGTTCTTCTCTGCTGCGGAGTAAACGAAGTCGTTAATTGCTTTGTATTTTGTGTGTTCTTCATCTTGTTCGTACGACCCCTCGCCGGACAAGGCCAGCTTAGGGTCAAGGGTAGTGTAAGGGGAAGTGTGTCGTCCGCCGCGGCAGAGCCCCATACCGCGGTAAGACCATAGTTACTCCCTGAGGCGGCCCGGTATCAGTGAGGCTCCGTTCGACTACAGCCACGATTTTCCTCCCGGCTGCAAACGTCCAATGGGCACGGTATCGCATAACACCCTGGTTTGGGAGGGAAAAGTTTTGCACATTTATATAGCGAGCCGCTTGCTTCAAGACAGACGCCCGCTTACAGCCGCACCTCTTGGTGTACAGACGCTGCGAAAAAGACCCCGGTGAGCCCTTAAACCAAGTATGTCAGAGTGGCCCCCCCGGGGCTCCCTCTCTTTCTGCCGCGAGCCTAGGTAGCTCAACGTTGCCCAGAGTGCACGAACGAGGACGCAAGAGTCGGGATTGAGCGCGGTCACTCAGCAACCACACCCCATTACACTCCAACACCGATGGGTAACTACCCCAATATCTTTCAAGCGGAAATCCACACAATATAATTATGTGGCAGAGAATGCCTCCGAAGAAGACTATCCTCTAGGCGAATCTACATTATGTCGGACAGTCAGGCCGCCCTACGTGCCTTGCAGTCTTACACTATAACCTCGAAGCTTCTTGATGAGTGCGTCGCAGTCCTTAATGATCTGGAAGCCAAAAACAAAGTTTTGTTAGGTTGGGTCCCAGGGCATGAAGGGCATGAGGGCTACGAAAAAGCAGATCACCTGGCAAAACATAGTGCTCTACAGCATTTTATGGTCCGGAACCCTTTTGTGGACTCACTAAGGCCCACGTAAAGGAGGCCATAAGCAACTGGGAAAATAAACAGTTTAGGCAGCATTGGCTTAGCAGCCTAGGGCAGGCCAAACTCCTTATAGAACCCTGACAAAGAGCATCAGCCAGACTCATTAATCTAAGGGGGGTGGATCTAAGAACCCTCACTGGGTATTTTACGCGACATTTCGGTCTGCGTTATCACCTGAGTAAGCTGAATCTGTCAGATAAACAATTTGTCGGTTTTGCGAACTGGACGAAGAAACGCCGGTTCATATACTCTGCGAATGCATTGCGTTGGCAAGAAAAGAGTCTGCTACCTAGGTGGGGTCAGTCTTAATCCGTTCGTAATATGGAATAAAAACCTGAGGAGGTGCTCAAATTTATAAAGAGCCTATTACAGGTTTTGAAATTATATGCATTATAAGAACCTTAAAAAGTTCTAGTTCATGTGGTGAGGATGGGATTTCCAATTTAATTCTAAACAAGTAAGGAAAGCTGTCTTCGGCTGTGCCGAAGGCTATATACCTTTCATGAATAAGCGTCACGATTTTCACTGTTCGATCCCCAGTACAGCCTGTTTCAATTTAACTATATTTACTATACACATTACACATCTTTGTTATAATTTAAAAAAACTTACAAAATAATAGGATCCGAGTTATCCGAACAATCTATTGTATGGAGGCTATATATTATACGTGTTCAATTTTAATGACTTACACTATACACATTACATATGTAGAAAGTACTAAAGGTGCAATATTTTACGTTCCTAACTTTTTAAATGCGGAAGTATTGGCCAAAAAACCTTATATCGGAACAACCGGTTGTATGGGGCTACATATATGTTATATTTACCCGATCTTCTTGATTTTCCTCTACACACTACATAAATTGAAAGTACTCAAGTTGCAAAATTGTATGTTCCTAACTTTTTAATTGCAGAAGTTTTGGCCAAAAAAACCTTATATCTGAACAATCGGTTGTATGGGGGCTATATGTTACATTTGCCCGATCTTGTTGATTTTCACTATATACACTACATAAATAGAAAGTACTCGAGATGCAAAATTTTACGTTCCTAACTTTTTAATTGCAGAAGTTTTGGCCAAAAAACCTTATATCTGAACAATCGGTTGTATGGGGGCTATATGTTACATTTGCCCGATCTTGTTGATTTTCACTATATACACTACATAAATAGAAAGTACTCGTGTTGCAAAATTTTACTTTCCTAACTTTTTAATTGCAGAAGTTTTGGCCAAAAAACCTTATATCTGAACAATCGGTTGTATGGGGCTATATGTTACATTTGCCCGATCTGGTTGATTTTCACTATATACACCACATAAATAGAAAGTACTCGAGTTGCAAAATTTTACGTTCCTAACTTTTTAATTGCAGAAGTTTTGGCCAAAAAACCTTATATCTGAACAATCGGTTGTATGGGGGCTATATGTTACATTTGCCCGATCTTGTTGATTTTCACTATATACACTACATAAATAGAAAGTACTCGAGTTGCAAAATTTTACGTTCCTAACTTTTTAATTGCAGAAGTTTTGGCCAAAAAACCTTATATCTGAACAATCGGTTGTATGGGGGCTATATGTTACATTTGCCCGATCTGGTTGATTTTCACTATATACACTACATAAATAGAAAGTACTCGAGTTGCAAAATTTTACGTTTCTAACTTTTTAATTGCAGAAGTTTTGGCCAAAAAACCTTATATCTGAACAATCGGTTGTATGGGGGCTATATGTTATATTGGTCCGATCTTGTCAGTTCCGACAAATGATTCCTATATTACAAAATGGTGGCCACATACAAAATTTCAGCCAGATATCTCAAAAATTGAGGGACTAGTTTGCGTTCAAACAGACAGACGGACAGACGGACATGGCTAAATCAACTCATCTCGTCATCCTGATCATTTCGGTATACTTATTGATGGGTCTATCTCTTCTTCTTCTCATATTTACAAACATCGGACCAAAGTTATAATACCATTTCATGTTCATGAAAGGTATAAAAAGATATCTTTTAATGTAGCTGATATATTGATATACTTATTCAACAACAGCATTACTCAAGATATTTTTCCCGATTGTCTTTAAATCTCTTATAACATTATCATTTTTCTACTGATTATAATCTGGTAAGTGTCAAAATGTTCCGTAATGAACAGGCTATTGACTCACGGTGTAAAACAGGAATTAATGGAATATTTCACTTAGAAAAATTACATACAAAATGATGAATATAGAAAAAAAAAGTGAAAATTTGCACAAAATTTTTTTTTTTTTATTCGCTATAACTTCGTCACTTCAAAACCGATTAAAATAAATTTTACAAGGTAAAAACAGTATTTCATCCTCTCCTGATAAAGTGAAACAGCATAAAAATCGAAGCAGTATTAGCGGAGATATTGACGAATTAGTAGTCCTACTTTTTTTTATCTCAAAAACTGAAATTTCAAAATATCTCAAAAACTGTTCTACTTTTAAATCAAATGTTTACATATTTGGAATCAGCAGGAAATTATACATAGGAATCATGTATCAAATGTCGTGGAGTTGTAAATTTTTGAAAATTTGTCGGATAGTGTAATTATAGACCGATATTACTGCTCTCGGCCATATCTAATGTCTACTAAGCTCTGGAAGAGAAAAGAAGTTGCGCGGGTCTTTTTGTTGACATAACAAAATCTTTTGACCATATATGGTCGATAGGCGTATACTTTTGGATAAACTATATAGTTCAGGACTCCGCGGTGTTATGCCTAAGTGGCTTAAATCGTATCCTTCAGGCAGAATGCAAAAAGTTAAAGTAGAATGTAACTATAGTCGCTTACAGCTTGTTAATATGGGCGTTCCCCAAGGCTCGGTTCTTGGTCCAATATTGTTCTTGATCTATATTAATTCAATATTTAAGCTACCATTTAGAGGCAAGACAACTGCCTTTGCAGACGATCTTGCAATTGCGTACAGTGAAGCGAATTACTTTCAACTAATATATGATATTAACCATGATATACATTTGTTACGAACATGGTTCGCCTGATTGTAAGTAGTAAAACTAGACTTATGTACTTCAGCCATGTTCTTAAAGAACAGCCAAGTTATGACATCATGTTTCATTCCGCGGCATGCTCTCGTTTCAACGAGGGGATCTTTTGATTGCAATAGAAGCTGTAGTGAGAGCTGCTTCAGTGTCGAAGTTGTAGAAAATTTCAAATACCTAGGTATTACAATAGACAACCATTTGAGTTGGTCTGAACGGGTTGCTTTCCGCTTTTTTGGAAATTCTGCATTCATAATTCCGGAAGTCGAAACACCGGAAATCAAAATTATGGAAGTCAATATTCTGGAATCCAGAATTCTGGATAACGAAATTCTAAATTGCAAAATTCTGGAAACCAAACTTCTGAAATTCAAAATTCTGCAATTAAGTTGTGCGCACTTTTTTTGTTATCAACACGCATTTTTAATCATTAATTACAGAATTTTGCCTTTAACCCATTTTCGGCCGCTGGTCGACTTTTCGACCACCAACTTTGGACATCTATATCTTTGAACTAATGTAATACTTTCGTGATCTGTTTGCATTGCTAGTTAATTCAGAACTTATTTAGTACTAAGAGTGCAAAAATTTTACCAAAAAAAATTTAACTACAATTTTAGTATATGGATGAAAATACTACTAATTTTAGTCGTTTTTTGTTCAGATAAAAAAAAAAAAGAGAAACCAAAAATAAAAAAAACTTTATTTCAAATTTTTTTAAATAAAAAATATCATATTTTGAGAGTAAAACAATTGCAATGTCAATTTTGCAATAACTCTAACATTTTAAAGCACGTAAACTTTGGTGGTCGAAAAATCGACCGCTGGCCGGAAGCTGGTAAGTTGGATATATGTATTAGTTTCAGGCAGTACATGTTTTATTGTTAACAGCAATGCAAGCAGAATCTGTCTGCTCTTCTTGACTTTATTTTGGGGTCTCCGGGTTGTACGACGCGAGCTACTGATGCGGGTTGGCACCAGGTTCGGATTAAAGTATTCGCGTGCGAAATTGCTACAACTGTTGAACTGTACTAGGCAGCAGTTGGAAGACTGGGTGAAGTCTACTCAGGGGCAAGAATCGAGGTCGTCGACTGGAAGGACATCCCGGATCGGCCAAGGGCAAGGGCATGGATTCCTGACATCCCTGCGCAACCTGAGAGAATTATCACAATGCTGCGGGTCATGAATCCGTCCCTCCCTACGCAGGACTAGTGTCAATCTGGTCGGGGATGCGGTAGGGCCTGATAGGCAGGTAATCTTCACCTTGACAGCCAATCCTGGGCGCACCAATGTTGATGCTACCATAGATAGTAGGGTTTCCGCTACGCCAAACCGTGCAGGTGGTCTGAACAACTCGTCGATGGAAAACAGCCTCCTAGACTAAGTAGACCTCGACGATACGCCGGAAGCAGGGAAGTCTGAGCTCTCTCATGTTGGTGGTGATTCAGATAAACCTACATAAATCTAAGGCAGCCTCGGCTGTTTTAAGCAGTCCCCTTTCTAAAGGCGATATAGACGTGGCCCTTATCCAACAGCCCTGGGCCAATAGCTCAAGGATCTGTGGATTGGGAACAAAGGGGCACAAGCTTATCCAAGCTAATGAGGAGGGCAAGGTCAAAAACTGTATTTTGGTCAAGTCTGAGCTGAACACCTTTCTCTTACCCAACTATTCAAATGGTGACGTTACAGCTGCCAACTTAACGGTCGGCAGCACCAGCCTAACGATGGCGTCAGTCTACATGCCCTACGACGCCGAAGAATCTCCTCCACAATGCTCCAGTGGGGAAGCTCCGATTATAACGCTAGGGCCGAGTCTCTGTTTGACTACCCACTAACAACGAACCTGGTGGTTTGTAAAGTGGGTAACTAAAATGTTTTTAGAAATAAAAGAGTTTAAAATTCGTTGAAGCAAATTTGTTTTCGTTGCAGAGATTTTTATTTAAATATGCTATACCATTAACGGCCAGCGGTCGATTTTCGACCACTCTATATTAAGGAAACGGACGGACGGAATTTTTTAAAATTTGTTTTTTTTCTTGATTAGGGCCCAATAAACGCTGTCTTAAAAGGAAAATAAAAAATTATGGCTATTTCTTGTAGCGGCCGAAAATGGGTTAACATTTAACTGGACTTGTTCTGAAGGCATTAAAAACAAATGTACCGTGCGTATTGACACACACTTTCATGGCTGTGAAATGTTATACGAAAAAAAAAAAAAATTAACATTCTCATGATCCATGTGTGCATAAAAAATCGGTTGCAGAAACAAATAATCTCGTTAAAAATATGGTTCGCTCGAGCTTTCTGCAGCCTAGCCAAAGGATTCGGCGTTCGGTATCTATCATGATATAAAAAAATAAAGGTATTTTCACTTTGACATAAACTGTGTTAGTTGTCATTCGTATATTTTGCCAGTTGATCACAGAGCGCTGCCACCTCAACAAATAAAAAAAAGTCGGTTAATGCTAATTGCGATTAATTTGACAGTAACCGTAAAAAATACGTCAATTAAATCCCAGTTTGCGTCAAGCGTAGATTGTGAAATCGGCCCTATGGATATATTCTTACACCTGTAAACAAAAAAAAGTTCGGATATAACTTACCATCAGCAAAAGCACCAAATAACCACACTTAAAATACATTTTTTAGTATTTATGTTGTCATTTTTTTAAATTTTTTTTGGATGCATTTTCATTTTTCTTTTCATTATATTTCCTATTCAAAAATTAGTGCAATTACCGAGCTTTGAGGTGTCTGGCTGAAGTTTTTGCCATGGGACGAAATCTAGAAATGATTGAAATTACTTAAGCGTAGTGTCCTACGAAACATGTGAAAAGATCCGTCATTTAAAAACAGTAAAAGTGGGACAAACAAGAGAAAGCAAATTAATAGGAAAATAAAAGTTCCCGAACCTTGAGGTGTCTGGCTGAAGTATTTGCCATGGGACGAAGTCTAAAAATGCCCGATACTACTTGAGGGTAGTATTCTAGAAAAATGGGAAAATATTGGGTAGTTAAAAGCAGCCAAAGTGGCCCAAATGCGTGAAATTGGTAAAACAGAATAAATTTCCATAGGAAAATCCGCGAACTGTGGGTGTCTGGCTGGAGCCTTGTCACTGGTACGGGTCTAACAACACTTGATACTGACGCGGGGTAGTAATCAAATATGTGAAAATCATGAAATTAAATAAATTATTTCAATAAACTTCAAAATTTTTTCCGATTGAAGTTTAAATTGGTTCTTTTTTGGTATGAAAATACGGTAGCTCATTTTCAAAAGGAAACGTCACTAACACGGTTTATGTCAAATAAGGGCAATGGCGACCAAGAAGAAGAAGTAGAACTACCCCTATATTCTTTTACCATGGTATCTATAACAGAAAAACATATTGGACATTATCTTCCATCAAGAAATGACCTTAAGTTAAAGATTAGAAGAAAACGGAACAGTTTAAAATGTTTTAAAGAGCCAACTTGTACTCTCACGGTAAAACACCGTTCTAAAATGCAGCACCACAGGTCTCAATTTTAGATTTTCGTTCTTGATTTTTTATCTTAAAAAAAGAACACTTGGTCTTGAAAATATACCACTCTGTCTCAAAATAACAACCAGGTTCTTGAAATGCGAACGTTACCGAAAATGGAACGGTCGGTGTTGTCATCAGAACGATGTTGACGAAAATAGAACGGCCGGTGTTATCATCAGAACACATAACAAGAACGTTACAACATCGTTGCATACTTCTAGGCATTTAGTCTGTAAACAACTTTAACAGAACAAATCCAACAGCGAAGATACACACTGTCATTGCTGTCATAGAACAAAGTTGCAATTAGACGCCGCCAAAGATAAGTACGCGTTCCGCAGTCAAAGCAGTGTGAGCTTGAGTCCCGGTCGAGGCAAACCACAAAACAACGTGAGAAATAATTGTCATTCAGAAGAACTCTGAAAAATTATTATACCCAGCTGTACTTGTACACAGGGTATTATAACTTTGTTAGGATAACGGTTGGTTGTACAGGTATAAAGGAATAGAGATAGATATAGACTTCCATATATCAATATGATCAGGATCGAAAAAAAATTTGATTGAGCCATGTCCGTCCGTCCGTCCGTCCGTCCGTCCGTCCGTCCGTCCGTCTGTCCGTTAACACGATAACTTGAGCAAATAATGAGATATCTTCACCAAATTTGGCATGCGTACTTATTTGGGTTCAGAATAGATTGCTATTGAAAATGGGTAAAATCGGACCATAACCACGCCCCTTTTTCGATATCGAAAATTTCGAAAAACGTATAAAATGGGTTAATTCAATATTAGAAGCAGCTACAATGATAAAATTTGCAATATGTATTGATTTAGATGTTCTAAGGCCGATTTTATAAAAATTTTTGAAAAGGGGGCGTGGTACCGCCCACGTATCTTTGAAGAAATTTTAAAATTTTGACTCTTAATAACTTCAGAACAGTTTATGCTAGTATAACGAAATTTCGTAGAGGACATACTATTGTTGTGGTAAATTCAGCTATAGAAAATAAACGAAATCGCTTCGCGACCACGCCTACTTTTTCATAAAAGTTATATTGAAAGGAGGTGGAAATATTGAAAAGTCCATATCTAATTAACTGATTTCGCTATAATAATATAATTTGGTACATACATCAACTTTCATATTCTTTACATAATTTTTTCAAAATTTTGGAAAGTGGGCGTGGCACAGCCCACTTATGAGTCAAGCAATTTTTAAATTCGACTGCTAACAACTTCAGAACGGTGTGAGATAGATTTACGAAACTAGGTACCAGGCATGTTATGTTTATGTAGAGTACTACCACAGAAAATAAGAAAAATCGGTGAACGATCACGCCCACTTTATGTGCACAGCTGGGTATGTAATGTTCGGTTTCACCCGAACTTAGACTTCCTTACTTGTTTTTTTTTTTAATTTATTTTACTTTGACCCAAAATGATCCTAAAATAAGCCTATACCTTCTCAGAATAAGTTACAAATGTTCAATCAGGTCCAAACTGTTCATGGAATACAAAACATGTTCTTGAAAAGTCCGTTCTCAAAATAAGACAATCGTTCACGAGTCAAGTCAAAACGTTACTGACAGACTTTCGTGCACGAATGTTCTCAGTTTTGAAAAAATAGACATTCCTTTATTATCACTTTATGTTTTGGAAGGTCAACTATTTATTTTAAGTGAGAAAGTTATTAAAGTTATGGCGAATGCATTCTTATTTTTGGAACAAAATCTTCGCTGTAGTTGTTAAATGAGAGCGACTGCTGGATTATGGATGGTACATTTGACTTTGTTCCAACCATGACGAGGAAGCTATTTTCCATACACGGAAGAGTAAAAAGACAAATTGTTTCGCTGGTTTTCTGTCTTATGACCAAAAAATCAAAGTCAATGTATATTTCTTAAATATAAGCAAATTTATTAAAATACACGATTTTGCTCAAATTTTGGAATTAATTCTGGAAAACGTAAATTCCGGAATTATGAAAATCCAGAATTTTAAAATACAGCCAAAAAAGGCGAAGGAAGTGCGGAATTCCGATTTCCAGAATTTTGTCGACCCAGAATTTTGATTCCGAAATTTTGACTTAGAATATGGGTATCAAACGAAATGTGAAGGCCCCAGGTTTCACTTGGACATCAACATATTTCTACAAATTTATCGATAACTGAGTTATCGGTCAAAATGTGGTTGCCCGAAAACCTTAAAATTTCCCTACAATATGGGTATCAAACGAAAGGGAAAGGCCACAGGTTTCATTTGGACATCGACATATTTCGATAAATTTATCGATAACTGAGTTATCGGTCAAAATGTGGTTGCCCCCAAACCCTAAAATTTCCCTAGAATATGGGTATCAAACGAAAGGGAAAGGCCACAGGTTTCATTTGGACTTCGATAAATTTATCGATAACTGAGCTATCGGTCAAAATGTGGTAGCCCGAAAACCTTAAAATTTCCCTACAATATGGGTATCAAACGAAAGGTGAAGGCCCCAAGCTTCATTTGGACATCGACATATTTCGATAAATTTATCGATAACTGAGTTATCGGTCAAAATGTGGTTGCCCCCAAACCCTAAAATTTCTCTAGAATATGGGTATCAAACGAAAGGGAAAGGCCACAGGTTTCATTTGGACTTCGATATATTTCGATAAATTTATCGATAACTGAGTTATCGCTCAAAATGTGGTTGCCCGAAAACCTTAAAATTTCCCTACAATATGGGTATCAAACGAAAGGTGAAGGCCCCAGGTCTCATTTGGACTTCGATATATTTCGATAAAGTTATCGATAACTGAGTTATCGGTCAAAATATGATTGCCCAAAAACCTAAAAAATTCCCTACAATATGGGTATCAAACGAAAGGGAAAGGCCACAGGTTTCATTTGGACTTCGATATATTTCGATAAATTTATCGGTAAGTGAGTTATCGGTCAAAATATGATTGTCCAAAAACCTAAAAATTTCCCTACAATATGGGTATCAAACGAAAGGTAAAGGCCCCAGGCTTCATTTGGACATCGACATATTTCGAAAAATTTATCGATAATTGAGTTATCGGTCAAAATGTGGTTGCCCGAAAACCTTAAAATTTCCTTACAATATGGGTATCAAACGAAAGGTGAAGGCCCCAGGTTTCACTTGGACATCGACATATTTCGAAAAATTTATCGGTAACTGAGTTATCGGTCAAAATATGATTGCCCAAAAACCTAAAAAATTCCCTACAATATGGGTATCAAACGAAAGGTGAAGGCCCCAGGTTTCATTTGGACATCGACATATTTCGATAAATTTATCGATAACTGAGTTATAGGTCAAAATGTGGTTGCCCAAAAACCTAAAAATTTCCCTACAATATGGGTATCAAACGAAAGGTGAAGGCCCCAGGCTTCATTTGGACATCGACATATTTCGAAAAATTTATCGATAATTGAGTTATCGGTCAAAATGTGGTTGCCCGAAAACCTTAAAATTTCCCTACAATATGGGTATCAAACGAAAGGTGAAGGCCCCAGGTCTCATTTGGACTTCGATGTATTTCGATAAATTTATCGGTAACTGAGTTATCGGTCAAAATATGATTGTCCAAAAACCTACAAAATTCCCTACAATATGGGTATCAAACGAAAGGTGAAGGCCCCAGGTCTCATTTGGACTTCGATATATTTCGATAAATTTTTCGGTAACTGAGTTACCGGTCAAAATATGATTGCCCAAAAACCTAAAAAATTCCCTACAATATGGGTTTCAAACGAAAGGGGAAGGCCCCAGGTTTCATTTGGACTTCAATATTTTTCGATAAATTTATCGAAAACTGAGTTATCGGTCAAAATATGATTGCCCAAAAACCTAAAAAATTCCCTACAATATGGGTATCAAACGAAAGGTGTAGGCCCCAGGTTTCATTTGGACATCGACAAATTTCGATAAATTTATCGATAACTGAGTTATTGTCAAAATGTGAGGCCAAATACCTTAAAATTTCCTAACAATATGGGTAACAAATGAAAGTGGAAGTCCAGAGGTTTCGTTTGGACTGCTGTGTTTTTCGATATATTTATCGATAATTTCATAGGACATTTTACTAAAAAGTAAAAAATAAATATAGTTTAAAAAAACTAAAACTCACGCTTTTAGAGAGTATTGAACTAAAAATTTGAAAATAATTTTAAAAACCCTACACAGTAGGGCAAATCCTAGAAAAGTGAGTTGAAATTGAGGAAAATTGGCTTTGTTGTTTCCAAAATATCGCTATTGTCAAGAGGATAGACCGAGCTTCTCAGAAACATATACTTTTTATATGAAAAATGTTGGTAACCCTGTTCAAATTGATTTCAAAGAGTTAAGGTACAAAAAATCGAAAAAATTGTTAAAAGCAGCACCCTTTTCTTTCTCTATGGCTTCCATAATTTTATAGTAAGATACTAGAATTAATACCAGTGAGTGCTGTAAGAAGGGTTAAATAAATGAACTGAAGCTAAGTTTTATGTGGTGCTTAGCTGTAATACATATAATTTCTTGCTAAAATTGTAAATAGCAAAATGAAACGTAAGTGACGCCAAAACATATAAAAGTTATCTTAATTTCAAAACCGACCTTTGAAATAAGCTCATATATTAAAGTTTCTTTTAAATTTACTTTCTAAACAAATCTGCATCATTTAAAATTTAAAACTTAAGCCATTTTTATAATTATTGCCATATAAAAAGTGAAACGTAAGTGACGCCAAGAAAAATAAGGTGCATTTTTTTTGACGATCGAGCAGCCAACTGTAGAAAAAAGTATTTATGCTGCTATAATGAAAACATGGAGGGATAGTATAATGCTGGATAGTGAACGTGAGAAGATCCAAAAGTCAAAAAACAGAAAATATCCAATATGATACAGAAGCGCTATTGGGGTTAAGAGATTTCGAAAGTGACATACGTATTATATGTGTGCTTAAAAAGATGGATAGATAAAAATATACACCTTTCGATGCAGTATAAAAAAAATATATTATTGCGTACGTTGGGTGCTGCATTTTTATACCCAGCTGTACTTGTACACAGGGTATTATAACTTTGTTAGGATAACGGATTGGACGTTTGCAGCCGGGAGGCAAATCGTGGCTGTATTTGAACGGAGCCTCTCTGATACCGGGTCGCCTCAGAGAGTAAGCATGGCCTTACCGCGGTACGGGGCTCTGCCGCGGCGGACGACACATTTTCCCCTACTCTTCCCTTGACCCTAAGCTGGCCGTGTCCGGCGATGGGTCGTACGAACAAGATGAACTCAAATAACCCAAATAAAAACGATAAATTTAAAAAACAAACAACGCCAAATTTCACTCCTCAGCAAAGGAGAGCTATGGAGGAACAGGCGAGAAAGCAACAACAACGCCGGAGGACAACCTCCGTTCCACAATCAAGGGGGGGATCGACAGCGATGGCAACTACGAGTCGGTCAACCAACCCTCTATCGACTAAGATTGACTTGATGGGAGCTAGCACCACTGCGGTTGCCAACGCAACTAAGCGGACAACGGCAGATGCTAAACTCCCATCAACCGCTGATATGAAAACCAGTATCTTTACGTCTGTGGCAGCGGTCTCACGACCTGGCCTCGGAGTTTCGAAGGAGAAGGAAGCTGCAACTGAGATTTCGGCAAGGAGAGCGACCGCGATGGCAACTACGGGTCCGCACTCCCAGGAGACATCTCCCCGCCGCTTCACATACCACTAGAAAAGATTGGCTGCAAAGATCCTGAAGAGGTATGAAGGGGTACCGCAGGAATCGCTGTCGCCGAATTCCAGTAAATCGGTAGAGCTAGCGAAAGCTGTGATACCGGATTTCCAAAATTCTTACATGCCAAAGAGGTTAAAAGTTAACCCTTTCAAGCGCCAGAGATCGGACCTGGAGTTAAATCCCCCTCCCAAGCGGCATCAGAATACCCCTGGAGCGGGCAAACTAAGCTTTGCTGAGGTAACCAAGGACAGGATCCTTATAGGCGTCCTTGACCGAGGCAATGACCGTCTGGCCATCCCTAAGGACCGGTGGCGTTACGTGCGAAATGAACTCGGCAACATTCTTCTCAATGTTGCTCCAGAGTTTCCGGGTAGTTCGGCGCGAGTAACGGATGCGGGTTGGCACCAGGGTCAGATTAAATTACTCGCATGCGAGGATGCAAAAACCGTAGCACTGTACAAGGCAGCAGCTGCTAAGCTGGGTGAAGTCTACAAGGGCGCAAAGATAGAGGTCGTCGACTGGAAGGACATTCCAGCTCGTCCAAGGGCAAGGGCGTGGATTCCGGCCATCCCTGACGAACCCGAGAGAATTCTCGGGATGCTACGGCTAATGAATCCGTCCCTGCCAACGCATGACTGGAGTGTCAATCTGGTCGGGGATGCGGTAGGGCCCGACAGACAGGTGGTGTTCACCATGAATAAAGAGTCAATCGAGCCCCTCAAAAGGTGCAATGGCCTAGTACACTACAGCGTAGGCCAGATCGTTATCCACGTATATCGTGGTGATGCTCAGCGCGCTGCCTTCTCGGCTGCTCCGGGGGAACCGGAAAACGAATTACCAGAAGAGGAAGCGGAGGATTCCGATGCGGAAAGCATGTTATCCGCCACGTCCCTTGGCGATAGTGCTGTGAACAACTCGGAGATGGAGGACAGCCTACAGGACGAGGAAGCCCTCGACGTCACGGTGGTAGCAGCCAACGCTGAGCGATTAACATCTAACGCTACAGACAGCAAGACTCCTGCAACGCCATATCGGGCAGTTAATCGGAACAACTCGTCGTTGATAGGCAACCTCCGGGATGGGGCAAACCTCGACGATATGGGGACGGCAGGGAAGTCTGTGCGCTCTCATGTTGGTGGTGCTTCAGATTAATCTGCACAAATCTAAAGTAGCTTCGGCTGCTTTAAGTAGAGGTCTTTCTAAAGGCGACGTGGATGTGGTCCTCATACAAGAACCCTGGGTCAATAGCTCGAGAATCTGCGGATTGGGGACTAAGGGCTTCAAGCTCATTCGAGCCAGCGAGGAGAGCAAAGTCAGAACGTGTATTTTGGTCAAGTCTGAGTTGAACTCCTTTCTCCTACCTAACTACACCAATGGTGATATTACCGCTATCAGTCTAACGGTCGACAGCACCCGCCTGACGGTGGCGTCGGTCTATATGCCCTACGACGCCGAAGAACCCCCACCACAAACGGAGGTGAAAGACCTGGTGTCAAATTTCTGCACGGGTAATCTTATTATTGGAGCGGACGCTAATGCTCACCATGTCCGATGGGGGAGCTCCGACATCAATGCCAGGGGCGAGTCTCTGTTTGATTACCTCTTAACAACCAACCTGGTGATTTGCAACGTGGGTAATGAGCCTACTTTTATCACTAAGACCCGCAGGGAGGTCATAGACCTCACTATCTGTAGTGAAGGCGCTTATGAGTGGGTCAGAAAATGGCGGGTTCTGGAAGAACATTCTTTCTCCGACCACCGTTACATAGAAATGGTTTTAGACTTTATAGTAGAACAACCAATCATGAAGCGCAATCCACGTAACACTGATTGGCAGTTACACAATGAAATATTAGACAGAGACCTACCAGTACTGCCCTCACAAGTCCCCTCATCAGTAGAGGAGCTGGAGGATCTTGTTACTACATTTACATCGGCGCTCTCAAATGCTCTAGGACAGGCTTGTCCAGTGCCAAAACCACGCGGTAAACACAGGCCACATTGGTGGTCCTACGATTTGGACTCGCTCCGAATATCATGCCGGAAACAATTTAACAAGGCCAAGAGCTTCGACTCTGAGCCTCATTGGCACGAATATAAAGCTAAACTAAGGGCCTACAAAAAAGCTCTGAGACAGGCGAAGATAACCTCGTGGAGAAATTTCTGCACTGGCGTCGAAAAGGTCGACGACACAGCGAGACTTAGACGAGTCCTCTCGAAAAGTCAAACAACCATCAGCTATTTGCGAAAGCCTGACGGATCCTGGACCAGCACGGAAGAGGAAACCCTTGAGCTGCTCTTGAACACACATTTTCCGGGGAATCTGCATGATGCACCACTAGCACCTGCAACAAACCTGGCAGTAAATATACCCATCACTGAGGAAAGAGTAAGGTGGGCAGTTAGGAGCTTTGAACCGTATAAGGCTGCCGGGCCGGACGGGATTATCCCCGCGCAGCTTATAAACACGTTGGAGACATCAGCTAAATGGCTGGTATTTCTCTTCACAGCCTGCCTGGCTCTCAACCACATTCCGGGCTCCTGGAGAAGCGCCACGGTAGTGTTTATCCCTAAGGCTGGGAAGGCATCCCACTACGAGCCAAAAGACTACAGACCGATCAGTCTCTCGTCCTTTGTACTAAAAATCTTTGAGAGGATATTAAGCGACTACCTCTTAACGACTATTGATAGCAACCTTATCTCTAGCTATCAGCATGCATACACCAAGGGTAAATCAACAGAAACCGCTCTGCACAGCCTAGTGTCTGTCATTGAGAAATCGCTGTGTGAAAAGGACTACTGTCTCGTGGCCCTCCTGGACATTGAGGGGGCTTTCAACAATATAAGCCCGGAGGCTATCAACTCCGCTCTAACTAATCTGGGCGTAGATAGACCTCTAACTGGTTTAATTGACCAACTTTTAATGGGAAGGAAAATAGCTTCTTCACTTGGTACGGTTGAGTTATCACGCTATGTCACAAGGGGAACACCCCAGGGTGGTGTTCTTTCCCCGCTTTTATGGAACCTCACAGTCAACTCGTTGCTACGTGACACAAGCTGGGGGGGCGGGAAGATAGTGGCATACGCAGACGATTTAGCTATTGCATTCAGAGGCAAGTTCCCACAAACTCTGTGTGACCTGATGCAAGTAGCACTGCGAGAAGTTTCGACGTGGTCCTCTCGCTGCGGACTTAGTATCAACCCAGGGAAGGTGGAACTTGTCCTCTTCACCAACCGGTACAAAATACCGCCACTAAGCCTACCAGAACTAGATGGCACGCGCCTGGGCTTGTCGGATAAGGCCAAGTTTCTAGGCATAGTTCTGGACAGGAAATTGAATTGGAAGGAGAATGTTCTTCAGCGCCAGAAGAAAGCTTGCATCGCTCTTTACACATGCAAAAGAGCCATTGGCAAAAAATGGGGCCTCAGCCCTAGAGTATGCAGTTGGATCTACACGGCCATCATTCGCCCAATCATGCTTTATGGAGTCGTCGTATGGTGGCCTGCGCTGAGCAAGGCAACATACCTGAATATGTTGCGGAAAGTCCATAGATCCAATATGATCTGTATAAGCGGTGCGCTAAGGACAACGCCCAACGAAGCCCTCCAGGTCATTCTGGGCATTTTGCCACTTGATCTGGAAGGGTTTCGGTCAGCGGCGGCATCAGCTCTGCGCCTAAGAGAAACCTCCAGTTGGGCTGCGGGTACTATTGGACACTCCAGTATTCTGGAATCTTACAGCTTTCTCCCTCTAAGCACAGATCGTTGTGCGACTACTACAGTCGGGGATAGCTGTTTCAAAATAAACATTCCCAGCAGAGAAGACTGGGAGAGGGCGGATTGGTGTCCCGAAACAAATGGTGGCACTTCCATATACACCGACGGCTCGAAGTTGGACGGCAGAGTTGGAGGAGGCGTTTATTCAAGGGATTTGGACCTTGAGCTCTCCTTCAGACTACCTGATCATTGTAGCGTCTTCCAGGCGGAAGTCTCGGCAATCCTGGACGCCGCGGCCTGGTTAAGCAAACGTGTTATCGGAGAAGATATCGCTATTTTCAGCGATAGCCAAGCGGCCATCAAATCCCTTGGCTCGTACACGTTCAACTCTGAACTGACGCTCAGCTGTCGTCGATCTCTTCAGGAGATGGCCCAACAGAACCGCGTAAACCTCATATGGGTCCCGGGACATTGGGACATTGAGGGAAACTGTAAGGCAGACGAGCTTGCCAGGCAGGGCACGACCAAGCAGGTTCTTCAGGATAAAGAGCGCTTAGGTATGCCGTTTGCCACATGCAAACTAATGCTGAAGGAGCACACACTCCGTCAAGCCAACGAAAGATGGCTGCAATCCCCAGGGTGTCGCATATCGAAACAAACCTGGCCAAAATGGGATCTTAAAAGGTCTAGACGCATTTATGCCCTAACTAGGAGGGAAATCTGCATATTGATAGGGGTATTAACCGGTCACTGCCTCATTGGTAGGCATGCAGAAAGGATAGGTGTGCCCTACCGACGATGCTGCAGGAGTTGCAAAGATGATGAGGAGGAGGAAACAGTGGATCACCTCATCTGCAACTGTCCGGCTTTAAGCGGCGCGAGAACGCGCTTTTTGGGAGTTCCGTTCCTGGATAGCCTAAGCCAGATCGCGGAACTGGACATAAAGGACTTGATGGGCTTCATAAAGTCATCTAAGTGGTTCGAGGAGGAGTAACGGTGTCGGTTTAGGAGTGTCAGTCCCGGGATTCTGCTATGTGGAAAATCCCAACAACTCAGGGATTTTCCATATGGCTGGGTCCCGGGACTGACTTTCCTTGTGTTGGTGGTATCACAACGGGCCTTTCAAAACTGGCCTAAGTGTGCCTCTGCGGCAGCCACTTGAACCTAACCTAACCTAGGATAACGGTTGTTTGTACAGGTATAAAGGAATCGAGATAGATATAGACTTCCATATATCAATATGATCAGGATCGAAAAAAAATTTGATTGAGCCATGTCCGTCCGTCTGTCCGTCCGTCCGTCCGTCCGTCCGTCCGTCTGTCCGTTAACACGATAACTTGAGCAAATAATGAGATATCTTCACCAAATTTGGCATGCGTACTTATTTGGGTTCAGAATAGATTGCTATTGAAAATGGGTAAAATCGGACCATAACCACGCCCCTTTTTCGATATCGAAAATTTCGAAAAACGTATAAAATGGGTTAATTCAATATTAGAAGCAGCTACAATGATAAAATTTGCAATATGTATTGATGTAGATGTTCTAAGGCCGATTTTATAAAAATTTTTGAAAAGGGGGCGTGGTACCGCCCACGTATCTTTGAAGAAATTTTAAAATTTTGACTCTTAATAACTTCAGAACAGTTTATGCTAGTATAACGAAATTTCGTAGAGGACATACTATTGTTGTGGTAAATTCAGCTATAGAAAATAAACGAAATCGCTTCGGGACCACGCCTACTTTTTCATAAAAGTTATATTGAAAGGAGGTGGAAATATTGAAAAGTCCATATCTAATTAACTGATTTCGCTATAATAATATAATTTGGTACATACATCAACTTTCATATTCTTTACATAATTTTTTCAAAATTTTGGAAAGTGGGCGTGGCACCGCCCACTTATGAGTCAAGCAATTTTTAAATTCGACTGCTAACAACTTCAGAACGGTGTGAGATAGATTTACGAAACTAGGGACCAGGCATGTTATGTTTATGTAGAGTACTACCACAGAAAATAAGAAAAATCGGTGAACGATCACGCCCACTTTATGTGCACAGCTGGGTATGTAATGTTCGGTTTCACCCGAACTTAGACTTCCTTACTTGTTTAATATAGGTGATTTCTTAAGGAATATTTGTCAGAAATTTTAACTGAAACACCATGTGGCTCATTGTAGGTCTAATAAAACCTCATTTCTGTAACGAATTTACGAGATTTGAAACGTAAGTGACACTGATCACCTCCAATCTATATATATAAAAATGAAATGGTGTATAATTGTAACGCTAAAACTTGAAAACGGCTGAACCAAATGAAATACTTCCTTTGGGGGATTTGTTTGTTATTACCACGCGCAGGTCATGTCTTAAAATCAGAACAAAATATTAAGGGGGCGTGGCACCTCCCATACAAACTGAATTTTTCAAGTTGAATATCTTCAAAAGTGTTTAAGGTAGGAACATGAAAATTGGTACAGAGCTACAGGATAACAGCACCACTCTCACCTATAAAACCGGGGGTTATCCAATAAGGGGGCGTGGTACCTCCCATACAAACTAATTTTTTTAAGCAGAATATCTGTGAAAGGGTTCAAGGTAGGGACCTGAAAATTGGTATAGACCTATATGGTATCAAAAGCCTTCTTACACATAAAAGAAGGGGTAATCGGAAAAGGGGGCGTGGCACCTCCCATACAAACTGAATTTTTCAAGGTGAATATCTTCAAAAGTGTTTAAGGTAGGAACATGAAAATTGGTATAGAGCTATAGGATAACAACACCATTCTCACCCATAAAACTTGGTGTTATCGAAAAAGGGGGCGTGGTACCTCCCATACAATCTATATATATAAAAATGAAATGGTGTTCAGTCGTTACGTTAAAACTCGAAAACGGCTGAACCAAATCATATACTTCCTTTAGGAGGTTTGTTTGTTATTACCACGCGCAGGTCATGTTATAAAATCAGAACAAAATATTAGGGGGGCGTGGCACCTCCCATACAAACATTTTTCTTCAAGGTGAATATCTCTAAATGGGTTTAAGGTAGGGACCTGGAAATCGGTACAGACCTATAGGATAACAACACCATTCTCACCCATAAAACTGGGGGTTAACCAAAAAGGGGGCGTGGCACCTCCCATACGAATGAAATACTTCATAGTCGATATCTCTGGAAGTATTCATGTTAGACCACTGAAATTTGGTAAGGGATTATATGAGATCAACCCCTACCACCTCCAAAAAAGCTGGGGATAACGAAAACGGGGGCGTGGCACCTCCCATACAAATGAAATATTTCATAGTCGATATCTCTGGAAGTATTCATGTTAGACCACTGAAATTTGGTAAGGTGTTATATGAGATCGATCCCTACCACCTCCAAAAAAACTGGGGATAACGAAAAGGGGGGCGTGGCACCTCCCATACGAATGAAATACTTCATAGTCCATATCTCGGGAAATGTTTAGTTTAGACCACTGAAATTTCTTAAGGAGTTAAATAAGATTAATCCCATCATCTCCAAAAAAACTGGAGATAAAGAAAAAGGGGGCGTGGCACCTCCCATACGAAGGAAACATTTCATAGCCCATATCTCTGCAAGTATTTATGTTAGACCACTGAAATTTGGTGAGGGTTTATATGTGATCGATCCCTAATACCTCCCAAAAAACTCGAGTTAACGATAAAGGGGGCGTGGCACCTCCCATACGAATATAATACTTCATAGTCCATATCTCTATAAGTATTTAGGTTAGACCACTGAAATTTTGTGAGGAGTTATATAAGATCAATCCCGGACACCTCCAAAAAAAACTGGGGATAAGGAAAAAGGGGGCGTGGTTTCTCCTATATGAAGGAGATAGGGATATGGTTTAAAATAGATATAGGGATCGGGTTAGAGAAACAGAGGGGGAAATAAATTTGTGGCAGGACAACGTCTGCCGGGCCAGCTAGTACATTATAAAAAAAAACTATTGTAGGCTTGACAAAATAATTTTTTGGTTCATTATACTTACTAAATAAAAGAGTCTTTTGAAAAAATCTAATTTTGTCCAACTGTTGCTCCGCAATTCGCAGAGAGAAATCTGTGCGGAAACGTAAGTGACACCACCTAAAGTACAAAATTTCCGGAACTATGTAATCATTTTAAGGCATGTTTAAACTGATTCGTAAATATGGCCCTAATACACTTGAAACTGTATAACTCTATTTTAAGAACTGTTGAAAATTACCACTAAAAAATGCATTTTTAGACCGAACGGTGAAACGTAAGTGACGCTGGATTTGCTCAGTAGTATTGTGGACAAAGCGTGGTCCGCTTTGTGTCATAATTTTCGTATATCGAGCGCTCGACGCTTTTCCCACATAATGTTAGTTTCTTTACTACGCTTTCATTAGCTTTACTTGTACATACATTCATATGTATGTTTTCTTGTTTGTATGTAACTCTACTTCAGTCTACCCGATAGTGGCATATGACTGTCACAAGAACCTTGAAATGTGCCTTCAATATGGGTGTCAAACGATAGGAGGTTGCATTTGGACTTCGATATATTTATCGATAACTAAGTTATCGGTCATAAAGCCTACAATCTGGGTATCAAACAAAAGGGAAGTTCTACAGGTTTCTATTAGACTTTGGAATATTTCGATATATTTATCGATAACAGAGTTATCGGTCAAAATAAGATTGTACAATAATATTGAAAATTGCCTACAATATGGGTATCAAACGCAAGTGGAGGCCCAGAGGTTTCGTTTTGACTGCGGTATACTTCGATATATTTATCGATTACTTCACATTTAACTAAAAAGTAAAAAATAAATATAGTTTAAAAAGCGAAAACACGCGCTTTTAAAGAATATTGCACTAAAAAGGTAAAAATAATTTAAATAAAAAACGAAGATTATGGAACAAAGCGGACCACGCTTTTCCCATAATACTACTGTGTAGGGTTTTTAAAATTATTTTCAACCTTTTAGGTCAATAATCTCTAAAAGCGTGAGTTTTCGTTTTTTATACCTTTCATGAACATGAAATGGTATTATAACTTTAGTCCGATGTTTGTAAGTAAGAGAAGAAGAAGAGATAGACCCATCAATAAGTATACGGAAATGATCAGGATGACGAGATGAGTTGATTTAGCCATGTCCGTCTGTCCGTCTGTCCGTCTTTCCGTCTGTCTGTCTGTCTGTTTGAACGCAAACTAGTCCCTCAGTTTTTGAGATATTTGGCTGAAGTTTTGGATGCGGTCACCATTTTCCAATATAGGAATCATTTGTCGGAACCAGCAAGATCGGACCGATATTACATATAGCTCCCATACAATCGATTCTTCCGATAAACAGATTTTGGGCTATAACTCCTGTAATTAAAAACCTAGGAACGTGAAATTTTTTAACTATTGCTATTTTTATATGTGAAATATCGATGTTGAAAATCATCGATATGGGATAAATATTTCACATAGCTCCAATACAATCGATTATTCCGATAAACGGATTTTGGGCTATAACTCCTGTAATTAAACACTTAGGAACGGGAAATTTTGTAACTATTGCTATTTTTATATGTGAAATATCGATGTTGAAATTCATAGAGATGGGATAAATATTTCACATAGCTCCCATACAATCGATTATTCCGATAAACTGATTTCGGGCTATAACTCCTGTAATTAAACACGTAGGAACGTGAAATTTTGTAAGTATTGCTATTTTTATATGTGAAATGTCGATGTTGAAAATCATCGAAATGGGATAAATATTTCACATAGCTCCCATACAATCGATTGTTCCAATAAACGGATTTTGGTAGATAACTCCTGTAATTATATAGGTAGGAACGTTAAATTTCGTAACTATTGCTATTTTAGAATGTGGATTGTCGGTGTTAAAAATGAGTGAGATTGGACCAATATAACACATCGCCCCCATATACTCGATAGTTCCGATAATTTCGGTATGAGCTTAAGTTAAATTCACACAGGCTGTACTGGGATCAAACAGTGAAAATCGTGACGCTTATTCATAAAAGGTATTTAGCCTTCGGCACAGCCGAAGACAGCTTTCCTTACTTGTTTAAAACTATATTTATTTATACTACTCGCCACTTTTATCGTCTGAAAAAGTTATGTTCTTTGCCCACTCTAAAAACATATTATTATGGAATATTTCAATATAAACTGCAATATGGTATCACATGCTGGTCGGCGCTTCAGCTAATAAGCTGTCAGCAGTTGTTACAATTCACTCCACTCTATGCCATACTTTAGGAAACTAGATATATTTCCGTGTCGGCATCTGTATCTATACAAAGTTTTAAAAACATTCTTTATAAGGTGTGGATATCTGGAAAGCTTTCCCTCTGAAGTCTACAACTTACGAAGAAATTTACTTCCGCTCGTACAAATTCCACATACTAGGACGTCGCATTTAGAAGTTTTTACACATACACGTCGTGCAAATTTTTCAACTCCCTTCCTGCAACTATACAGTTAATAAGATACTTCAGCTTATTTAAAAAAGAAGTTAAGATATATATTTTCGGCTATAATCACTTTGAATTAGAAACGCTGCTGAGGACGACCCTATAAACCGTACCTACTCTAGGAAGCTGCAAATATTTATTATTGTTTCTCTATCATATCCTTGCTGATTTAATGTATAACTTAACCTCCTAATAATCTCATCTCAATTCATTTCCTATTAATATACAAATAATAATATCTTTATTTGTATTTTTGTACACCCCACACAAATCAATATACGAAAGTTAGGACTGGTATTTATAACTACTAGAGTTCGCCCAGTGGTTGAAATTCAACCACAAAACCTTATTTTATTTTCCTACCTTTTTGCTATTTCTTAAATTTTCCTTTCTTTTCCATATTTTGTATATTTTTGGTTTCTATACATTCCTATTCATTTTGCCTTTTCCTCCCTCTTTACACCATTCAGTAATATAGTTTCAATGTTGATAATTATTTATTCTACTTAGGTCGTCTTCATACGTATTTCTTTCCGTTCCTTTCCTTAGCATTCATTTGCTTTTATTTCCTTTCCTCTCCTTTCATCTGAATTTATTTCTTTTGCTTTTCTTTCCTTCTCTTCCCTTTTATTTCCTTTCTTTATATTCTCCGTTCTTTTCCCTTTCTTTCCTTTTCTCTTCTTTCCCTTTCTTTCCTTTTCTCTTCTTTCATTTCATTTTATTTCCCTTCTTTCTTTCTTTCTTTTCTGTTCTTTTCTTTTATTTTTCTATCTTTTCGTTTCTTTTATATTCTTACCTGATCCTTCTTTCCATTTCCATTACATTCCTTTTTTCATTTTACTTTCTTTTTCTTTCCTTTCCTTTCGTTTCCGTTGCTTTAGTTTCCTTTCATTTTTTTTTTCATTTCATTTCTTTTCTTTTATTTTTTTCTTACCTTTATTTTCTTTCACTTTTTTTCTTAAATTTCCCTTCCTGTCATTTCGTTTCCTTACCTTTCCTTTACTTACCTTTCCTTTCCTACCGTTTCCTTATATTCTTTTGTTCCTTTTCGCAACTCCTTTGCTTTTCTTTTTCTTTCATTCATTTCCTAACTTATTTTTTTTTAGCTTTTCATTACCTTTCTTTCCTTTATTTTTCTTTCTTTTTATTTTCATTTATTTTCCATACCTTCTTCCTCGCTACATTTTCTTTCCCTTCTTTTTTTCTTCTTTCCTTTCTTTGTCTTTCTCCTTTTGCTTCTCTTTTCCACTGCTTTACCTACATTACATTTCCTTTCTTCCCTTCATTTTTTCTTTTCCATTCCTTTCCTTTCCCTTTGATTTTTCAGTCATATCTTCGGTTCCTTACTTTAACTTACCTTTATTTTCCTTTTATCCATCCCTTTCCTTTCCTATTATTTTCTTAATTTAATAATTTTATATATTTCGTTTTGTTTATTTTTTTTTATTTATTTTATATTATTCCCTTTCCTTTCATTTCCAACAAATTTTATTTTTTTACTTTCAACCACTTTTCTATTTCTGATTTTTTTTTTTTTTTTAATTTTATCAATTTTCCATTTAATTTTATTTCACTAAGTCTAGGCCCTTCCTTGTGCATGATCTAGCTTATTTGTGCTTTTTTTCAAAAGCATTTGCTTCTCTGAATCCCCACGCACATATTTTGTTTTTGTAAACACTGTTTGTACCTAAGCTCAATAAAGTTGACGCGCTGGCTCATGTTATCTTATTGCTGCCAACACAACAACTCACCCTACTGCAATGAATGCAAACACAACAATGTAAGTGGTCATACCTACATACACATAACAGCGGCTCTATAAAGCGAATGCGTGTATAGCACTTGTAGTGGTGTGATTTTCAAATCATATTATAATTAATTTTTTTAAATTTTTGGTTTGTTGTCGGCCACCCTTCTCGGCGAGACATATCGATACATACCAAATTTTATATACCTTAGAATTGTGGTTATTGCAAAAAAGGGAGGAACCAGTTATGTTTGCGCATTTATATATAATAGATGTTAAACTTTAATAAAAAAATGCCATATGCTTTTATCACGCTGCATAGTTATTTGAAATTAATTATTTCAATATTGTAATCAAATTTTTAATTATAGGGGAAAATTTTTTAACTATATTAATAATGAAATTTCTTTAAATATAGTAACTTTAAGAGTCGGTAGAACCTCTATTCAAATAGATAGTTGCGATATTATAGTTATGTATGTACATTCACTTGTGAGTATATTGAAATTATATATGTACGATTATAACTATTCGAAAATTAAATGAAAAATTATATAGTAAACTAGCTGGTGCCCGCGACTTCGTATGCGTATAATTTCTGTTTTAATGTTTGTCTGCTCGATAAACCCATATTTCGGTCACAAAAAATGTTTTCATCGGACTGATAAAGATTAAAGCTTAATAAAAAACGACCCTAAAGCCATGTGATTTAATAACATCGCATATTACAGCACCCATTGACACCGTTCGTTAGACCCCCATATTGAACTAAGATATTTTTTGCCACCCCTGCCCAAATTTTGGACGATAACTTCAAAACCGGTTGAGATATAGCAAAATAGTATCTTAAACTTTTTATTTCCTATAGGGTAAGAAAATAGCAAATTTCCCTTAATAGCCATATTAAGCATTTTGCTATTAAGAAGGTTCATATTTTATGAGATATCTCCGGGGTAGCTTAGGTATTGAAATTAATCAAATGGTTTATGACAGCATTCACAAACACCTTTTGTTTGAATATTTGTGGAAATATTCGTCTATACCTCCGAAACCGGTCGAGCTATCGAAATTTCAAGATCTCCCAAAGCACTTCAGATATTTCAATGAATCACATCGCATATTATAGCACTCATTGACACCTTTCGTTTGACACCCATATTGTACTAAGACATTTTTGGTCATGCCTGGTCCACATATTGGGCGATAACCCCAAAACCCGTTGAGATATCGCAAAAAATAATATCTTAAACTTTAACTTGAGCGTCTAGCAATCCAACGATTCAGTACTTTTAGAGTGTTACGACCACAAACATACAGACACACATGGTCTACATATTGGGCGATTACTCCAAAACCGGTTGAGATATTGAAAAAAGTAATGTCTTAAATTTTAAGTTGAGCGTCGAGCAACCCAACGAAAAAAGTTTCATTCAATTCCATTCATTACTTTCACAGTGATACGGCCACAAACATACGGACAGACAGACAGACAGACACACACAAACTTTTAAAATGGTTGATTTAGATTCTACTCGCTTAATAATGCTTCCCCCAATAAATTTTTTGTTGATATCTGCCATGTACAGACATCGACCTGTTACAATTTTATTATATGTAGAGATGAATAACTATTTTAAAGAAATTCTGCGGGTATCTTCTGCAAATCGATCCAAAACTTCCTCTTCAATTTGGTGCATATTCTCTTTCACATATTTTCGATGTACGCTTAATGAGCACAGACCTAAGAATTGGTTTTTTTAATTAATATACAATTTTACGAGAACAACATAATTCATTAAATTACCTCACAACTGCTAAAACTCGTCCAAAAATACCCCCCCCCTGCCCCTCCCACCCCTGGCTACGCCCTTGGCTAAAATAGTATAATTTGGTAGGTAAATCCTCCTGGCCATTCTATTGTGATTTTCTGTTAAACTTTAGAAGTGGGTGTGGCACCATGGACTGATCATAACTTTAGGTGAGCAGGTTTCATGGTGGTATAGGAAATATTCCTCATGAAAATGGTAGAAATCGCTGGGTATTTAATGTTTGGTTTACCCGAACTAAGACTTCCCTACTTGTTCTTTTAGTATTTTTTAACTTAGTATAAAGCTGGTGTATATTAGTCAGAAAATTTTCCGACTAGTTGCTTGTTTTGTGCACACTAGTTTTGACGTAGTTTACAACTAGTTTGTTTGATTTGCATCTAATATAAACTTCTCTATTTTTGCATCCAAACAAAATAAAAAAATCTCTGCACATCTAAGCACCGTTGAATAAATGTATATAAAAAACTTTGTAACGAAAAAAGGACAACCGAAAAAATTTCAAACTTAGCCTAGTACACGATTAACCCACATCTTGGACGCGATCATAAATTATTATGCATCTTAGGTAACAAGCGAGAACACAATCAACAGAGCGACAACAACATGAAGCAACGGAAAGAACTACATCATACATACATATCTAAGCAAAAACAGCCGAAATGTGCAACGAAGCGAAAAAATTGGACCCCAAATAAACAACAACACAACAAGGTTAAACAAAAAGTGAGTTTGGCTGAGTGATCGTGCTAGGCTCACATTTTTCGCTAGTTAACAAAAATTTCACGTTAAGAACGAACAAAAAATAACGTTAGAGCTTTCAGGTATTTACCCTGCACTAAAACTAACTAGTATCCCACTGCCTCTCAACTGGAATGAATCACAAGCCAAAGAGTCAGCTAGTTGAAATACCTACACTTTTCACTTCTGGAAACCCCAGTTTACTTCAAAACTTTGAATTCTTTGCAAGTAGACACTGGTCGTTTTCAGCAAATTCTATTTGCGGACCTGTATTATATCTGACTAGCTTGCGGTTTCACTTAAGGATAGTTGCATATGTGTTAGTATTTTGTAGGGCTGTTCCCAACAAGCTACGAAGACTTCCCATGAATGAAATCACTCACAACATATATTTTCCAAAGCTAGAATTTACTTGACCTATTTTCAGTTGAAATAAAGGCCAAGAAACTCTAATTGTACTTCAACATTGAAATCAGCAACTGGCTAATGAGGTCCAAGTAGAAAATTAGACGTTATAATGGAAATTCTCAGTCAAGGAAACCATATTTCAGGAAAACTTCAACTTCTAATTAAACTCAGAAACCGTTACTTCACAGTTCTATTCCAAACCTTTCCAAGCTGCATTTCCTAGGTCCAAATACCACTGCTTCGCCTTTGTGTTATGTACAGAATTCTTCGTAAACTCAATAGACATGGAGTGAAAGTGGAAGCCTACGCGGGCGACGTAGTACTAAGGAAGCTGAGTGGATGGGAGTAGGCTACGGGGTTCAACGTGAATCCCTGTTCTAATGGTCAAGAGTTGCATGTTTCTGATAGTGCGAAATACCAAGGCGACCTTAGTTGAGCTGGAAGCTTAATATAGAGCACAGGGTCAGGCGGGCATTAGGAGCTTTGTGCGCCTGTAAAATAATGCTAGGAAGACAGTGTGGTCTGCCTGCAATACTCACAGCATGGATTTATAAAACAGTAACTCGCCCGAACCTAGCATACGGAGCATCAGTGTGGTGGAAAATTCAGCGAGCTGCCTGTGGTGCGATCACCCGCATAGGGTCTAAACGTGAAATGCAAACTACCACCGTCCGATCTCTTTCTAAAGAAAACAGTATCCAAGGTTGCATTTGGGCTTCGGGAGTGGAGACTCTGGAAAGAGGGCAGGAGTATTCTGCTGAATGTTAACGACTCCAATATCAAAACTCAAGCGGACTTCATCTATGTCAGGACAGTTGTTCACACAAAACTTTAAGATTCTATTCCCAAACAGGATGGACTGTAAGGAAAACTTTTCAGTTTTCACGGATGAATCCAAAATCCGTGAATATCCCAGAGTAAGGGAGTGTGTTTCAATCCGAAATATACATACGCCTTCCAGGATTGTATAGTATCCAGTTTTCTCTGACATCCAAGCAGGTTTTCCGGCTTGCTGGTCAGCAACGGTTGCCTCCAACCTGGCGGGTCGACGTCTCTAACATAGGTGCCGGGTGTTTCGGGCGACTCTTGATGTCTTAGAGGCGTAGGAAGTCCTTACACCCCTGAGACTTACCAAGGGTCGAATCCTTCAGCACTGGCTTAGCGGGACAAATGGCGTTTGCGGGCATGCGTAGTGTCAAGGACTATGCAGCCGCCCTACAACGAAACGCAATCTTCGACTTTTCTGAGCGTGAATATAGTGAAAAGAATATTTTTCACCACAGCTATTCTGACAAACTTATTGGCAACGACCAATTCAAATTTGTTGAACAGTACTGCAACAGCATCCTAAATTCAACGAAAGAGTCCCATATTTTTAATGGATCAAGACATCACCCGGATGACACAGTAACTTATACTAACTTAATTTATTTCTTTCTTTGCCACAAAACACACTGGTTTGTGTGCCCCTGCAGCTGGGTATACGAATTTAATTAAAATATTTAACTGGGTCACTTATTTATGAGCCATCCCTCGATAGTCTGTAAGAAATGCAACAACTTAACTGATGTAGCATAATGTTCCAACAGATGCAGTAACATACAAACAGAATTTTAAAACAACTCCGAATGTCAGGCGCCAGACTTTCTAGCGGATTTTTGAAATTCTGTGCACAGAATTTGCTATCACAACCTCAGTACTTGCTTACTTAGTTTACAGTTTGAGCAGACAGCGATGTACGCCGAGCTCTTTCATATGTATATATGTACATACATATAGAATGTCTAAAAGAATTTCACCTACACACTTTTTTTATATTTTTATATTTAGTGCTTCTTCTAATTTTTAACAGCCTGTCTTTCTGTACCATTTTGCGTTTAATTATTTTTTCAAAAGCTAGAGGAACAGCAGGGTTGGGCCACTTCGAAAAAAATTATTCAAATAAAAAATTATTTATTATTTATAAAATTTTGAGTGATGAGTGACAGAATATTTTTTATTAAAATTTTCCGGAAAGAGTCCCGAAACAGTTTCGAAATAAACCCGTAAATAGTTATTTGATTTTTTTGTAAACCAATAACATCTCACTTTTTTTTGAATAATGAATAAAAATAATTTTTTATTTTTTCGTCACTCGTCACTAAAAAATAAAAAATGCCCATCCCTGAAATGCAGTAGGAAAGTTTCTCTGGTGGTTCATTGGTGCAGGCAGAATTGGTACATGCAAAGTTATGGCAATATACCGAAGTATGCATAATTTTAATACGTCTGTATGTACAGTGGGCCAGCAGCGCCTGAAAAATAAAATAAAATAAAATAAAATAATAATTAATAAAATCAATTACATTTACTTGTTTTCCTGGCCGAAGATTGTCGACGTCAATTGAAATATTTTGGCAAAACGAAAAACTTGTTTTTTATTAGTTTTTTTCGAGAAAATATAGACCTCGAGCCAGCAAAAGAGAAAGTGAAAATAATATAAAAAAAATAAAATGTAAGTGTTCGCTAGCTTGCACAATGGGCCAGGCGATTTACTGTGATTGTTAAAATTTATTTTGCAACTTTTTTATTTAAGTGTATTTCGCTTTATTTTATTTTACTTTATTATAATTTAATTTAAATAAATTTTTAGTTATTTTCCTTTAATTTATTTTATTTTATTTAATTTTACTTTATTTTATTTTATGAAAATGTGTTTTTTGATAAAAATTTACCCACGCACTGCAGGAACCAGACAAGCCGACATATGTTTCGATGATACTGGACTTTTCTTCCCGGCATTGTGAGAGTCGAACTCACAACACTGTAGTGACTTGCATGCTAGAAGGTCTAGCACCTTAGGCCACTACCCAGCTTGATGGAAACCTTTCTCAGTGTCCATTTATGCATATATTTATACTTCCATATAGAATATTTTCTTTAATTTCAATGCTAACGCATATGAAAGATATGCGAATTTTAGGACTTGGTGCGACACCTATGAAAGAATTTTCTATGCTTAATGAAGCACGAAAATTTTTTTTTTTCATTTATAACATTTAAACTCTTTGTTGCTTTTTGACTTGTAGTCTATTGCTGTAAATACCGACTGTGGCCTAAGGTGTTAGACCTTCTAGCATACAAGTCACTACAGTGTTGTGAGTTCGACTCTCACAATGCCGGGAAGAAAAGTCCATGAAGAGATGTAATTCCAGTATCATCGAAACATATGTCGGCTTGTCTGGTTCCTGCAGTGGGTAAATTTTTCTCAAAAAACACATTTTCATAAAATAAAATAAAGTAAAATTAAATTAAATTAAATAAATTAAAGTAAAATAACAAAAAATTTATTTAAATTAAATTATAATAAAGTAAAATAAAATAAAATGAAATACACTTAAATAAAAAAGTTGCAAAATAAATTTTAACAATCACAGTAAATCGCCTGGCCCATTGTGCAAGCTAGCGAACACTTACATCGTTTAACAGCCTGTTGCACCAGCAGTAGTGGCTGAATTCAACGATACCCACACAACTCAGTTAGCTTTAGTTTGACTTACAAGCTGTCGATGATATACAGCTTTAAGTTCAGCTACAGCAATAGCCGCTTCGGATGAACAAAGTAGTAGTTTCTTGAGTGATAAGCACAACTGGGTATACAAAAATTAGGCATCCAATGCATACACACATACCTAAATCCTAACTGTGGAGTACGTACGAGAAATGTTTTCGATGTCGGTTAAGTGTGCCACCACCTCATTTCTCATCTCCTTCCTTCCACGCTGATAGTGTTTTGTGGTGCAGATTTTCTTATTTTTATTTTTTTTTTGCTTTTAAAAATAGTTTTCTTTGGTTTAGATTTTGTGTCATCAACTTTTTTCTTTAACGGCGTCGGCGTTTGTTTGTTAGCTGCCAACAGTCAAAGTGTATCGAGATTAAGTTAGCAATTTGAAGGCGCAACAACGCAGATGGTGTTGACGGCAATCACAACGGATGTGCTGCGATGTCAAAACTGGTAGGGATTGCAGATGAATTGATTTTTCCCGTTTCATTGAATAATCACAATAAAGTAGTTATTAACGTTATGTAAGAAGTTGTGATTGTTAAAATTTAATTTTTTTTTTTTGAAAAGGTTCAGCATGATTCTCGGCGGTTAATTCACTAAACAACTTCTCATCAGACCCCTTCTAGAGATCTGTGGTCGGAACCCAAAAAACTGGTAAACAGACATAATTGTTCTGACTCACTCATATTCGCATAAAGCTCGAGAAGCTCGCTCGCTCTCTCCATGGTTCCGAGCCCAACAAAAGGACAGTGATAAATGGGAGACTTTTAGAGAATGGTCTTTGTTCGCCCAAAGAAGGACTTACTTCTCAGTTGATGCTTCGTTGGCTACCAGGTCGCCATTATTATTCGTCACCCGATGGATTTGGTTGAAGAATTCTCGGCTTTAATTGGAAAAAGGTTTAGTGTATTGGATCCCACAAAAAGACTCTCGTATACCTTTAGTAGGAGAGAAGAATGTGCAATTTTGAAATCAAATTAATAATGAGGAAAACATTTAAGTTCAAAGCTATCCCGATCACATTGCAACTTGTTTCTTTTGACAGCAACACTATACAATTTGATGTCTTCGCGTCAAATATTCAATATTATTTTATTGCCACTAGAAATATGTTACAAAAATATTGCGCTAGCAACCTAGTTTCAGGCTAACATAGTCATAAATTATTAACTAAATGAAAGCTTTTACTCACCTCAACGCCATTTGGCATCGCAAACAGACATCGTTTTCTATTATTCTCAGCCACCGGAGTTGCATCTAAGTAACTAATAAATATAGTTTAAAAAAACTAAAACTCACGCTTTTAGAGAGCATTGAACTAAAAATTTGAAAATAAAAAAACCCTACACAGTAGTATTGTGGAAAAAGCGTGGTCCGCTTTGTTCCATAATTTTCGTTTTTTATTTAAATTATTTTTACCTTTTTAGTGCAATATTCTTTAAAAGCGTGTCTTTTCGCTCTTTAAACTGTATTTATTTTTTACTTTTTAGTTAAATCTGTTATGAAGTAATCGATCAATATATCGAAGTATACCGCAGTGCAAACGAAACATCTGGGCCTCCACTTTAGTTTGATACCCATATTGTAGGCAATTTTGTGACAGTCATATGCAACTATCGGGTAGACTGAAGTAGAGTCACATACAAACAAGCAAACATACATATGAATGTATGTACAAGTAAAGCTAATGAAAGCGTAGTAAAGAAACTAGCATTAAGGTGATGACCCAATGCAGGCTTACTTTGCTTTTTTTTGAAAGCTTCTATGGCCAAGTATAAGCTTCAAAAGCTGTCAAAAATACAGGATGAGACAAACAACTCAACAACAAGACAAACAGTGAAGCGTGTAAAACGCTGTCAAATAGAGATTTGGACTATTCGACGCTTTGAAGTGCTTCAAGCAAGCAAAGTAAAGCTGCCACTGGGCCAACTTTCATACATTTTAGTAGAGTTCAAAAGAATTTTGACATTTCTCGAGGCAAAGCCAGCAAAGCAAGCGGGCATTGGGCCATCAGCTTAATGTGGGAAAAGCGTCGAGCGCTCGATATACGAAAACTATGGCACAAAGCGGACCACGCTTTTTCCACAATACTACTGTGTAGGGTTTTTAAAATTATTTTTAGTTCAATGCTCTCTAAAAGCGTGAGTTTTAGTTTTTTTAAACTATATTTATTTTTTTATTTTTTACTTTTTAGTCAAATGTCCTATGAAATTATCGATAAATACATATATCGAAAAATACAGCAGTGCAAACGAAACCTCTGGACTTCCACTTTCGTTTGATACCCATATTGTTAGGAAATTTTAAGGTATTTAGCCTCACATTTTGACAATAACTCAGTTATCGAAATATATTGAAATCCAAATGAAACCTGCGGCGTTCCCCTTTCGTTTGATACCCATATTGTAGGGAAATTTTAAGGTTTTCGGGCAACCACATTTTGACCGATAACTCAGTTATCGATAAATTTTTCGAAATATGTCGATGTCCAAATGAAACCTGGGGCCTTCAACTTTCGTTTGATTCCCATATTGTAGGGAATTTTTTAGGTTTTTGGGCAATCATATTTTGACCGATAACTCAGTTATCGATAAATTTATCGAAATATGTCGATGTCCAAATGAAACCTGGGGCCTTCACCTTTCGTTTGATATCCATATTGTAGGGAAATTTTAGGGTTTTCGGGCAACTACATTTTGACCGATAACTCAGTTATCGATAAATTTATCGAAATATGTCGATGTCCAAATGAAACCTGGGACCTTCACCTTTCGTATGATACCCATATTGTAGGGAATTTTTTAGGTTTTTGGGCAATCATATTTTGACCGATAACTCAGTTATCGATAAATTCATCGAAATATATCGAAGTCCAAATGAAACCTGGGGCCTTCCCCTTTCGTTTGATACCCATATTGTAGGGACATTTTACTGTTTTGGGCCACTGAGGCTTAGACCGAACGAGAGTCACATACATACAAACAAGCAAACAAGCAAACATACAAGTGAACCTAATAAAAGCGTGGTAAAAACGGGTGTTTTGTTTAGAGATGTAGAATTTTGAACAGAACATTTTCAGATTACCACTTTGTTTTAAACAATCACCCTTCTATTAGTATAGAAAGAGGCAGAGGCAAGTGGGAGGCAAAGTAAGAGGGGTGAGGTTAACGGACTAAGAAAATCGATAGGATAGATAGAAGCTTTAAGATTTTTTTTGAAATTTAGGAAATGTCGTCTCAAGACTTTGCCAGTACTAAATAAAAAAACCATTTCCACTTCGCATATTGATATTTATTTGCTCATTTGTTTTCACATTCAAAATGTTTGTTATAAGTAAATGAACTCTAGAGAAATTATAATTCTAATCAGTCTACGAATGTGATATTTGGTTAAGTCAATTATTTAATCATTTTCATTCTACGAACATTTAGTAACAATATTTCATTTGTATTTAAAATTAACCAAGTTGTATAGTTAAACATAAAACATAAATTGGTTAAGGGCCGTTTTCTCATCTAGCTTTTAATTTTAAAGCTCACCACAAATTTATCGGTCACTTAGCCCTCCTCTCAAAATAAAGGGCAAATTGAAGAGTCCGGTAACTTTATAGTAAACTTTAAAATTTAGGACTAGATGTGAAAACGGCCATAAGACCAATCAATGTGAAATTAGAAAGTAAATGTTTTCGAAGAGGTTTTAAAGCTTTAGTTGTTCTTATTTATCACAACATTGCGACTTAAAACTTCAATCAGTTATAGTCACCCTCAATTAACCATTTTTAAAATGTTTTTTCTAAAGTGCAGTTGTGAACTTAAAAATATGAAGCTAAACTAAAAATTGCATGCTTACTTGTGGTAAAGCTTCATTTAAGCTGCTGAACTCAACCTGTAAAGAAGCCAAGTAGAATACCCTTCTAACTAAGCAGTCACTGGAAGGATCAATTCAAGTCATGACACGGTTCGACGGTTCTAAACC
Source organism: Campiglossa producta (assembly GCA_964058755.1). Taxonomy (NCBI): domain Eukaryota; kingdom Metazoa; phylum Arthropoda; class Insecta; order Diptera; family Tephritidae; genus Campiglossa; species Campiglossa producta. Next base: position 46,608,570 of record CAXKVI010000003.1, on the reverse strand, counting down.
AAAAAAGGACATGTTTCCAAAGAAAACGTACATATCGCCCGCCAATGACGGAAGCACAAAAAATAGCTGGTTAGCCGAATTTTAATAAAATTAATCCAGGGGATGACGGAAGAAATTAAGACCTCTCTATGAAATGTCTTCATTAATCTCAGGTGCATTTTACTACATTTAGAGCGTTTTCTGCTGATATTGCTTTCATTAACCTTAATAAATGTTACTTACGACCTGCCTTCTTTGTACTGGATAAACAAATTGGGGTTTTCGTAGGCAAAGACAAGACGAACTTAAGAAATAATCACCGCACCAGCGCCTTGGAAGTCATGTCACTATCAGCTTATTATTTGAAACCATGAGAGACTTCATATACTTGGAACCAACTTTTACCAACTAAACTAGCACCAGCCGAGAAATTCCTCGGAGAGTCTCTCTTGCCAACAACTGCTATTTCGGACTAAGTAGGGTAACGAAGATCACACTCTAAAAATATGTGAAACGAGGCTTGGAACCGTCGTCAGCGTCGAAAGAAGATGATCCATTCCGCGATGCCTACAGAAAATATCGAAGAAAATTTTAGAATGATCCTGCACGCAGTTATTATAATAATTTATTACGAATGAATTAGAGTTGGCATATGCCACTTGATAGAATACTGCTTTATTCCTCGACTAAGTATGTAGTTGGTTTATTCGATATTCCCTTTTCTCGATTTTTTCATTGATTCATATCATATCATAATTTTCCATAACTCCTTTTGGAGCATGGGGCTTCGGTTCATTGATTGACAGTAGATAAAGTTCAAAAGTATTAAATCTGTGGCTAGCCAATTTGTGTCTTCAATTGTTTCCATATATCATATGAGGGCCTCAAATTTGTTTTATACACAACTTTCTCTATAGACTCAACTATTACGTTTTCTTTAAAATCAAAACCACATTCATTCGCAAAAGAAAAAAATGCTAATTAAAATGAAATAACTCAACATTTATATTTTCTTATATCAAAACATCACAAACGTTGCTGAGATACACAAGTTTTCTCTTCGCTTACAATACGCTTAATTACCACCATATCCTACATTATTCACTCAATATTTACATTATTCACTGAAACGTTTTACGTATGCATTTTAAAATCTTATAGATAATAATGTGAAATAATAGTTATACAGATATGTACAAATATCGTACGATATACTTAATTCAAACAAAAATTATATTTTTAAACTAATTCAAATGATTAAATATATATTTTTATAATCATTAACTAATTGTTTGGTAGTATTTTGGTTTATTTTCAGTATGTATATTTTTTATACCTTTCATGAACATGAAATGGTATTATAACTTTGGTCCGATGTTTGTAAGTATGAGAAGAAGAAGAGATGGACCCATCAATAAGTATACCGAAATGATCAGGATGACAAGCTGAGTTGATTTAGCCATGTCCGTCTGTCCGTCTGTCTGTTTGAACGCAAACTAGTCCCTCAATTTTTGAGATATCTGGCCACCATTTTGTAATATAGGAATCATTTGTCGGAACTGGCAAGATCGGACCAGTATAACATATAGCCCTCATACAACCGATTGTTCAGATATAAGGTTTTTTGGCCAAAACTTCTGCAATTAAAAAGCAAGGACTGAAACCGAAACCGAAACCGTAACCGATTAAAACCAATTAATTTTTCAAAACCGAAACCGTAACCGTTATTTTGATCTGGAAAAGACCGAAACCGAAACCGTTTCAAAAGCCGGAACCGGTTCCAAACGGTTTTGAATTTTCTCAATACCTTACTTCTGTGAGTGGGCACATAGGTAGTTCCTTTTACAAACAGGTACCCTGAAAGTTTTCATGGAAGATTGTCGAGTCACGTTTTTCAAAATTCTGAAAGAGGAAGATTGACTATAGTTGAATGAAGCGATCGAAACAAATTTACGAGATCCGCAAAAGAAATGTTCAGGCTTGTCTCAGAAAGCGCCACTAATTTTAATGTTTTTAACGATTTATATATTTCATTTAGATTCCATTTTTAATAAAAAAGTAGAGTTAACTTTAGGAATTTGTTTTGCAGAAATTTCATCCATGCATAGCGTTAATAAATGTATTATTATATTGGAGAAATCCCATCATGGCCGCAGGAAAAAAGTTATGAAAATTCAGACCTATTTCGTAGCTACATAGGTACTTGAGTATTTTAGTAGTAAAATTTTTTTTTCGTGTTTTTATTTGGAAACCGAAACCGAAATAAATTTTGTAGAACGAAACCGGAACCGAAACCGAAACACGTTGCAAAAACCGAAACCGGAACGTTATTTTAATCGGTTTCAGACCTTGTTAAAAAGTTAGGAACATAAAATTTTGCAACTTGAGTACTTTCAATTTATGTAGTGTGTAGAGGAAAATCAAGAAGATCGGGTAAATATAACATATATGTAGCCCATGGCCGCAGGAAAAAAGTTATGAAAATTCAGACCTATTTCGTAGCTACATAGGTACTTGAGTATTTTAGTAGTAAAATTTTTTTTTCGTGTTTTTATTTGGAAACCGAAACCGAAATAAATTTTGTAGAACGAAACCGGAACCGAAACCGAAACACGTTGCAAAAACTGAAACCGGAACGTTATTTTAATCGGTTTCAGACCTTGTTAAAAAGTTAGGAACATAAAATTTTGCAACTTGAGTACTTTCAATTTATGTGGTGTGTAGAGGAAAATCAAGAAGATCGGGTAAATATAACATATATGTAGCCCCATACAACCGGTTGTTCCGATATAAGGTTTTTTGGCCAATACTTCCGCATTTAAAAAGTTAGGAACGTAAAATATTGCACCTTTAGTACTTTCTACATATGTAATGTGTATAGTGTAAGTCATTAAAATTGAACACGTATAATATATAGCCTCCATACAATAGATTGTTCGGATAACTCGGATCCTATTATTTTGTAAGTTTTTTTAAATTATAACAAAGATGTGTAATGTGTATAGTAAATATAGTTAAATTGAAACAGGCTGTACTGGGGATCGAACAGTGAAAATCGTGACGCTTATTCATGAAAGGTATATAGCCTTCGGCACAGCCGAAGACATCTTTCCTTACTTGTTTTTTTTTGGGTTCGGTTTTTTTTTATATGGTGTATACTAAGTGGCTACTCTGGATTGCACATTGAAAACATTGCCTATTTTAAGGTGGTATTTAATCTATAAATTCTTTTAAATCATTTGGAGAAACATAAAATACTGTTTTGAATTGGTGGGCTTATATAATATGTTATTTAAAATTTCACAGTCTCTAATATTTGCGGATGTAACATTATATAAGTATTGGTAAAGGATGTAAGTTAACACCAGTGATGCACAACGAAGACCATAAGTATTTGAATTATGAAGATGTTAAATCTGAAGTCTAATTCACTGTCAGTTATGGGGAATTTATATCAGAGGATGTGACAAAACAGAAGTTTATTTATTTATTTAATAACATGATATACTGTCATGTGATGTAAGTGTTTGTAGGAATGATGTTGTAGAAATAGTTGTAATAAGGCGACTAAAATAAAATCTACCAATAAGAAAAGGAACGATAAGCTCTCGCACCATGTTAAATGATCACTGTTCATTGAGCAGATATGATGCAATGTGATGTAATATAGTCTATCATACGATGAGTAGAGACTGCCACTTTGATACGCTATACATAATGTGACATCAAGCTATATTAGCCTATGAGAATTGTTATCATGAGATGTCATATCACGTGATGTCATATCACAAGATCTATACGATGTCGATTATTTTTATATTTTTCATCATAAGTATATGTATGTATCTACTGTAATACGCTAACAAGCAATGGCAGATGTTTTGCCATCAAGTAATATTTTGGAATCAGATATGTTGTCACATGCTGCTATGACATGATAGAGATACTTTAAATTGAAATTTGTTTGATGGAATCAGTCCTTCGACACAAAGCTTAAACTCATATATACCACCCATGTAGAAGATTTCGTAAACCTTTATGGCCTAATGAATTCTTGCCACGAATGACTTTCAGGATTTTAATTTACAGAGTGTTTCAAAGTTATTTCCCGGCTGTAACACTTATAATTGCTTTGATGGCAACATTAGCATTTCACACGTTACTTCAATATGAAAACTGATTAGCTGGCGAAGATTCTTGTATGCATCACTGGTTTATATTTGAAGAAGTAGGTACATCAACTATAAATTATGAAGCGTCTACATATATATTTTGTTAGATCTACATATATGGTGTTCTATGACATATATATTTTTAACATTATGTTTTTTTTCTTTCAAGATAAATTCTTTTTGCTACATCCGCTATGTTTATATTATACTATATTGTAATTGATTTTGCTGTTGATTTTCGCAATTATTGTTGGTTTTATTGTTTTCAGTTATTTTATGAACTTTTTTGGTAGATATTTTAGTGTTTAGTTTGGGTTGAAAATATGAAATATATTTCGTTAGTTATATGTTTTAATAATACTATTGCGCTTTGGAGTGTTTAGAGTGTGTCTATGGGTATGATTTCTGGGATAGGTACCCTGTAGGAAAATCAATAAATGGGGATCAAGATTGTAATCTTGACACCTCACTGAAAGAACTGAAGCATCATCGCGAAAAACGTTCTAAGTGTCAATTTTTTCAAAACCTGTTTTATTGCATAATTCCTTTTCGATTGCTCTCTTGCATTGTTCAGATAACAAATTTTCTAAAATTTTGCACGCCATAACTATAAAAATGCATTTAGAAATTGTAGGATAATGTTAAGTGACATACATCATTTTGCATAGAAGCATCGAAAGTGATATTCGAAAGGGCACTGGAAGATCATAAGGAAGGTGTAAACCTGATAATATGAAAGATATAAAAGAAAAAGTTAAGGAGACAGCTGAAAGACAAATGATGATTTTGAACTTAGAACGTTATTCCCGATGATGCTTCAACTAACGACACCCCAAATAAGCAAAGCTTTTAACGTTTTCGAAATTAACTAATTATGTATATCAAACAATGAAAACAGATCTGTAGACCTAAGAAGTTCGATTTTTTCAACGCTATCGTGAAATGACGGGAACTTTTTCTGAACCACACAGAAAGTAATAGTTTGGAATAATTTTTTTCCTCGTTTTTTTCTTTTCCGGAGAAACTTTTCTACAACTGATGCATCATCGCGAATAACGTTCTAAGTTACAAAATAAAAATTTGTGAGGAGAGCAAAAAACGCTAAAGTCGTATTTTTTATTTTATTTCTTTCAACTGTCTCCTAAACTTTTTCTTTTATATCTTTCATATTATCAGGTTTGCACCTTCCTTACAACCTTCCAGTGCATTTTCGAATCACTTTCGACGCTTCTATGCAAAATGATGTATGTCACTTTACATTACCCTACTATTTTTAAATGCATTTTTACAGTTATGGCTTGCGAAATTTTAGAAAATTTGTTATCTGAACAATGCAAGAGAGCAATACAAAAGGTAATATGCAATGAAACCGGTTTTGAAAAAATTGACACTTAGAACGTTATTCGCGATGATGCTTAAATTATTTACTCTAGGGAGAAAGTAATTGAGAAAGACAAATTTTAAATATTGGAAATTGTTTCGACTATTGACTTGACGTGAGATTTTTCCTACAGGGTATGAGCCAGTTTATGAATATGTTAGCTAACATTCAAACTTATGAACATATTTAGATGAAAATGGAATTGTATGGCCCTAAGGGTGTGTGAATAATGTCACAAGAAAAGCTTCTTTAAACATTATTTTCTTGTCGTACTTAACCTTCATGTGCCCGGCTTACTACATTTGTAGTAATTTGTGAAAAAAAAGTGAGATAAAAAAAAAAATTCCCGAAACAACAATGCTGAGTTTTTCAGTAGCTTCCTGATTAACAAATCATAGTCAATTAAGAGTATAATATTACTAGAACTATTATTTGCTTGACCCCTAGACCCTACTTCAAAAAAACATTATCTTGCGGCCGGCTTACTACATTTGTAGTCACCATAGAAAATGTATGCAAAACAGTATTATATAGTTGACTTCAGCTTGTCGTAACATGCAATTTTGCACGTAGTTTTTGCTGGATCCCGAAAGGGTTATAGGCAAAGAAAAAATTTAATAATCCGGGAAGGTTTTGGAGATATCCTGCAAAATGTGGACCAGGGCAACCTTATGACGGGTTCATACAATATGGGTATCAAATGAAAGGTGTTGACGAGTGATTTAACATGATGTAGGAATTAGTCCCATACGAGACCCCGTTTTCGAGGTATTGACCAAAATATGGACCAGGTGTGGCCCTGGACGGTGTTTCTACAAAATGGGTGTAAATTGAAAGATTTTGATTGGAGTTTTAACAAGTTATAGTTCTCAGTCCCATGTGAACTCTTATTTTCGAGATAAGCACTAAAATGTGGACCATATGTAGACCTAGAAGATGTTTTTGGTGTGGACGAGTGCTTTAACATGATGTAGGTATTAGTCCCATAAGAAACCCCGTTTTCGAGGTATTGATCAAAATATGGACCAGGTGCGGTCATAGAAGGTTTTCCTAAACATGGCTATAAATTTAAACATTTTAATGGATGTTTTAATAAGTAAGTCCATTTTAATACCCTGTTTTCGAGATGTCCACCAAAATTTGGACCATTTGTGGACCTAGAAGATGTTTGTATGCAAACCCGTTTCTGATAAAACTAGAACTAAGTGTGATCATAGAAAAATATTTATTTGATATTGGCATCATATTTAACGTTTCTATAAGGGTATTAGCAGACAATGGCTTTTATTTGAATATTTCACCCGCTTTTCGAGATATCAACCTAAATATGGACCACAGATAGCAATAGGATGCAATATTTTTAAAATAAAAACGTTATTACGCACGTATATGTCAAATAATTACAATAGAAGTATTTTTTTCTGAACATTAAAATCGTTTTGCATGCCAGTTACGTAGTTACTACAAATGTAGTAATCCGACCGGGTACGTTAGTTTTATATCCCGGGCACATGAAGGTTAAGAACAGTTTCTTATAACCAGTTGTCTCAAAACTTTTTGAATATTCAATTATTAAATAATTTCGCATAGGTTTTAAGTTGGACATGCATATTTAAAACTTTTACTTTCTACCTACTCTCTAGTTAATTATTAAAAAGTTATTCTCCTTGCTTCGTGTATTTTTGTAGAATTTTTTTGCGTGCACAGTAACTACAAAATTGTATGTGTGTAATTATGTGCATGATCTATGTATGTGGGTGGTTGTGTCTCTAAGTTTTTGTCTATATTAATATAAACCAACACTCTTTTTATTTAAGCACGATAGTTAGAATTATCTCTTTGCAGATGATTACTATTAATCACATTATTTATATCGATCACCACCGAATCAGTCATGGAACATTTGCTATCCAGTTCTGTTTGTCCTTCGAGTAATACGTTGCCATTTGGTGTACCAACTGGAACTTCCTGTATGTTGGAAAAAGGGAGAAAAATATTTTTAAGTCCAAAATTAAAAGAAAGAGCAAACGGAGTAAAAGGAGTATTTTTATTAAAGAAAATATCTGCCATTACACCAATAGTGGAGACGCTTAGTTTACTTTGAGTGGACCGTTATATCTTTTACATTCAACACAGCTGGGCCTTATAAAACATTTCATTTATTTTTATTTTCTTTACTTTTATAGAGTAAAAATCTGCCAACTGTGTAAACGTTTTTTCGATGTGCGAGCTTTTTTTGCGCAATAATTTTTTTTCGGTTAACAATCAAAAAAAAAACCCTATTTTTTTATTTTTCGAAATTCGAATTATTTTCGAAGTTATGGGTATTCGAAATTTTTCGAAGGCCTTTGGATTTTATTTGTTTACTCGCGATCGGTTTAACCGATTTTGCTCATATTTGGTACAGTTAAAGAGGATGAATAAGTCTCCTCAATAAAATTTTTTTTACAACAAATAATTTAAAAAAAAGTTATTAGCCATTGTTTTAAACAACTAAAAAAAAAACTTCTCAATCGCTTTCAATTGTGTTACTTGTCTTATTTTATTGTGTAATTCATAACAAAAAATAATCTAAAAAAAAGTGTTAGTTTACCATACAATGAAAGTTACAGGCATTTTTCTGAACGCGCATCGTATTTTTCGTATGTAATGGTCATGCGTCGTCGCTACCATGCGCTTGTAAGGCCAACATAGGGCATGGTAGCGACGACGCATGACCATTACATACGAAAAATACGATGCGCGTGCAGAAAAATGCCTGTAACTTTCGTTGTATGGTAAACTAACACTTTTTTTTTTAGATTATTTTCTGTTATGAATTACACAATAAAATACGACTAGTAACACAATTGAAAGCGATTGAGAAACTTGATTTTTTGTATATCTCTATTTGTTGGATCGAGGAACTCATTTTTGACATTAATTTTTACCTAAGTCTTACGACAGGTGGCGCTGTCATACAATCTGTCATATTTTTGATAGTTTTTCATGCTAATGAAGCAATTTTAGATAGGTTTTTTTGTATATCGCAATTTTTTTGGATGGATCAACTCATTTCTGACATTAATTTTTATCTAAGCCTTGCGATAGGTGGCGCTGTCATACAATTTGTCTTATTTTTTATAGTTTTTCATGAAATGGAGCAATTTTAGATTGGTTTTTTTTTTGGATCGAGGAACTCATTTTTGACATTAATTTTTATCTAAGTCATACGATAGGTGGCGCTGTCATACAATTTTTTCTTTGTAGTTTTTCGTGCAAATGAATAATTTTTAGATTGTTTTTAATTTATATCGCTTTTTATTAGATCGTGGCACTCTTTTTTGATATAAACTTTAACCTAGATATCCTGTCATACAATTTTTAAAATTTTTCATGAAAATTTATATTTTTAGTTTTATTGTCGTAAATCGTAAATGATAGATGTAGAAAGGAACATTACACTATATTTGCCACAAAAAAAGATGATAAATGGTTTACATATACACATTTGTAGCCGTGAAAAGTTTGAAATAAAAAATTAAGTATAGGCACGTACAAAGTAATATTTCTGTTAAGAATTCAATTAATTTCTGTTTATGACTTTTCATAAACTGAGTGAAATGGATTGAATGTTGTGACAATATCGCTATTGATAGCGACGAGTTTGATGCAATATTCATTCAGAATGAGCGAGTTATCAAATATTATTTGCTCCCAATAAAAAGTAAAATGACATGTCAACCATTTCGAAATTATGTACTATTTTCTATATTTATGGATAGAATGCTAATATATTTGAACGGCACGTCAATATATATGGTCGTGATATGAATTTCTATTGTCGGTATATCCATATCCATATTTACTGCATAGTAATAATGGTAGAGACAGCGCATTAATATATATTGGTGAAATGTAAATTTTTCTGGGGCGCATAATCATAATAGTTCAACAATTTTTACTAAGGATTTTCTAACAATATTACAACTTGTTGGAGCATTTTTTTTTTAATTCAAAATTTTTTGAATTTCTTATGATTGAACATTTTTCGAAAAATTTTATAAAATACCGTAGCCGAATGGTAGCATACTGGGCTAACGTGCCAGAGGAGCGGGTTCGAATCTTACTGAAACCAGATGTTAAATTATATAAAATTTTGATTTTTTAAGCTATTTAGAATTTATCAATAGTTTATATGGATACCATTTCAACAGTGATTTATCAAAAAAGTATTGATGAAACATCCATATTCATTGATGGGACAGAACTATCAATTTTTATTTAATGTTATATCAATAATTATCCATTATCCATCCATAGATTTACTTCCGTGTACCTTCATTTTTTTCGAGGGGGGCGTATAGTGGTGCAAAGATCACACAAGCAAAAATATCAACAACTGATACATGAATACAGGGTTGAAATATTTATATTTCCCTTTTAAAAACTATATTAATACTATTATTGCATGAAAAACTATCAAAAAAAAAAAAATTGTATGACAGCGCCACCTATCGTAAGACTTAGGTAAAAACTAATGTCAAAAATGAGGTGATCCATCCAAAAATTGCGATATACAAAAAAAAACAATCTGAAATTGCTTCATTAGCATGAAAAACTATCAAAAATAAGACAAATTGTATGACAGCGCCACCTGTCGTAAGAATTCGGTAAAAGTTAATGTCAAAAATGAGTTCCTAGATCCAACAAATTTGGATATACAAGAAAACCCATCTAAAATTGCTGCATTTGATCAAGTTTTAATCAACTTTTCTCATACACAGGGGTTACCAACTTTGAATAAAAATAACAAAGAACCCAGACCTATAGGCGAAAAACCCAGTATGAGGTTTTGATATAGGAGGGCTAAAGTTTCATCTCCAATTGGTTTCATCAATTACGGAGAGATGACCCCTCATTTTGTGTCACAGTGTTATTTATTGTAAAAAAAAAATTTATTGAGGAGACTTATTCATCCTCTTTAACTGTACCAAATATGAGCGAAATCTGTTAAACCGATCGCGAGTAAACAAATAAAATCCAAAGGCCTTCGAAAAATTTCGAATACCCATAACTTCGAAAATAATTCGAATTTCGAAAAATAAAAAAATAGGGGTCTTTTTTTTTATTGTTAACCGAAAAAAAATTATTGCGAAAAAAATGCTCGCACATCGAAAAAACGTTTGCACAGTTGGCAGATTTTGACTCATAAGTAAAACTAACTTTATTTTATTTCATTTTACTTTTATTACTTTCAAATTTGTATTTATTTTTTTGCTTCTTTTATTTTGATTAACTTTATTTTATTTCATTTTATTTTATTTGATTTTTTCATTTTGTTTTATTATATTTAGTTTAATATTTTTTATACTATTACTAGCTGACTCTACAGATTTTGTTCTGCACAAAATAGATTTATGTTGAATTCATTTCCAAATTCCCGATTACGACCGTATTTTCTTTATTCGAAGAAATGAATTTGGTGTGGAAGGTACCACGTGCCCTCTTCCCATGACTCGAACTTTTTTGTGAGACTGCTATTGATGTCGTATATTTCCATACCAATTCCCAGGTAGCTGCCATGAATATTTTTAGAGATTTTGAGTCTTGAATAGTAAGTATATACAGGAGGTGCCACGCCTTTTTCTCAAAGCACCCACATACATATATTGTGAGTATGGGCGTTCAGCTTCAAACCACACCTTGTTCACATTTTGGTCGATATTTCGGAAACGGGTTTGTGCAAGGACAGGGGTTCCTCTGCTAAAACTCTTATAAATCTTATCAACACCTTTCATTTGATACCCATATCGTGCAAAAAAAATTCCTAGGGTCACACCTGGTCCACATTTTGTCGATATTTCGGAAACGGGTTCCTACATGTGACTTGAAACAAAATTTCCTTAAAACTCTTATTAAGGCCTCTCATTTGATACCCATATCTAAGAAATTCCTTCTATGGTCACAGCTGGTCCCCATTGGGTCTCAATAAATTAAATACATTTTTTTATTTTTTTTATTTTTTTTTCTTTCATTTTATTTTTTAACTTTATTTTTTTATTTTATTTTATTTTTTTTTTTTAATTTTGTTTTATTTTCAACAATTACTTCTTCGTGCCGGCTTGTGGTCAAGGGGGTTCTACAATACGCAGTGATCGAAGGAACGGCACTGTGCTCGCAACCCTGTCACTGTGCTCGTAGCCATGAAGTCGATGGTGACGGACCCCCAACGCTAGACGATAACTATTATTGGGTCAAAATCTGCCAACTGTGCAAACGTTTTTTCGATGTGCGAGTTTTTTTTGCGCAATAATTTTTTTTCGGTTAACAATCAAAAAAAAAACCCTATTTTTTTATTTTTCGAAATTCGAATTATTTTCGAAGTTATGGGTATTCGAAATTTTTCAAAGGCCTTTGGATTTTATTTATTTACTCGCGATCGGTTTAACCGATTTTGCTCATATTTGGTACAGTTAAAGAGGATGAATACGTCTCCTCAGTAAATTTTTTTTTTACAATAAATAATTAAAAAAAAAAAGTTATTAGCAATTGTTTTAAACAACTAAAAAAAAAAAAAACTTCTCAATCGCTTTCAATTGTGTTACTAGTCTTATTTTATTGTGTAATTCATAACAAAAAATAATCTAAAAAAAAAAGTGTTAGTTTACCATACAACGAAAGTTAGAGGCATTTTTCGTATGTAATGGTCATACGTCGTCGCTACCATGCCCTATGCTGGCCTTACAAGCGCATCAAAATCCATGTTTTTCATACGGATAGCTTTAGGTAGGTGTCATGTTGAGTGCGAAAACCCCAAAATGTATGTATGTATGTATTTGTGGTTTGCATTCAGGCCAATATGATTATGGTTGGATAGTAGGTAGGTACTTATTTCGAAGGATGCTCATTTAGGACAGAGTTCTATTGATGGGAATACAGGAATGTCACGGATTGACGTTAATTACAGAGTATAGCTATGGGGATCTCAGTTTTTTAATAATACCTGACAATACCTACTTACAAAAAATTAATAATCGCTATTTGTTTTGTTTTAATTTAATATCTATATATTTCTTATGTTTTATATTTCGTACATATTTTTCATGAAAACTTAAACTAATTTTAATTAAGCCTCTTTTTAAAAACACTTTCTTTTACAAATTTGGCTGAACTTGAATATAGTTTACATGCTAATGATCCACTTAGTGGAAAAAAAACAATGGTATGATCGGGTGTTTTTCACCGTTTTCGCCAGTCACTATCTTGATTCTAGGATATTGCTATGCGCATTGTGCTCTTCTGTTGTGGAGTAGCTAAAATCAATTTTTTTTAAAAAACGTTATTGCCCATTCGTATAAGAGTTTTGGTGTTGTTATATGCCTGGTTTGTAAAGCCGACCTGTAGGCATGTCTTTTAACGGTGCCGCCAATTCCATCACATGCACCTTTACCATGGGAGGTAGCGAAAAAATTCCATTCAGCCTCGACACCGAAATCTTCTTTATGTTTGGTTAAATTAATCAAATTATACTTATTCTTATATTGCGAGGCAGCGCCATCAGAGAAATAATATATTTTTTTAATATTTTGTGGTTCAAATTTTGTTTTTAATTGAGTGATCAATTTTGTGTTGAAATAATGCACTGCATTTGCATCGTGAAGTAGGTGATCAGAAATAACTACGAAGTTAATGTTTTTGAGCATATTATTTTCCCGGAAGTATATAACGAATGGATGTATTGTAGCCTGCACATTAGCCCAATGTTGGGATTGTATGGTATCCTGTACTTGGCAAGTATAATTTTCAGAAAAATCCAATGCAATTAAAAACTCTCCCTTCTTTAGTGAATTTTTCGTGTGAGCGAAATAATCATTTTGGACCTTGGTTAAAAAATCATGTTTCACAACTGCAGGCAGATCATCTATGAGGACCTTAAGAAACTCTTCTGTGGGCAAAGATCGAAGCATTAATTCACACCTACCAAAAATAAAATTTTTAATAGTAATTTAGATAAATAAACTAATAAAAACAAATTTAGTGATAAAAAACGAACCTATCGGTACTTGACCATTCTTTGAACTCTATCAATGATACATTATTGGCTTCTAATATGCGCTTGAGTTTGTTGAAAATCACAATGGGTCCGGGACAGGAGCCACAATTTGAAAAATGGCAATCTAGTTCAGCAGTCTCGCAGAGCATCTCTTTAAAAGAATCACGATATTTTGTATCAAATCTGAAACCTTTCTCTTGTAGTTCTTGTTTGATGCCAACGAATTTTAACCTCATATTTTCGTGTATTTTACACACGCACACATTATGTGTTCCGGACGGTCCTGCTAAGATGCATTCACGAGGTCGACGTCGTACAAATGATGACAATGACACTTGAAATTCTGGATACTTTTCTTGGTAATTCTTGTGCAAGTCGCTGAGATTAAGCAGAAGTAATCTTTTCTGTACCTGGATTCGCTCACCATTTCTTACAATAGATATGTAGTCCTTTCTCCCTGGCATTATTCGGCAATTATCCTCCGAATAGTAGAATTCCTCAATTTTTTCTAATATATTTGTTGGCAACTTCCGGCCAACTTTTGGAATAGCTTGAGATCCGTATCCGCAGCTGAAACGTAATTTTCTAGCATTCAATGCCATCCTTCGAGTGACACCAAGATCGTTCATCATCTTCTGAATACTCCATTCTAAAGGAACCGTAGTCAAAAGTCCAATTTTTTCGTTACGGGAACTTTTTTCGTCTAAAGGTTTTTTAAGATCCTTTGTCCAACTTGCCTCTGCAGAGTTAACCAAATCTGTAGAAGGCCGCTTTTTAGTTGAAGAACTTTGTGGATTTTGGAAATTTGGGTCAGTCCCTTCAAGGCTCTCATCGTCGCTGTCACTTTCGGAATATTCTCTTGTTGCGACTACTTTTTCCGGTTTGTTTTCTCCTGCCCTTATACGTTGCAAGGATTCTTGAAAATTGTCCATAGGCATTCGATAGATATGGACTCGACATGATCTGCACATGAACTGTCCAACAAAATCAGCAAACTTAGTATTCCAATTTATACTCACTGGTGCAATATTCTTCGATACACATTTGTGGTTTTTTTTATTAAGAGGATTACAACAGGAATTAGCTCTCGGCATATTGTGCACAATGCGCATAGCAATATCCTAGAATCAAGATAGTGACTGGCGAAAACGGTGAAAAACACCCGATCATACCATTGTTTTTTTCCACTAAGTGGATCTTTAGCATGTAAACTATATTCAAGTTCAGCCAAATTTGTAAAAGAAAGTGTTTTTAAAAAGAGGCTTAATAAAAATTAGTTTAAGTTTTCATGAAAAATATGTACGAAATATAAAACATAAGAAATATATAGATATTAAATTAAAACAAAACAAATAGCGATTATTAATTTTTTGTAAGTAGGTATTGTCAGGTATTATTAAAAAACTGAGATCCCCATAGCTATACTCTGTAATTAACGTCAATCCGTGACATTCCTGTATTCCCATCAATAGAACTCTGTCCTAAATGAGCATCCTTCGAAATAAGTACCTACCTACTATCCAACCATAATCATATTGGCCTGAATGCAAACCACAAATACATACATACATACATTTTGGGGTTTTCGCACTCAACATGACACCTACCTAAAGCTATCCGTATGAAAAACATGGATTTTGATGCGCTTGTAAGGCCAGCATAGGGCATGGTAGCGACGACGTATGACCATTACATACGAAAAATACGATGCGCGTGCAGAAAAATGCCTCTAACTTTCGTTGTATGGTAAACTAACACTTTTTTTTTTTTTAGATTATTTTTTGTTATGAATTACACAATAAAATAAGACTAGTAACACAATTGAAAGCGATTGAGAAGTTTTTTTTTTTTTTTAGTTGTTTAAAACAATTGCTAATCACTTTTTTTTTTTTAATTATTTATTGTAAAAAAAAATTGTACTGAGGAGACGTATTCATCCTCTTTAACTGTACCAAATATGAGCAAAATCGGTTAAACCGATCGCGAGTAAATAAATAAAATCCAAAGGCCTTTGAAAAATTTCGAATACCCATAACTTCGAAAATAACTCGAATTTCGAAAAATAAAAAAATAGGGGTCTTTTTTTTTTTTTGATTGTTAACCGAAAAAAAATTATTGCGCAAAAAAAGCTCGCACATCGAAAAAACGTTTGCACAGTTGGCAGATTTTGACCCATTATTGATTGAGATTGATTCTGATGTTTTCTTGCTTTTACGTGCCAAAACCTTTGTGAACAAAAATAAATATATAGATATTATATGAATTGGTGTATCGCCAAACAAACATATCGTTGAAATTCTTATAATTGAAAGAACCAAGAGAACCCCAATCTACAGTAGTCGTGCAGCTACACATTTTATGGTGGCCCATGAGGGGAACTCTCAACAGTTGGACTTGTACCACTCAACAGTTGCTACTTAGAAACAACACCGGCTACTAGTTTTTTTTTTTTCATATCATTGAACCAGGTGGTGGTAATTTTCTGAATAAAGTCTACATCTACAACTTATGTATATTTATTGACATTCACAAGGTTAAGTCCCTAATATTCAATACGTCCTCATATTCTATCTGCAAGTGTAAATCATGGGGGATGCAGCATTAGTCAAGTTGCAAAGCAATCGTCTGAATATCCTGGAGAAAATACTCGTCAACTTTAAGAAGGACTCACCTACGCGAAAAACTCAACCGTATTTCCAACAACGATTAAAGCGCATTGAAGAGCTCAAGGAGGAATTTTGTGCCACGCACAAAACTCTTGTTTGTTCGGACATCGAAGAAGACGATGATTACCTCACCAACGATGTCGCCTCCCAATTCGAAGAACTACATTTGGAGGTGTACTGTTCGTTGGCTCTGCTCCAAAGCGAAATGTTTCCGCCGAAGGAAGAAAAGGAAGCCCCGGTCATGCAAAAAACCACCGAAACCCAAGTGCGAGTAGTCGCTCCAGCGCAATTTCCGCGATTGCCGGTACCGTCATTTTCGGGCAAGTTTACCGATTGGCCCAGCTTCCACGATTCGTTCAATCGACTCATTCATAACAACCTGGAATTAAATTCTATTCAAAAGTTTCATTATTTGAAGCAAGCGTTGGTCGTTTACCGCGATGTGGACATACAGCAAATGCTTTTGACAGACGCAAATTATAGTACTGCATGGGAGTTGTTAATAAAACGTTATAATAATCCGCGTATAGTATTTGCACATCATATGAATACGCTGTACAACCTACCCGTTCTTCTTAAAGAGAAAGCTGACGACATTAAGACCCTCCTCAATGTGGCAAATGTGTTTGTGAATGAATTCAAATGCCTTAATCTTCCTATCGGAGACTGCGATCATTGGATTGCTCATTACTTAACAACCAAATTACCAGTCGAAACACACTCCGCCTGGGAGCGTCATCTTGGCAATAAAATTAATATTCCCACATTTTCAGATCTTCAAGACTTTTTAATCAACCGTGTGTTTACCATCGATGCGATCGAAAATCGTACACCAAATCGACAAAACCAAACTGTGTCTCAATTGTTTGAGTAAGTCTCATGCATTCTCGCAATGCACAAGCAGTAAAAACTGCCTACAATGTGGTCAGCGTCACCACACCTTACTACACTTTCCCCGGACTTTTCAAACCAATACACAGACAATGGCATCGTCGCATGCCACACCATCTTTCGTACCGGCCTCGGGTTCAGCACCAAGCTTCGGAGCCACTATAAATCGTCCAGCTAAAACCCCACCAGGCCTGGATACCCAACGCGTCACCAATGCACACGCAACTGTATCATCAAATAATGCGAAGGTGGATAACGGCTTCATTGTAAATCATTCACCCAAACAGATTTTATTAGCCACGGCTTTAGTTTTATTGCGAAACGAAGTCACAAACCAATCGTCACAATTTTATGCCCTTATCGACCAAGGCTCGGAAGGAACTCTGATATCTGAAAATGCTGTTCAACGTTTAGGTCTTCGGCGTCATCCGACGTCAGCCTATATGTGTGGAGTGGGTCCGGGTTCGCAAAGCCAATCCAAGTTTGTAGTCGAGTGTATGCTGCACTCGTGCCACGACGATAACTTTGCTGCTCGAATCGACAGCGCTTACGTCTTGAATCAATTTACCACAGAGCTGCCAAGTCGGCCCGACGTTCCACAACAGTTGGCTCATGTTCAAGGTCTCACTCTCGCAGACCCATTATACTACCAGCCGAAGAAAATTGACCTCATTCTTGGAGCGGATATGATTGCTCAAATTTTATTACAAGATATGCGGATCGGTGCATATAATCAACCGGTTACCCAAAAAACTTCGCTCGGTTGGATTCTCTTAGTTCGAATCGATTCGTCCCCACCTTCTTCTGTCACGGTTCGCTGTCACCGTACAAATATTGAACTAGAACATCTTGTGCAACGATTTTACGAAAGCGAACAGGTGGATGCAGAACCCACAATGTCAGAGCAAGATCAGTGGTGTGAAGAATGGTTTCGCCAAACCTATTTTAGACAAGTTAATGGAAAGTATATGGTTCGACTGCCGTTAAAATCTATATATGATTTAGGGAAATCTAGGCAAATTGCCCTTAATTATTACACCTGGAGCGTAAATTACAGGGCGACGAAACTTTCAAAGCTCACTACACGGATGGCATAGAGGATTTTTTTAGATGCCATCACATAGTGCCCGCAGCGTCCCCTGAAGAACAGCATTATTTTTTGACGGCATCCAACAAACCCTCCTACATCTCGTGCGTTTTACCACACCACGCGGTCATTACGACCGCTAACTCCAACACGAAAATTCGTATCGTGTACGATGCGTCTTCACAAACTTCCAATGGGCGTTCTTTAAATGATATTTTGGTCACTGGTCCCCCATTACAAAAGGACTTGCCAGCTTTGATTCTTAATTGGCGTTTGCATAAGTTTGTTTTTATAGCGGATATCCAAAAGATGTACCGATGCATCGACATGCACCCGGATGACGCGCACTACCAACGTATTCTGTGGCGAGATCAAGAAGGAAGGGTTCGAGAATACTGCCTCACTACGGTAGCTTTCGGCACCGCGTCTGCTCCATACACGGCGATCAGGGTTATCCATCAACTTGCGTCTGACGAGAAAGAGCGTTTTCCCTTGCCAGAGGATATATTGTTGAACGAAGTGTATGTAGATGATGTACTCAGTGGCAATGACAGCGTCTCTACAGCAATACAAATGCGCAGTCAACTCATTGCTGCTCTTCAATCGGCCGGTATGGAACTACGGAAGTGGTCAAGCAACACTCCTCATCTCTTGCAAGGCATTCCTGCGGATCACCAGTCATTTAGTTCAAGTTCGCAACTTAACGAAGACCATACCATAAAAATACTCGGGCTACAGTGGCAGCCTAATAACGATTTTCTTACATTTTCTTAAAATTTTTCCGTTTCAACAATAGCTACTAAAAGGTCGGAGTTAGGCACGATTGCACGTATATTTGATCCGCTGGGGCTCTTAAGTCCTATAACGATTGCTGCAAAGATCATTTTGAAGGAAATTTGGACCCTAAAGGTAAAACGTCAAAACGGACAACTCAACGGGTTGGAGTGGGACGAAGAGTTGCCACCCTCAATGGCAACCACGTGGAGCATATTCGTAGCTGAGCTTCCTAATGTCGAAACCATCACCATTCCGCGATTGCTTAATTACACACGAGATGACCACTCAATGGAACTACACGCGTTCTGCGATGGCTCATCGGTTGCTTATGCAGCTGTGGTTTATCTACGTATACAACACCTTACGGGTGAAGTTCATACCCATCTTATAACTTCTAAAGCAAAGGTCACGCCGAAGAGTCCCATAACAATTCCACGAGTAGAGTTATGTGGGGCGGTATTGGCCACAACCCTAGCCAAATGGGCGCAACAACATTTACAACATCGCTGTGGGGAGGTTCCCATATTTTATTGGACCGATGCGACTATCGTGCTATATTGGATCGCAGGTGAGATAAATCGGTGGAAACTTTATGTGGCGAATCGCGTTTCCAAAATTGTGTCAGCGACATATTGCTACTCAGGACAATCCGGCCGACTGCGCAACCAGGGGTTTAACCGCAACGCAGCTACAACGATTTGATCTTTGGTGGAAAGGTCCTGCGTGGTTACGACAAGACAAATCAATCTGGCCTATATCCGTATTCAATCACAACGACATCGATAGCTCTACGACAGAAGAAAAACCAGCTCAAGTACTAGCTCATACTATAACTACACAAACCCCGTTTCTATTGCGCTATTCTTCATACACACACCTCCTACGAGTAACGGCGTGGCCACTACGATTTTGTCAGAACCTTCGCAAACCTCAGTTGGATGATCGACAGCACGGACCGCTCACTAAGGACGAACTTCAGCAAAGTCTCTTTCGAATTGTGAGCTTGGTACAAGGGGAAGTTTTTGCGGCTGAAATTCGATGTATCAAAGCCAATATTAATATATCTACCAATAGTCCACTCGTGAGTCTAACGCCATTTATAGGTGAACATCAAGTTATTCGCATCCGCGGTCGTTTAAAACATGCAAACCTGCCGTATGATCAAAGACATCCTATGATTTTACCAAAAAATCACCACTTCACTAAACTTCTCATTAATTTCGCTCATCAAATCACCTTGCATGGTGGCACGCAGTTGTCGTTGACCTACATCCGTCGTCATTTTTGGATATCAGTCTCCAAAATTTGCAGACTACCAATTACACCGGTCGAAGAACCAGCCGAGATAAATTAATTTATGTCAGTCCCGCCATTGTCACGTTTTGGCATACTTCATTCTGGAGTCAGCATCGGGGCCGGCATGTACAATACGAAGTGATCGAGGGAACGGCTCTGTGCTCGCAACCCTGTCACTGTGCTCGTAGCCATGAAGTCGATGGTGACGGGACCCCCAACGCTAGACGATAACTATTATTATTGATTTAGATTGATTCTGATGTTTTCTTGCTTTTACGTGCCAAAACCTTTGTGAACAAAAATAAATATATATTATATGAATTGGTGTATCGCCAAACAAAAATATCGTTGAAATTCTTATAATTGAAAGAACCAAGTGGTGAGTACACTAAGAGAACCCCAATCTACAATAGTCGTGCAGACTACACAGGGGTTTTTCAAATGAAACAAAAGGTTTCGTTTTACACCAATATATTTCGGTTGCCTACGGCAAGCTAACTCCACGTCAAGCGGGAACGACGTGTAAATAATTGTACCCTGAAGAAATATATTGGTGTAAAACGAAACCTTTTGTTTCCTTTGAAAAACCCCCTTGACTTCAAGCCCGCAAGAAGAAGAATTTGTGTGAACAAAAAGGTCGCAAAAATTAATATTAATAATTTTATTTCATTTTATTTTATCTTATTTTATTTTATTTTATTTTATTTTATTTTATTTTATTTTATTTTATTTTATTTTATTTTATTTTAATTTTTATTAAATTATTTTGTTTTGTTTTATTTTATTTTATTTTATTTTTATTTTATTTTATTTTATTTTATTTTATTTTATTTTATTTTATTTTATTTTATTTTAATTTTTATTAAATTATTTTGTTTTGTTTTATTTTATTTTATTTTATTTTTATTTTATTTTATTTTATTTTATTTTATTGACCACGGCCGCCGTGGTGCAGCGGTAGTGTGTTCGGCCTACTACAACAAGATTTTTCTTATCATCAAAGCCGATTATATACCTGATAAAGTATGGTAGCATCCAAGGCCATTAGCTCTTTGCGTGATAGTTCTTCAACGACAGCAGCTGCATAGCAATCACCCAGCATGTTGTTGGTGGTGCGCATTCGGTCACTGAAAAACGAAATTAATTTAAATCAAAAATAGTGATATGTTAAAGTTTATAAGAAGAAAATGGTATCATAGTGTGGCGAATGTTCTCAAGAATCGCTCATCTCCCAACTCTAGCGTATTTCCACCACTAGCGTCACCACCACAACTACAGTTGTTTAGGTACATGACGCGAGAGCGAGAGAGTGCGAATGTGACACAAAGAGGAGATGACGATAGATAAATGTTTCGAGAGCACTGTTGGGCGAATAGCCCAGAGGTGTGTAGACGTTTCTAGGTTATTAAGCTGCTGTTTGCTAGGGTATATAAACCGCGACAAGACAACGCACTTCAGTCAGTTTATTTTGAAGTGTTGTACAGTGAAGTACTAAACAGTGAGTTAACCCGCGATATTGTACTACGGTTTTTAGTAGTGAATAAAGCGTACTACTTATTAAGCAGAATCTGCGTGTTTTATTTAACGTACAGTGATCGAACTCAGGGAAAATAGTCGAGGAATCATCGAATTCGTCACAATTGGTGTCAGTAGCGGTATTGTTAAATAAATACAGGATAACAAGGACATTGTAAAGGTAACAAGGATATGGCAAAGTTTAATGAATTGAAGATCCAGCAACTCAAAAACGAGTTGGAGAAACGTGGATTGGTAACAACAGGCAATAAGCCAGAGCTACAATCACGTCTACGGAAGGCTATGGAAGCGGAAGGAATCAACGAACAGAAGAGCAAAAGGACTCTACGTATTCAGTGGCAAATGTGGACACAAACTCCTTATTGGCTGCCTTGGCTCAGATATCATACAACATAACATCAAGCATGTCATCTCAGTTAGAAGAACAGAAGACGCACATGGCATCTCAGTTGGAGGAACAGAAGACACACATGACATCTGCGTTGGAACAAAAAGAGACACGCATGCCATCAAAGTTGGAGGAACAGAAGACACACATGGCATCTCAGTTGGAAGAACAGAAAACTTGCATGACATCTCGACTGGAACAGGTGTCATCACAGATCTCCGCTCAAATGGAGGAACAGTGGTCATTTATCACTTCGCAGTTGGAAGCACAAGATGCAAAGATTGCAGAGCTCCAAGATAAAATGGACGCTGAAGTCAATGCTCTGAGAAGACGTATCCAAGAGTTGCAGCTGAATCCTCCATCTATTTCAACAAGCACACCCAAGGTAAAAACTCCATCCTTTGGCGGTTCTGTTCCTTTCCACGTATTTAAGCTACAATTTGAGAAGACAGCAGCTGTGAACAACTGGGGTGCTGAGGACAAAGTCGCTGCTTTATTTGTGGCATTGAAAGGACCTGCAGCCGAAATCTTACAGACTATTCCGGACGCTGAAAGAAACAACTATGAAGCGTTGATGGAAGCCGTTGAAAGACGTTACGGCAGCGAGCATAGAAGGCAGATACATTAAATAGAGCTACAGAATCGCTTCCAGAAGGCTAACGAAACATTACAGGAGTTTGCATCGGACATCGAGAGGTTGGCTCATCTAGCAAACGCAGACGCACCAGTGGAATACATCGAGAGGGTGAAAATCCAAAGTTTCATAAATGGAATACGTGACGTGGAGACGAAGCGGGCCACATATGCAAATCCAAAGAGATCATTTGCGGAGACGGTATCACATGCTCTAACTCAAGAAACAGCATCACTTTTGCCCAAACCAGCGTACAAAGCTCATCGTGTGGAAGTAGAACGACCAGAATGGGTGGACGCAATCCTAGAAGCAATAAACTGAAAGCAACAGAAAAATGAAGCGGCCATTAAATGCTTCAAGTGCGGAAAATCTGATCATATTGCACGTTATTGTGGATCTGGATCTAGCTCCAATAATTCCAGTAATGCCAGCGGACGTAAGCGCAAGGCTGAAGGAGATGAGCAAGTCTCCCAATCCAACAAACCGTTAAACTAAAGAGAGTCAGCCGCAAGGGGCGTAGGCTGGCTCCCGCAATTGGATGCCCCGTAATCTCTGTCTCACAGATCGGAAGGAAGTCAAGTAATGTTACTGTTGGAGGACTCGTGGACGGAAAAGAGCGTTTACTGACTATTGATACGGGCGCATCTCATTCCATCATTCGATCTGATTTAGTCAACAAAGAAGTGAGGCCATTACATGGAGCAAAATTGCGTACGGCGACTGGTGAGGACACTCAAGTCAAAGGAGAAATAACATGTGAAATCGGAATTGGAAATGTAACCGTACTGCACAATTTTATAGTGGCAGATATTGTTGATGAGATCATAGTTGGTGGTGTTTTCTTAAGCAACCAAGGCATCAGGATCGACAGTCGTTTGGGCAAGGATTGATGGAGATTATGGGACAAACAAATTGTGGGTTGTCGAGGCAGCAAACAAATCAAAGACGGATATACTAGTAGGAAAAACACTGGCTATGACAAAACAAGATGGACGTATAACGGTAAGAGTACTAAATGAGTTTCGATCGCCAATCAAGCTTTCCAAAGGAGCTATATTGGGACAATGTCAGGAGATGGAGGTGGTTATAAATTGTGAACAGCTCCAGGAAAATGACTCTACCAGCAACATTAATCTATCAGAAGATATCACTGGACGCAAGATCTCGAAGAAGACCACCAGAGTAAGGCAAAACAACTTCTACTAAAGCACTCTACCATATTTGGCAAGGATGGCTCCAAACCAGGTCGGACCAATGTAGTGAAGCATCACATTGATACCGGTGACGCAAGACCAATCCGCCAAGCTCCTCGAAGTGTTCCATTGGCCAAACGCCAAGTGGTAAGAGAAATTATACAAGTAATGAGTGACAGCGGCGTGATCGAACCATCAGCTAGTCCATGGAGCTCACCGGTAGTGCTAGTGAAGAAAAAGGATGGAAAAATGCGGTTCTGTGTGGACTACCGGAAGTTGAACGACGTAACGTAAAAGGACAGCTATCCATTACCCAGAATTGACGATACTCTGGACTCACTATCTGGTACGAATGGTTCTCAACATTGGACTAGAAAAGCGGCTATTGGCAAGTAGAGGTTAAAGATGAGGATAAGGAAAAGACAGCCTTCAGCATTGGAGAAGGGCTGTGGCAATTTACGGTAATACCCTTTGGACAATGTAACGCTCCAGCTACTTTTGAGCGACTCGTGGATCAAGTATTGAAGGGACTGCATTGGAAAACATGTTTGGTGTACCTGGATGACATCATCGTGCTGGAAAAAAGCTTTGAGGAACACCTTAAGAACTTGGAGGAAGTTTTCCAAAGGATAGCTGGCGCCGGTCTGAAATTAAGTCCCAAAAAGTGTGCATTGTTCAAGAAGGAAGAAAGTTACTTGGGTCACAAGGTTACTACGGAGGGAATTTGCACTGCTAAAGAGAAGATCGAAGCAGTAAAGGATTGGCCAAGACCGAAAAATTTACATGAGCTACGAAGTTTCCTCGCACTGTGCACGTATTATCGTCGATTTGTACCGAATTTCGCCAGCGTAGCCAGTAGCCTTCATGAGTTGACCAGGAAGAATATGTCATTTGATTGGAAGAAGGAACATGAAGTGGCTTTCCAAACCTTGAAGGAACGGCTGTGCACTGCCCCAGCGGTTACGCGATTGGAGGAGTTTTGTCACAGATTGTCGATGGGCAGGAGAAGGTAGTGGCGTACTATAGCCGCGCAATTGGGAAGCCCGAAAGGAACTATTGTGTAACACGGAGAGAACTACTGGCATTGGTGGAGTGCTTAAAGCATTTCCACAAGTATCTCTACGGACAGCGATTCCACGTCAGGACAGACCATTCAGCCTTGAAATGGCTCTTGCAGTTCCGTAATCCGGAAGGTCTAGTGGCACGGTGGATAGAGCGACTACAAAGTTAAGACTTTTCCATAGAGCATCGCAAAGGCAGCAACCACGACAATGCTGATGCAATGTCCCGGCGACCATGTAACCTAGAATGCAAGCAATGTTCGAAAGCTGAGGCCAAGGAAGATGTTATAGATGTGCGGCTGATGACTATAACATCTACGGACGAATGGAACATGGATCAACTAAGGAAGCATCAGCTAGAGGACCCAGATCTGGTACGTGTGATGCAAGGAATCGAGCAAAACGAACGACCAACAAGAGAGGAGATGTCAGCAGAGAGTCCTGTTGCCAAGTCATATTGGGCAGAGTGGAACAGTCTGAAATTGGTATCCGGGTGCTTACATAGAGTATGGGAAAGCGAAGATGGTCAATGTGCTCGGAAGCTGGTAGTTGTCCCAAGGAAGAAAATCTCTGATGTTTTGAATGAGCTACATAATGGTCCAAGTGGAGGTCATCTCGGAGTCACGAAAACGTTGGAGAAAGTCAAGCAGAGATTCTATTCGGTTGGTTGCCGGCAGTCGATCGCGGAGTGGATTGCCAACTGTGAGGTGTGCATCAAAGCAAAGGGTCCGAAGTCGAGAAGCCATGGACAGATGAAGCAGTACAACACAGGTGCACCGTTTGAGAGGATTGCCATGGATGTAGCTGGTCCATTTCCTACTAGCAAACTCGGGAACAAGTACGTATTAGTTGTTATGGACTATTTCAGCAAATGGCCAGAAGTTTACCCGATTCCAAATCAAGAGGCAGAAACCATTGCAGAGGTGTTCATAAACAATTGGGTAGCGAGGTTTGGTGTACCGATGGAGTTACATTCCGACCAAGGCAGGAATTTCGAATCAGTAGTATTCCGAGAAATGTACAAGACATTGGGTATTCGGAAAACGCGAACAACTGCACTGCATCCTCAGTCAGATGGCATGGTGGAACGTTTCAATCGAACCTTGGAAGAGCACATGAGGAAAGTAGTGGATAAGTTCCAGAGAGATTGGGACACGCACATCTCCTTGTTCCTGATGGCATATCGCTCGGCAATACATGAAACAACGGGTCAGACTCCGGCAAAAGTAATTTTTGGGAATGATCTTCGGTTGCCAGCTGATTTGAAGTTTGGGATAAATGCTGATGAAGGAATAAATGCCAGGAAATCCACTAGCATCTTGGAAGAAGAAAGGAGAGAAATACACGACCTTGTAAGACAACGGACAAAGATCATGAGTGATAAGATGAAAGCCAGATACGACAAAGCCATCAACTCGGAAGGTTTTAAAGAAGGAGATTTTGTGCTGTTATACAACCCACAACGAAAGAAAGGTTTGTCCCCAAAACTGCAATGTAACTGGGAAGGCCCATATAAAGTAATAAAGCGGATAAATGATGTTGTCTACCGCATACAAACTGTTGGAAGACCACGAAACAAAATGAAGGTGGTTCACCTGGAGAGGCTAGCAACGTTTGGATCGGGAAATGTGTCTGATCGGGACGATCAGACTTAGGTGGAGGGCAGTGTGGCGAATGTTCTCAAGAATCGCTCATCTCCCAACTCTAGCGTATTTCCACCACTAGCGTCACCACCACAACTACAGTTGTTTAGGTACATGACGCGAGAGCGATAGAGTGCGAATGTGACACAAAGAGGAGATGACGATAGATAAATGTTTCGAGAGCACTGTTGCGCGAATAGCCCAGAGGTGTGTAGACGTTTCTAGGTTATGAAGCTGCTGTCTGCTAGGGTATATAAACCGCGCCGAGACAACGCACTTCAGTCAGTTTATTTTGAAGTGTTGTAAAGTGAAGTACTAAACAGTGAATTAACCCGCGATATTGTACTACGGTTTTGAGTAGTGAATAAAGCGTACTACTTATTAAGCAGAATCTGAGTGTTTTATTTAACGTACAGTGATCGAACTCAGGGAAAATAGTCGAGGAATCATCGAATTCGTCACAATAGCAAATTTCGAATATCGATAAACAAAAATTTGCTAAACGTATCGATTAGAGAAAATTCCAAATATGAATCTTCTCTCTCTAAATTCTAATAAAATGTACCTTTATTACAAAATTTCAAAAATACTTACACAATCCAATCCACAGCAAAGAGTAGTGTAACATCTTGAACAGGCGCATCTATGGCGGTCAATACCACAAGCAATAGCACCAAAGCAGCACTGGGCACACTGGCCGAACTCATAGAAGCAGCAGTCGAAGTCAATAAAACTGTCACCAATTCACCAAAGCCCAATGATATACCACTCATCTGGGCAATAAAAATCGAAGCAATCGATATGAAGAGTGCTGTACCATCCATGTTGATATTACAGCCAATTGGTAGGACGAAACGGCTAATGCGCTGATCCACACGTAATTTTTCGTTCATGCAACGGAATGTTATTGGCAAAGCGGCAGCACTGCAATAGTAAATTCATATATTTTCATATCAGCAAATTCTTCGGGACATTGTTTACACATATGTAATTATATACAATCAATTCAGATATGAATATGTATTCATATTTCACATACATAATGAGGTAATGATACATAACTATATATATAGAAGGTTTGTTCGCTTACGTTGAGGCTGTCGCAAAAGCAGTCAGCATGGGCTGTATAAGTCCAGCATAGAATTTGAATGGATTGCGACGTACGAAAACAAAATAAATCGCCTGCATTATAATAAACTGATAAAGGCAAACACCAATCAAGTTCGTCAATATGAACCACATCAACTGCTCCATGACCAAATGTAAATCGGTAACACCCAAAATTTTGCCCGCTATCACCGAACTTATGCCGACTGGTGTCAGCCACATCACACATGTGACCATTTTCATGATGACTTCAAAAACGGCTGTAAAGAAATCCACAACAACTTGTCCCTTTTCACCAATGGTGCCCAAGATGGTGCCGAATACGAGACAGAAGAAGACAATGCCAAGTGTATTGGTACCACTGCGATATTGTACAACGCGTATTAGCGCCGGTTCGGCAACCTCATTATTATCGAGTTGTTGTAATTGTGACTCCTCGGTGGTTTCTAGCTCTGTACCAATTGTGGTATCATTTAGGGTCTCATTAAAGGTGTGTAAAATGCTCGGTTTTGGTAGATAAACGGTGTGCGCTTGTTGGAAGGATGCCTGGAAGAGATTATCCGGGAAGACATTTCTGCGAAAGAGAGGTGAATGAAATTTTCATAAGTAGTTTAGATCGTATGCAAAAAAAAACACTTCTAAAAGTATGCTCTTAGCCACTTGGGGCGGGTTACAGGGTTGCCACCTATCAATTTTTTTTAAATTATAGAGCAACATATGCTCCATGAGGAAACATATGAAAGGTATTTTCTACAGCATTCCAAATATGACAATTTCAAGCAGGGTAACCCCTAGATTTGCCACCTGACCGCGTTTAATTTATGTTACCTTATGTGTATTTGTATATCCAGACTATCTCGGGAACCGCTTGACTGATTTGGATGAAATTTTGAATATAGATAGTACGGTTGATTCTTAGACAATCCACTTTGGGGTTGCCACTGAGGCGGTTTACATCGTTGCCACCTATCTCATTTTTTTTAAATTTTGTAGCAAAACCAATGTGGGTATCAAATGAAAGGTATTTTCAGCGACATGCCAACTAAAATATTTTCAAGTAGGGCTCCCACCTTACCGCAGTATATTTGTATATCCGGACTATATCGGGAGGTATATTTTTGTCAATCATATTTGGATTATTTTGGGATCATATTGAGATCATTTAGGGGTCACTTTGGGATAATTTTGGGGCTATTTTTATATCATTTTGGATTAATTTGGGACAATTTTGGAGTCTTTTTCGGATAATTTTGGAGTCATTTTTCGATCATTTTGGGATAATTTTTGGGTAATTTTGGGAACATTTGAGGGTCTTTTGGATTCGTTTTGGGATTATTTTAGGATTATTTTGGGATAATTTTTGGAAAATTTTGGGGTCATTTTTGGATAATTTTGGGTACATTTAAGGGTGCTTTTTGGGTCATTTTGGAATCATTTTAGGATTATATTGGGATTATTTTAGGGTCATTTTGGGTAAGTAAAGTTAGCGTTAAATTGATAGCTCTGTCACCCAGGTACTTTAAATTAATTAAAAAATTAAATTAAATAAAACAAAAAAATAAAACTGAAATAAAATAAAATCAAATAATATATTATTAAATAAAAATAAACGAAATTAAATTATATTAAAATAAATGGAATGAAATGAAATAAAATAAAATCAAATAATAAAAAAAATGTAATATAATTAAATAAGATAAAATAAAACAAAACTTTCTTCCACAACTAGTGAACTGCATTATCATCACATTTTTGTCAAAAAGCCAATTTCAAATGCTAACTCTGTATGGAGTACAGTTCCCCTGCCAACCATATTGGGATAATTTCCTGGGTAATTACCAGGTCGCGTATCCCAAAAATCTGTGTAGAAAGGTGGATAATTTTGTTCAGCGAGGAGTAGAGCTGCAAAACTATCGATAGTCCGACCACTCGATAGTTTCGATAGTTGAAACACACACTATCGATAGTATCGATAGTTTTGTTCAGTCTTATAACAAAACAAGTAAGGAAGTCTAAGTTCAGGTAAACCGAACATTACATATCCAACATAGCTGTCATGTCATTTTCGAAATTTCTATACGAAAGTGGGCGTGGTTATAATCCGATTTCGCCCATTTTCAAAAGCAACCTACCTTGGGCAGAAAGTAACCTATTTGTGAAATTTCATGCAAATATATCAAGTTTTGCTTAATTTATCGTGTACACGGACAGACGGACGGACATGCCTAAATGAACTCCTCTCCTCATCCTTAGAACTTTCATATGTGGAACTCTATATCTATCTCGATTATTTTGTGCCGTTACATTTTTTGTCTGAACAAAGTTAAAATACCCCTGTACTGGTACTAGTGCTGGGTATAAAAAGGCTCACCGCCTTTCTTTACAATAAAAATAAAGGTTGTTTTTTTTTCAATGCACTTAATTTTTTGTGCAAAAAGTCTTTTATTTTGTTATCAAAACAAAATATTAAATAATATTAACGATAAGAACAAACGATCAAATAAGTAATAACATACTTCATGTATATAAAAAGTTAATAAAAAAATGGTATTCAATTACCCTTTGTTAAAACCAGGGCTACAAACTACTCAAAAATCGAAAAGATTCTAGTCACTGGTTCAAACCTGTTAAGAAATGGTTGTATTGGAACATAAACCGGTGCCCTTCAAAACTATTTGCAGCCCTGGTTAAAAGTAGTACATTTGATTTTGCGCCTTTAGACTTATATCTGTGGCAAAAAGGCGAAACGGCCAAAGTTATTTTTTTAAGTTTTTCAGTAGAGCGTTTCGAAATTCAAATTTGTAGTGTAATCCCCATATTCATAAAAAATAAAATTGGTTTATAAAGCTTTTTAAAATGACATTTCCATACAAATTTTGAATTGTAAGAGCTTAATAAACCTTTTATAGTTTTTATGAATAAGGGGGTTCATGTATGGATATTCGAAATTGTTTTTTGGCTATAAAATCTACAATTTTTGAGCAAAAGCCATGAACATTTGTGTGACTATAGATCTTAATACGGGATCGATGATGCTAATAACTAATTTGTGACCAAACTCCAGTTTAGTCGTTTGCCCTTATTGCCACAGATATATAGTTATAAAAAGCCTCTTTTGTTTATACATTTCATTATTTTGTTAAAAGATATAGCTAAACATAAAACATATTATAGTAAGGATTTTTAGGGTTCTTCCATTACCCACTTATTTTTGTTCAAAAATAGCAATGTATTTACATTTTTTGCCTTCAGGGCTGCCATTCTATCCGAAACTATCAAACCAGCTTGACTGAACATCCGTTCTGATTCTGTCGAAGTAGCTGGAATGCAAAAGTAGCGTCTTGCACAACTACATAGTGGGATCGAATCATTTTCATTGCTCTGAAAATATAAATATGCACATATGTATTTTTTATTTTAAATCCATAAAAGAAGTAATTACCTTCCATCGTTGAATTCATCTTTTGATCAATTTTGAGAAATTTTAAGAGAGGCTGGTCATGTTTTGATTGAGTGTTGGAAGTCGTTGGCGAATTTTCTATAGTTGAAGGTCTTTGTGAAACCCTTGGCATGACAGCAATTTCATCTTCAAGGGCTCTCGTAGTTAAATCTGCGTTTGAAGATGAGCGGAATCCTTCTTTTTTAAACCGAGCGTCTAAAATAGGGGCCAGTTTGGTGACGGTACGGTTTTCGTATTGAAAAAGGCGTATTTTTACTCGCTCTATCAAAAAATTACACAACGTTAATCCATCCGAAGTTTTCACTTGCCTCTTCAAATCATTTAAAGTTTGATACAGTCAAAAAGAAAGTGGAATCACCAAGGAAATAGTGACAGAACCATTTGCAGAAGTTTGTAGAGTAGCGTCATAAAAAGGCGCAAGAAGTTCACATAAATCCGTTAAAACCATTACATCATCGGCAGTAAGAGGCGATGGGGCTTTTGGAGTACTCAACAGTACATTGGAAATCGAGTCTTTGGTTAGTAAAATGCGTTTTATCATGACATCAAGCAACAATTCGCTTGCATTTTGTCAAAATCGGCTTTATATTTTCTTGCGCCAAGGCATCCTGCACAACTAAATTTAATGAATGTTCAAAGCACGGTATATGTCTCTTCTGACGTAGCTCGCATGCTTTGATCATAGATGCAGCATTATCCGTTACGATAGCGATTACCTTGTTTAGAATAGACCATTCAGTCAAAACTTGATGCAAAGTGACAGTAGCTTTTGCGTTGACAGTGTAGCTACCCGCAATTTGAAATCTTCTAATATAAAATGGCATGTAACAGTTAAATAGTTTTCATTGCCACGTGAAGTCCAGCAATCAGTCGTAATGGCGCAATATTGCACTTTGGTCAGTATGATTTCAAGCTTTTTCTTAGTTTCATTATATACATTTTTCATCAACACATTTTGTAATGTTGTCCTGCTCGGCAATTGGTAACGGGGATCCAAACATTTAACGAAGTGACGAAAACTGACATCATCGACAATATGAGCCAATTGGTTTTTTAGTTGGGACACCGACTTTGTAATTCGGATGTACCCTATTAAGTGGTCAAATAAATTGGAGGTATTACCACTTTTTTTATATTCTCCCCCACAGAAGCGACACTTCGCAAAACGTTTGTTTTGCGACGGCTTAAAAAAATTCCATACTTCTGAACATTTCTTTTTTTTGTTAATTGAAGGACCCTCTAGGTACTCCTCGCTGCTGCTCGAAGATATTTCATTGGTCTATACATTGAACGTGGCAAACATACATGTATGTATTTATATATGTGTATAGTTGGATGCTTACCTGTTTGCAAATACTTCTCCATCAATACTATTGTTTTCAATCCGCTAACACCCAACACCTAAGCATAGTAAAACGCACATAAAAAATTAATTTAGTAATAGTATTCTATACAAAAGTTATATTACTTACCAAACCACACCAGCGCGTCAATGAAAACCAATTTTAAAACGAAAACGATGATTTTAAGCACTGCCATATGAAAAAAAAATTGTGGGTTATAACTATCGATAGTGGAAAAAAACTATCGATAGTGGCACAAAAATTTCAACTATCGATAGTGTCTTCGATAATTTTGCAGCTCTAGCGAGGAGCCTTTTCTATCCATGTTGAAGCTGCTAGTTAAAGTTGGAAATTATGGAACTATCGAATTATGCGTTGGTATTTGGATGCCTACTTTTCCTCACAGTGATTTTTGGAATTGCACAGCTCTAATTTGTGATTTTGTTTTCATCTTGGCTAGCGCTGTTTGGCAGGCTAACACCGTGTTTCAACTGTATGGAGTTAGGTGGAAAAAATTTAAACCATTAAAAATGTGGTCCAATCCTACCGTAATCTCCAAATTTGGCTTATACAAGAGCTTTGAGCATCTACAACTAAAAATTTGTAAGTGCGTGTGTATTAGGGTGGCATTTAAGTGCATGAACAAATTTTGTAGATTTTAGTATAAACGAAGACATTTTTGGTCACGTACACATTTTTGGTCGCAAATGGATACGGTTCAGGAGTGTGTTAAATATGTATTTTACATTATGTGTACACTACGGTGGTCGTCAAACGTTTTTTTTTTTAGGGAATCCCTACTTGAGTCGTTAGTATCATTTACATTAGGGTGCTTAATTTTTAACATGGACGTTTAATTCTTTTCGATCTTTGATTTTTAATTTTAGTACAGACAAATTCGTACAAAAAAAATGGCAACAGACGATTACAGAGCAGATAATTCGGTTTACTTATTGTTAGAGGGCTAAATTTAGCTTAACTCAATTTTCGGGCATAGGGTGTTGTGGTAAATTCACAATCTTAAAAATAACTGTAAAATGGCTATTCTTAAATTACACTGCAATAGCTAGTTTTTCAGAAAATCTCTTAAAAACTCTTTGTAAAAAACAACGAAGCTTACATGTTTTACTACAAAAAATATATGGGCACATTTGCAGTAAGTTCAACTATTAAGCGCAGCTTTTATAAGAATGGTTAGCGCTGATCGGCGATTAATTTGACAATCGTAAAATACGTCAAATAAAGCCGCTAACCGGGTTGCAGACTTTATTGAAACCGCCCCTAAAAGAAAATCCAGGAGAAAAAAAAACATAAAATACTTCCACAGTTTATTGCTACCCAACAAAGTTAGAGCAAAACGGGTTAAGTGAAAAATGTAGGAAACCTTCTTCTTAACAAAAACGTTCAAAAGTATTTTTCGAAGAAATTAGCCGTTTCGATGTAAATTAAGAAAAAAAACACCTGCACGATATGAGATTTACAATGGAAAATTTAGAAAATTAAAAAACAGTATGTTTACGAGTTCGTGCGCTTAGAAGTGATTATTTACTCAGAAACTAGATAA
Organism: Campiglossa producta; assembly: GCA_964058755.1. Classification (NCBI taxonomy): domain Eukaryota; kingdom Metazoa; phylum Arthropoda; class Insecta; order Diptera; family Tephritidae; genus Campiglossa; species Campiglossa producta. Next base: position 46,574,357 of record CAXKVI010000003.1, on the reverse strand, counting down.
AAGTCTCTACAATATGCATCTACTTTCTTGGCCTGGCCAGCCGGTACTCGCTTTTTTTTCTCATAAACTAAAAAATTTGCAAATATCACGCATTTTTGCTTAGGAAAAGTACGAAAAAATTAGACGTAAATGATAAATGCCTTCATGTGGATGCTGCATGGCTTCCCGTGAACTGATTTAGTAAAAAAAAACCATAGTTTATGCATAACCGCCACACACACTTTAAAATATTACTTCAAATTAGCTTTTTACACAAATTTCCCTACAAATGCGCCCTTTTCCACGAAAGTATTCAAGCATGACATAAACCGTTTTTTTTTTTCAAAAATCGGTCACATGACTTTTTTCCACCTAACTCCATACAGTCGAAACACTGTGGGTCGTAAGCAACACTTCTCCTGGCTTTCAACCTGTTGTCGGTAAACTTGTTTATTTAATAGTGTAATAGCCCTGTGTTCTATACACATCACAACAGTGCATTTGGAACTGTTTTGGTTCAAAGAGTTGCTAACTACTGTGGAACTTGTGCAAGCAAGTGGGTAATGTGTAGCAACAGGTATTAACAGCCAAAGTGAGATTTTTATACCTTTCATGAACATGAAATGGTATTATAACTTTGGTCCGATGTTTGTAAGTATGAGAAGAAGAGATAGACCCATCAATAAGTATACCGAAATGATCAGGATGACGAGATGAGTTGATTTAGCCATGTCCGTCTGTCTGTCTGTCTGTTTGAACGCAAACTAGTCCCTCAGTTTTTGAGGTATTTGGCTGAAATTTTGTATGCGGCCACCATTTTCCAATATAGGAATCATTTGTCGGAACCAGCAAGATCGGACCGAGATTACATATAACTCCTGTACAATCGATTGTTCCGATAAACGGATTTTGGGCTATAACTCCTCTAACTAAACACGTAGGAACTTGAAATTTTGGAGGTATCGATATTTTTATATGCGAAATATCGATGTTGAAAATCATCGAGATGGGATAAATATTTTACATAGCCCCCATACAATCGATTGTTCCGATAAACGGGTTTTGGTTGATAACTCCTCTAATTATATAGGTAGGAACGTTAAATTTCGTAAATATTGCTATTTTGGAATGTGGAATGTCGATGTTAAAAATCAATGAGATTGGACCAATATAACATATCGCCCCATATAATCGATAGGCTGTACTGGGATCAAACAGTGAAAATCGTGACGCTTATTCATGAAAGGTATTTAGCCTTCGGCCCAGCCGAAGACAGCTTTCCTTACTTGTTTTATTAAGGCTTTCTACTCACCTTCCCAAATCCAATAGACTATCCAACAGATTCACAGCCCTTTTATCAGTAGAACGATCAACGGTATTGTGTAGATTCGGATCACCGGGATGTATGAGTAGTACCAATGCAATACCAAGCATTGCGTTGAAGAATGAAGTCGTTACGAAATACACCAAAGTGCGTAGTGCAATTTTACCATTCATGCGTGCATTCAAACTTGCTGAACCAGCAATCAAACTCGAAATGATTAATGGCAAAATCATCAGCTTCAAAACTCGCATAAACAGTTCGCCCGGGTAGGAAATCAGCATAATGGAATCCTCATGCAAATTCAAAGGCCGCAGAGAAAATCCTGCAATGTTTAAAATAAAATTAATTAGCGGTCTTCTCTCTGAATTTTTTCTATTAATTTAACTACGTTAGTCATTTAAAAAAAAAAATAAAAAAATATATACATATTTCTATATTAAAATTCAACGTAATTAAAATTCCTTTAATTAATTAATTAATTCAGACGCGTATCCAGAAAATATTTTCAGAGGGGAACAACTTGTTTTTCATAATAACCATTTTGACTGGAAAATGGAAATGACTTAGGTAAAGTTTAATTTTGTTACTAGTGCAGACGCTTACCAAACTTATCAAAGCCTAGAGAAAAAAACTAAAATAAATAAATTGTCTTTTGAAGAACACTAATCTTGGCTTTCGTCATTTATTAACGCTTAAAAAGCACGCAAGTCATTCCTTTTTAGCGATAACTGACGCCAATTGGAATCCCCAAGGAAGTTCAAGTCATCCTCCACTCGTTGTTTCCATCTCAGTCGAGGCCTTCCCCTTCCTCCTCGAATTCCGGTGTCGACCAAAAATCTTCCCGACAACTTTTCTCTCAAATACTCCAAGGGCCATCTCATCTTCTCTTTACACTGAGCTGGTATAATGAGAGACTTATAGCGCGTGATCTTTGTTTGTCGAGAGGGGACTTTACTTCTCAATTGCCTACTTAGTCCAAAGTAACACCTGTTGGCAAGTTGGATTTCTAGACTGATATTGTTTTCGGTGTTAATGCTGGTTCAAACGGAACTTCCGTTTCAAATTTGTAGCTATCAACGGTAACTTGGTTGCCAAGGCGCAGGTGCGCCGATTCTTTCTTTGATGACAGCAGATACTTCGTCGTGTCCTCGTTGATCGCAGGACCCACTTTTTTCGCTTCCTTATCCAGTCCAGAGAAGGCAGCGCTTACGGCGCAGCAATTGCAAGCTCTTGTAATAGATTGTACCGTTGCAGATTAGCTCTGCTGCTCGAATTATCTTCTCCAGCATCAGATTGAAGAAATCGCAGGAAAGGGATTCGCCCTGTCTGAAGCCTCGTTTGGTTTCAAATGGCTCAGAGAGGTCCTTCCCGATTCTGACGGAGCTGTTGTTATTGCTGAACGTCTTTTGGCAAAGACATGGCGGCATACTCCTTTTTGCGCTGTCAAAAGCGGCTTTAAAATCGACAAAGAGATGGTGTGTGTCGAGCTTTTTATCATGGGTTTTCTCCAGGACTTGGCGTATCGTGAAAATCTGGTCGATGGTAGACTTACCAGGTCTAAAGCCACACTAATAAGGTCCAATCAGTTTGTCTACGATGGGCTTCAGTCTTTCACACAAAGCGCTAGAAAGAACCTTATTTGCGATATTAAAAAGACTGATTCCGCGGTAGTTGGTGCGGTTAGCGGGATCGCCTTTCTTGTGGATTGGGCAGAGCACCCTTAAATTCCAATCCGGGGCCATGCACCCATCTGATCATATTCTGCATAGGAGCTGATGAAGAACACTAACAACACATTTATTTAAGCAGCAATGTATTTAAAAAAAATCTAGGGATGGGGATAGGGATAGGGATATAGATATATATATTTAGATAGCGATAAGGATCGGGATTTAGATACAAAGTCTGCCGGGTCAGGTAGTAATTTAGAAAAATGCTAGGACGATTTCTATAGTGAATTTTCAGGGTTACAGCTTGGTCAAAAATAATTTTTCGAAAGAATTACCGTTTTCGAGAAAAATTCTTAAAACCCTGAATATTCACCTTTGACCTCAAATAACTTTTTACCACACATCTCCCGTGATATCACAAAACCAAGTAAGTGTCAGTTACTTGGTTTCGTCTTTCTACGAATTTTCGGAATCTTGTTAAAAAAATCGATCAGGGGCATCGATCCGTTTCTTCCTATCTTGTTTCTAAGTACCTTGAACTAGAAAAGTTATAAAACCAAGTAACTTAAAATGCACCGCATCAAGAAATTAGTTCACAACAAAACCAAGTAACTCGTGTTCTTTTTCTAGTAACTGAAAATTTTGCAACAAATTCTACGCTTTTTTACAAAAAGTCATTAGAAATCAATTTCTTATCGTCACTCTAAGTTTCTGTTTTAGTTTCGATCTCCTATCAACGCAAAAACCATTAAAACTCATTCGTTAATCAAGAATTATTAGAATTTCCTGAAAAATTTATGTGATTATTTCAGAAAACCAAGTAACTTTTAAAGGTGCTTGATTTATCTTATTGTTATGAGAAAAGTATTTGAGATAATTTTAAAATCATTGCAGGGATAAACTAGGGAATATTATGTGATTTCAGCCCAGCATCAGATGGCGAATCAGAACACATTTTGCCAGAGTAGTATGACCTTTTTTAACCAAATCTGAAAGTTGTGGTAGTATAAGAGAACTTTTTAGTCTTGAGTCAGACGCAGGCCAAGAGCTTCTGTTTCCTCAAGTGCAGCCCACTATAGGGGAGGGCTAATCTTGGTTGCCTGATGGTGAGAATCTAGAAAATATATTCAACCAGGTTTCATCGTTATTTATTGGCGCTTAACAGCCTAGGCAATTTTGGCCGCTTCGTATTAAACCACGACAGTCGTTACTTTTTAGCGACAACTGACGACAATTGAAAACACCAAGGGAATTCAAGTTATCCTCCACTTGTTGTTTCCAACTCAGTCGAGGTCTCCCCCTTCCTCTACTCTCCAATTCGGGTGTCGATAGGAAAACTATCTGGGTTGGAGCTTCCTTGTCCATTCGCATAACATGACCCAGCCAGCAGAGCCTTTGGGCTTCAATTCGCTAAACTATGGTCAGTTCTGCGTAGAGTTCGTACAGCTCATCGTTAAATTTCCTTCGATACTCGTCGTTGGCATCTCGGGAAGGACCATAAATCTTCCGGAGAACTTTTCTCTCAAATACTCCAAGTGCCATCTTATCTTCTCTTCACACTGTCCATGATTCCGAGCCTTACGTTAGGACTCGTATGATGAAAGACTTATATATCATGATCTTTGTCTGTCGAGAGAAGACTTTACTTCCCAATTGCCTCCTCACTTCGAAGTAATACTTGTTGGCAACAGTGATTCTCCTTTGGATTTCGACTATTGAGGAGATAAACAAGGAAAATTTAGTGTGAGACCCAAAAAATTAAAAGTGTTTGCTTCCGGCATGCAATATCGTTTTTATATGGAAGTGCACAACAAACCCAAGTAACTATCAACTTGCTTGGATTTGTCGTGAAACAAAATTTTTTTTTGTATGAAAGCCAAAAATCGTAACAATCTAAATTGAAAGTTACTTGGCAGCAGAGCTGTTAATTGAATGAATCAAAACAGTTACAATTCAGGATTTATTCATTTTTTCAAATGTTTTTCGTTGAATTTAATTTGAAATTCCATGTAGATACGATTTGACATGTTGAATTCATATTTTCCATTCAAAGAATTAAAGAATGCGAGAAAGTAATTCAGTTTGAACTGAATTGCATCGAAATAACTCTCATTCAATAACTCTCTCAATTGAATTCCAACTTTGGTGAATCAATTCAATTTTTCAATTCAGTACTCTCGAAATTTAACTTTCAGAGGTGATATTTGCGTACTTTCAGTCTTTAACATGCCTGGAATTGATTTGAAGCTGTCAAAATAGTAATAAAACACGAGACTGCCATGTATCATTGTAAAATTTGGCCCTAACTCTAAAATTTTATATGTGATGGATTATGTTTCAAGTCTGTTGATTTTAATGTAAATAGGCCAAAATTTTATTGGAACCATTCAGAAACTGAAAGTTATATTTATATATTTGTTCAAAACTTATTTCGGCTATGATATTGTCTTCGGAAAATTGTTTTGAAACTATAAGCCCGAAAATTTGGTTCCGTTTTCTTTAGCTACGGCAACTCTTACTCAATGTTTTCATATATTTACATACATACATAAAATCTTGCTGTTTTTAGCTGATTTCTCGAAGATTACGGCAAATTTTTCAAGAAGGTAAGTAGAAAATAATCGTCACATAAAAAAGAAACAACATGAAGTGCAGTTCCATCGTTTTATTACAGGGAAAGTGGAGAAAAACGCGTTTGAAAATTCGAAGCGGTAGACGTCAAAATGCAGCGCACAGTGTTAAAATTTAGATAAAATGCAAACAAAATTCCGTGTTTTATCTACAGACCCGGAGTTGATGGACTCGTAAAGAATATAGCTTAAGGCTGCGAGGTTCTTGTTTAATGTATTTATTTTATCTTGTCATAATATAAACGTAGGAATAAATTTATTGAAACATTTGATTTAATTTAATTTTCACTTTTAATATTATTTCCCTCTGGAATATTTTAAGACATAGAAATTAAAATTACTGTCTACCGCCGCGGTATGATGACTGTGCGCTGACTTGCCATATTGAAAGTACCTGGTGCAAGTACCGAAACAGGTCACACCAAAAATTCTTTGAATAAGTTTTTCAAAAGCTATTAAGATTTACATAGGCTAACTATAGACTCATACAATTCAACTCGAAGGTGAAATATGTACATTATTTTTTGATGTGATTAAATTACATATTTGGGGAGGTTTTATCAGTCCGCAAATATTATAATATAACGAAACCACAGATATGTCAGTAATCCCATCTGACTGAAGTAAATGCGCAAAATTCAACACATAGATGTTTCAAGTCAAACTATGGACGTGAGGTAACTTCTTTTTTTTTCAGGACAATTAAAACTCGAAATGTCGGTAAGGCAAATTCGAAAGCGAGGACCATATATGTATGTCATACATTTTACTTAGCTGCTAAATCTTTCAAAAAATCCCACCGATTCTGAGATAAATGAGAAAATAAAAAATTTGGATTTGTCGAAATTGCTACACTGTGAAGAGCGGCCATGTTTTTTTTCGGTTTATAAACAAAACAAAAATTTGAAATATGAAAAGTAAAAATTTTTTATAATTGACAAGACCTCAATGCAGAACCATGCCTAGCGAGAAATATATTATAATTAACATGTCGTTGCATCTTTGCCTCTGATCTTAAAAAAAAAATAAAAATGTATTATTCTTTACCTAAAAGCTCATCCTAAGTCATGAATATTTTATGTATATACATAGTAATTATCATACAAAAATATAAACAAAGCGAAAAACACGTTCGTAAAAGCAAAAATGGCATATCAAGGAAAAGTCCATCGTTTGGAAAAATTGTAACATATTCCGATGTTGCTAAACATTTAGGTGACAGAGCAGGATAGGAAGAGGGTTTTGAAGCATCGAATAACGTTCTTAGTTACAAAATCAGAATTTGTCAGGAGAGCAAAAAAACGCTAAAGTCATATATTTTAAATCTATTTTTCTCATCTGTCTCCCTTAACTTTTTCTTTTATATCTTTCATATTATGAGTTTTACACCTTTTTCATGATCTTCCAGTGCCGTTACGAATCACTTCCGACGCTTCAATGCAAAATAATGTATGCCACTTTAAATTACCCTACTATTTTTAAATGCATTTTTACAGTTTTGGTGTAAAATTTTAGAAAATTGGTTAACTGGAGAGCAATACAAAATGTTTTATGCAATGAAACTGGTTTTGAAAAATATTACACTTAGAACGTTATTCGCGATGATGCTTCAGCTGACAAGCACTGTATGATTGTTTAGTTCTTTTCCAGCATTTGGTTTACAACGCTAATCACATGTCAAAAGCCATTAAAACTTTTCTGTGTATGTACTAATTAAAATTAGAAAAAATCAAAATTAGGCAATTCAAAATTTAAGACTGCCATATTTTCTTTGTTGTCATTTCTTATATAAAATTTCAATAGCACAATAAAATTAAGCAACCCAATGCGCAGGTGTGCTATTTTGCTTTTCCTTGTTTTTTCGTTTTCTCTAGTTTCAAAAGTAAAAGAGCCACGAACACAAATATTCAATATTTTCTGACAAATTTGTATGAAAATTTAATTTAATGTATTCAGACACAACATTCAACTCATGTAGTGCTCTCAAGTGTTGTGTTGTTGAAATTGTACATAAAACTATAAAAGACCTTGTGAATTTCCTTAATAATAAACACTTAAGCTGTAGATGCAACACCGCAACATAGATATATTGTGATAAGTCCTAATACTTATGTAAGATGTCAGAAACGTACCTCACTGTTACAATTTCCTACTGGTGCGCTTATTGTATCATGAAATGTTGTCATTATATATTTTTTCTTTGACATTTGAAGTCAATCCCGGGATTGTTTTTTATTAGTCCCGAAATCTCGCAAAGCAGTTAAAAAATCCCGAATGTTTAAAATAGCTAGTTTTTTACGAATAATATGACATTAAGTTGGATTAAGGCAGTTTTTTGAGCTTTTGGTTTTATATATAATCATAAAAGCAGGGTATAAAAATTAACACCTAATATTACAGCCCACTTATGAATGGAGAGAAATTTTATAAAATCCCTAACTTTTTCGCTTGTTGATTTGCATTAACTTCCAAAGCAGCTAGGAGAAACCGTAAGAAGATGTTTGGTTATTCCCGGTCTTGTACTAATATAAAAATATGTAAAGAAAAAATTATAGGATATATTTAAACTCTACTTTCATATTTTTTATATATATTTAAGCATCTTGTTGGTAATGAAAATAATATTGATGTACTGTCTTCAGTTTGTTTGTTAAAATGTATAAAATATCTAAATAATACATATTCGGGATCTCGAAACTTTTGGGCTCACAAAACTAAAATAGCTGCCATCCCTACTATGCCTTTAAGGTGCTGTAATTTTTATTAACCCGTTTCTTATCCGTGATAAAAAATGTCCTGAATTCGACACTATCACCGACCAGAACTCCGGTCACCCATTGAAGACTTGTAAAAAGGCGGGATACTACCAAACAGCCACGTCGATTGTAAAATCGCGGATTTATTGCTTTTATGAGCTTTTTTCAGGCACTTCAGTAATATGTACAGTTAGACACAAAATTAAAGATGTCTTTAAGAATTTGGACAAAGTTCAGGGGAGCTTAGCAAAATGGCCATCCAAATTTTCAACGTTTTTGGCAGATTTTTCTTAGTTTTGTAGGACAATCAATTTCAGTGGTATGATGTGAAAGTTAGAACTAATTTAAATATTTTCCTGATTTTTAAGAATTTTTTTCGATGAGGGTGTTAAGTAATATCTTTCATGCAACGCATGAACAAAATTTAATTTCGCATAAAAAATTACTCAACACCATCGACGAAAATCGTTCTTGAAAATCAGGAAAATATTTCAGCTAGTTCTAACTTGCATATAATTATACTGCTTGGTCTACCAAACTGAGTCCTCAAAAATTTCATACAAAATCTGCCGAAGAAGTTGAAAGTTTAGATGACCGTTTTACTCTCCTGAGCTTTGTGAAAATTTTAAAAGACATTTCAAATGGTTTCTGTTATACAATTAAATGGAAATTAATTCCACTACTAGTTATTGTTGACTAAAAAATCGAAATAAAATACTCATATTTGGAAAGAATTTCCATATTTCAAAGTATAAATCCAAAAAAAAAAGATTTGATTTTTTTTCATTTTTCAAAACTGACGTATGTATATGACTACTAAAACCATGAAAGAGCTCCGAATTTTTTTATATTCATAAAAGGCATGAGTTTCAGCTGAACGTAATATTGTGTATTGCCTGTACAACTTGTAGATATGAGAGCAACGCAAATTCATATATGGTAATAGCAGGGCGAATTCGGCAATATTCGCTGTGCGTTGAAGATCTTTAAAAATACTGAAGCACTTTCGAAGTTGTTAAATTTAAACTTGACACTGCCAAATTTTCCAAAACTAAATATGCCAGCAAAAAATTCATTTGCTTTGCAAGTGCCGTTCGGAGTCGGCAAAAAAACTGTAAGTCCTGCCAACTTGTAGGAAAACTCAAAAGCAACACACCACAAGTTGGAAAGAGAAGCACGGCTAAAAATCTCGTTAGAGGTTATGATAATAAAATAATTACACATTCATATTTATTTTTTATTTATGTGACAAAAGCTTATTTAATTAAATTCAATAATGTGCTCAGAGGGTTAATAAAATATGCCCGAAAAGCTTCATAACTAACACATCAGCAACACTAATAAGGCAGTTTATGTGAAGACCAGGCATGTTATACCTTTCAAAATCATACTTTTTTATGTTTTAACTTGAATTTTTTTAAATTCACATATTTCTTACACGCGAATAAGCTTTTTCCACTAATTTTATGTTATAGATTATTATAATATGTAATGTAATTTTTTTTTCAAATTCTTCTAGCGTGAAAGGAACTTAAAAACTTTTAGTACTATTTAAGGGAGTAAATTAGCATTTTTCCAAAAACTGATTCGTACTGAATTAGCGGAATTAACTCTCCAAAAGAATCAAATCAACTGAATGGCCATTCTGAATTAAAGAGCTTTTCTTCGTAATTCTATTTTGAATTCTTGTTGAATTGACACTTGGTGGATTTATAAATCATGATTTCTGTAAAGAATTGCTGAATGCGTAAATTGAAGTTAAATTCTTCAACGATGAAAAGAATTTCAAGTACTGAATGAAGAAAAACTATGATTTCAAAGAGCAAAAGATTTAATTCTTTAACAGCTCTGCTTGGCAGTTACTTGGGTTTGTTCTGAAACAAAAACTTTCTTTGTATGAAAGGTGAAAATCGTGTTTTTTAAAACCTCTGTAACTGTTTATATTGGCCAAAAAATTCCCTGCACATGTGCATAAAAAAACTTTGGGGTCTTATCTTGTCATAATTGAAAAAGTTGTAAATATAAACAAGTTGTTTTTTTCCGGAGATATGGCCTGATACGCAAACCCTTAATTTCCCAACATTTTGAAAATAAAAAAAATATTATCCCATGAACTTGGGATTCATATTCAATATTTTCTTTTTTACAGTCAAACAAAAAAATTGCACTAACATGCGCATTTCGGAGGATGTCCGGACCCCCAGGAATACGCGACTGAATTAATTAATTAATAATTTTTTAATAAATTTAAATTTATTATTAAAGTAGTGAAGCTGACGACACTATGTAATTAATAGTTACTAAAATTTGTAATCATTATTTAACATGCCTGGTTACTCATACGCCATGTATGACCTCTTTGAACTTTTCTTACTCGAATAGTTCAATAGACTCATACGCCGTGTATGACTAGAAAATGCACTATACATACATATGTAATGACAAAATTTCTGGATACACACAATTATTTTTTTTACAAAACATATGTGGGACATTCCAGCAAAAAGAGGAAAAGTACAAAATGTTGGAAATGCCATAAATTCCCACTGCTCTAACAGAACTTTACAATAAAGGTGTTTTTATCAAGAACTAGGGGTAACTAATTGCATAGCTAAATGTTAATTGTTATGCAGTTGCTAAAATACTTTGTGACTCCAATGGCATTTTCTCGCTAATAAGTTTTTCTTTCAATACCCTTGTCACCTTTAAAAAAATTGAAAGTTGGAACTTTGACAACACGACAGGGTACCTATGTATCTGTGGCAATAAGGGCGAACGGTTAAGGTTGAGTTTGGTCAAAATTTAGTTATTACAACCAACGAATTCTCCCTATTAAAATTTATAATCACACAAATTTTCATCACGTGTGCTCAAAAGCTGTAAATTTTATAGCCAAAAAACCAATTCGAGATTCCATACATGTTCCATACAATTTTGAATTTCGAAACCCTCTACTGAAAAACTAAAAAAAAAGACTTTGTTTGATATATGTGTGGCCAAATTTTTTAATTTTACCAATTTTGTAGCCTTACTGGTCTTGTTTGCAGACTTAGCACACGCTGCTAGCTCACCCTTTAACTGAAAATCGGCAGCGTCTTCAAAGAACAATGAAACAAACCAAGGACTGAAACCGAAACCGAACCCGTAACCGTAACCGATTAAAACCGATTCATTTTTCAAAACCGAAACCGAAACCGTAACCGTTATTTTGATCTGAAGAAGAAAGAAACTGAAACCGTTTCAAAAGCCGGAACCGGTTCCAAACGGTTTTGAACTTTTTTAATGTACCACTTCTTTTACTGGGCACATAGGTATTTTCTTTTACAAACAGGTACCCTGAAAACTTTCATGGAAGACTGTCGAGCAAGGTTACAAAGACACGTTTTGACCTCAGTAAAAATTCTGAAAAGGGAAGTTTGACTATAGTTGAATGAAGCGATCGAAAAAAGTTTACGAGATCCGAAAAAGAAATGTTCAGGCTTTGCTCAGAAAGCACCACTCATATTAATGTTTTTGACGATTTTAACATTTAATTTAGCTTCCATTATAATATTTTTCTTATAAAACAGTAGAGTTAATTGTAGGAATTTGTTTTGCAGAAATTTCATCCATGCATAGCGTTAATAAAATGTATTATTATATTGGAGAAATTTCACCATGGCCGCAGGAGAAAAGTTTGAATATACAGACCTATTTCGAAGCTGCATAGGTACTTGAGTATTTTAGTAGTAAAATTTTGTTTTGTTCGTGTTTTTATTTGGGAACCGAAACCGGAACGAAACCGTAACCGAAACCGAAATAAATGTTGAAGAACGAAACCGGAACCGAAACCGAGACACGTTGCAAAACCGAAACCGAAACCGGAACGTTATTTTAATCGGTTTCAGACCTTGAAACAAACTTCGAATATATTGCATATATATATATATATATCGCACGCATAGATTTAAAGGGAGCTTACTCATAAATCTTAAATTTTGATGCAATCTATACTACCGCGATTGCGGAGTTTTTTTAGTTAATCGGAGTTTTGATCTAGGTGTACGATAGCTGTAAATTATTAAGTTTTAGCGAAGCAAGTTTCAATATTTGTATGCTTTAATATTTATACACTTTGTCTTCCGATACCTTCAATTGAATATACCATTTCATGTCCATGAAACGTATAAGAAGCAAAACTTAGTGAAAATGAGATTCTTGCTTGGTATATTGTCTGCACAACAGACAAACAAAAGATTAAAAAATCTGACGAAAGCTTCACAAAAGCAACTCAAAGAATAATCTAGTTGAGCTTATGCACACCTTATTACCATACAGCTTCCAAGGAACACTTAGTTGTTAGTAGAAATGATACATTTGCATATTCTAATTATGTACACAGCTAAACCACTTAGCAATTCGCATACGAGTAACAAAAAATGTTGCCTAGTAAATGACAAGGGCCAAACGAGTGCTAATCGTCAGCTTAAACTAGGCCAACAAGCTCAAGGTCACTTAGTTTTGTTGCCTTCGTAAGTGTTTTGCTATTTTTCCATGTTTTCAAAACACAACTGAACTTGACAGCCACTCAAGTGCATTGTTAAGGAAAATCCAGTGAACCGAAGAATAATGACGTGCGACACGGCCGATAAAAGGTAATGCATTTCATAGGAAATTATATTTAAACATCTCGCTGTGTATGTGTATGTGTCAACCGCTGAGCACCAATCGTCAATGAGAACTGAGAGAAAATGCTGGTAAGAGGTACAATCAGCGAAAAGGATTCGAGGGAGCCGACCACCGGGCTCACTTAACCATATTAAATGCCAACGTGAGAATATAATGAGCTAATTAAAATATCATAAAATATTTTTATCGCTCCTTAATATCATAAGGCAAAAGTGGTGCGAGCAAGCTTTACGATTTCCAACGCCTACGCCGTTAATAAAATAATGCGATTATGGCTATTTATGCAGTTTGCTGTTATTGTGGTTGTTTTTAGAATTTTACAACCGGCATTAATGAGCTTGTTTAATGGAGATGAATGCTTTCTTGCCCATTTGTTGAAGATTAGATGTCAATCATTTTAAAATAGCAAACACCTGTGGCTGTCACAACCACGCAGCGAAATGCCAAACTAGTGAGAAAAAAGACTAGTATACAACTATAATTTTCTGGTTTAAATCATATCATTTACGAAAATCCAAAAATCATTTGAAATGTTTACTTTGCTTTTTTTTATAATTCACAGTTGCTTTCTCATGTTTAAGTAAATAAATAAAAATAGTCGCTGCTTTCTAAAGAATAAATAAATAAAATGAATAACTAATCCTTTAAGTCATGAAAATAATGCGACTATTTATTTCTGGTCGAGATCGTACCAGTCACGCTTCAATGCCTTCCAGGTTACTTGCTTTTTGGACTAGTGTGGCCACTAGTATATTTTGTTGAAATCATACATAGTAGTTTAGGTTCAATGCTATTTGGGCTAGTATAAAAATAAAAAATAGAATAAAAAAATATTTTTAATTAAAAATGTTTTTAAAATGAACTAAAAACTGGAAAATAATTTCCCCTCTGTCTACATAGATTCTCCACCACGTAAAGCTTATCCGAAACATTTGTGAGTGGGAATTCCTATAGGTATTATATAGTACTTGGAGTTTGAAATGTATAAAAACATTGGCGCACGCTAAAGATGGTTCGCATTAATTTCTAACAATCTTATTACCGATATGAGCTTTTCTAAAAAAAACATCTTTTCACGATATAGCAAGCGCCAAATGTTGTTATACATTTCAAACTCCAAGTACTATTTAATACCTATAGCAATTCCCACTCACAAATGTTTCGGATAAGCTTTACGTGGTGAAGAATCTAAGTAGACAGAGGGGAAATTATTTTCCAGTTTTTAGTTCATTTTAAAAACATTTTAAATTAAAAATATTTTTTTATTCTATTTTTATTAAAATGTTTTTTTAAAATGTTTTTATTAGGTCGCTTTCGTCGTTCTTGTGCCCGGATTTTTGCATTCGATTTTGAACCAACTTCCTGTTGTGCTAGGGTCTTGAAATTTTCACTACAGTTCAGGTCGCGATGACAATGCAATATTATGAAAAAAAAATCCGATAGGTGCCGCGTGGGCCGCTATATTTTCAAAAAACGCATTTATGGTCCGATTTGGCTGAAATTCGGAACAAGTATTACTACTATGAAAAGAAATATTTTCCTAAAAAAAATTCCGCTAGGTGGAGCTGAGATCGGGGTAATAAAAGCTAAAAATCCTAATTATGGACCGATTTAGCTGATATTTAGCGTGTGTATTACTTAATCAATTTCCAAATGTTCAAAAGAAAATTGGACCCGCTAGGTGGCGCGTGAGTCGTTCTATTTAAGAAATGCGAAGTTCTGTTTTCGGTGTCGATTAATTTGTTTTTCAACGAACTTCCCGTTGAGGTAGAATCTTGAAATTTTCATCATCGTTTAGTTTTCTGGCCCCACGCAGTATAAGAAAAAAATAATTCCGATAGGTGGCGCACGGATAGTGATATTTGAAAAGTTTCATTTCCAGAGATTTTGCTTCGGATTTTGAACTAACTTCCCATTGAGCTGGGGTTTTGAAATTTTCACGATCGTTCAGGTTTCGCTGACAATGCATTATACAATAAAAAATCCAAAATATTGCTTTAATTGCAAAAGTCCCATTTATCGGCCTATCTTCCTTATTGCTATCTTAATATTTCGTACATATGCTATAATGCGCATGCTATAATGTGTTTTCAGCGCCATAAAAAGCATCGAAATTTCGAATATTTCATCTGCATACATTTAGGCGCAGCCACTGTTGCACAAAGGAAAGATAATGTGCTAAGGCTTAAAAAAGAATAATTTTATTTATGTAACCATAGGCACACCGCGTAATGCGTGTAAACGTAGAAAATTGCCGAAGGCGTAAATGAACTGTCAAAATTTTTATGGAACGAAGTTTACACAGATTCGGTAAACTTCCACGAGGTGTTTAGTGTGTAAACACCTCCAAAAATTACCCAATTCGATTACGCTGTTCGACATGCAGTTTTTCAAAGCAGTCAATGCTCACTAGACAAAAATAGAAGAATAGCTAAAAAATGGGTCAAAAATTAAATTAATAAGAATTTCATAATAAAAAGTAATCACATAAATTTATCTATAACGTTCATCTAACTGAGCTGTTAAATGTATATATTTACGCTTTCGTTAAGTTATATGGTTACATGAGTACCACTAATATGACACAGAATATCCAATTACAATCTTAGAAATTTTCACAGACTCACAACTAAAAAGTATAAAATAAAAAATAGAATAAAAAAATATTTTTAATTTAAAATGTTTTTAAAATGAAGTAAAAACTGGAAAATAATTTCCCCTCTGCCTACATAGATTCTTCACCACGTAAAGCTTATTATTAACGAAAGCGTAAATGTATACATTTAACAGCTCAGTTATTTGGAGTGTAAAAGTAGGTCGCCTCCCAGTTGGTGCACCCTGGGTAACGCTAAATGACCTACATAGCCTTCACGGCTAGTTTCTTGTATTGCCGGTTCTACGAGAACGGTACCAGTACTTGTGCTGTACCCATCGTGCCGAAACGACCCGGGCCGTTTTCTTATATCGACCCGGCCAAGAGCAATACACTCGGGATGACCCTGTCTGACATTTAGGCAGGGCTACACCTCGCTACAAAAACAACATGAACGCTATAGATACATTTATATGAATACTTTTTATTTTGAAATTCCCATTAATTTAATTTTTGACCCATTTTTAGCATTTTCTTCTATTTCTGTCTAGTGTGCATTGACTGCTTTGAAAAACTGCATGTCGAACAGCGTAATCTAATTGGGTAAATTTTCGAGGTGTTTACACACTAAACTCCTCGCAGAAGTTTACCGAATTTGTATAAACTTCGTTCCATAAACATTTTGACAGTTCATTTACACATTCGGCAATTTTCTACGTTTACACGCTTTACGCGGTGTGTCTATGGTTACATGAATAAAATTATTCTTTTTTAAGCATTATAAAGCACATTATCTTTCCTTTGTGCAACAGTGACTGCGCCTAAATGTATGCAGATGAAATATTCGAAATTTCGATGCGGTTTATGGCGCTGAAAACGCATTATAGCATGCCCGTTATAGCATCTGTACGAAATATTCAGATAGCAATAAGGAAGATAGGCCGATAAATGGGACTTTTGCAATTAAAGCAATATTTTGGATTTTTTTTTGTATAATGCATTGTCAGCGAAACCTGAACGATGGTGAAAATTTCAAAACCCCAGCTAATGGGAAGTTAGTTCAAAATCCGAAGCAAAATCTCTGGAAATGAAACTTTTCAAATATCACTATCCGTGCGCCACCTATCGGAATAATTATCTTATACTGCGTGGGGCCAGAAAACTAAACGACAATGAAAATTTCAAGATTCTACCTCAACGGGAAGTTCGTTGAAAGACAAACTAATCCACACCGAAAACAGAACTTCGCATTTCTTAAATAGAACGACTCACGCGCCACCTAGCGGGTCCAATTTTCTTTTGAACATTTGGAAATTGATTAAGTAATACACACGCTAAATATCAGCTAAATCGGTCCATAATTAGGATTTTTAGCTTTTATTACCCCGATCTCAGCTCCACCTGGCGGAATTTTTTTTTTGGAAAATATTTCTTTTCATAGTAGTAATACTTTTTCCGAATTTCAGCCAAATCGGACCATAAATGCGATTTTTGAAAATATAGCGGCCCACGCGGCACCTATCGGATTTTTTTTTCATAATATTGCATTGTCATCGCGACCTGAACTGTAGTGAAAATTTCAAGACCCTAGCACAAAAGGAAGTTGGTTCAAAATCGAATGCAAAAATCCGGGCACAAGAACGACGAAAGCGACCTAATAAAAACATTTTAATAATAATAATAAAAAGGAACAACTACACAACGTGATTTATGAAATCCCATGCATGGGTAAAGACGGCGAAAGCTGTGACAAGGTTTACATAGGTACAACGAAAAGAGAATTAAAAACGAGGATAAACGAACACAAACTATATGCCAAAAACAAAAAGAACAACACAGCGTTGGCGCAACACTTGACTGATCAAAAGCACACAGCTGATTTTGACAATGTAAAGATACTGGATGTGGAGAATAGAGTTAGAAGAAGAATGACAATAGAAGGCTTGCGCATACAACAAAACATTTCACGAGCAGTAAACTTTAGAGACGATGTTGACTGCATAAACTGCGCTTATACTACCGCAATTACAGTAGATGTTTGACTAGTGAAACAAAAGGGTGTCAGTGATGCATTTATGGATGCGCATGTTTATATATATTTTCAGTTATTATGTAGTTAATTGTTGTTGTACAAAATAATTGTAAGTGAAAATTGTTATGTAATGTCCAATTAGCAATTATTAATGTTCTTTGTTTTTTCGATTTTTATTATTAATAGATTTAATAAATAAATCCCTGATGAAGATGCAAAACTGCGTCGAAACGCGTAGGATCGCAACATAAAAAGTTGTTTTATTAAGAACAAAAACCCCGGCCGAAAAGCTCCATTAAAAATATTATTAAAATTTACTTGGCCCAAAATAAATAATAATAAAATTAAATTTGGAAGAAAGATTTTGTATCAGCTCGCGATAGTTATGCGATAAAAGATAAAAGCATTTGAAAAGGTTTTGGAGATATCTCTCAAAATGTGGACCAGGGTAACCTTGTCAATTATTGTCGTTCAATATGGGCATCAATGGTAATGATAAGTGTTTTAAAATGGTGTAGTTTTCAGTCCAATATGAGACCACGTTTTCGAGATATTGATTAAAATGTCAACCAGGAGGGGCCCTCGATGGTGTTAGTGCGATATGAGTATTAAATGAAAGTTGGTGACAAATATTGGTCAACACGTGGACCAGGAGTGGAGCTAGAAGGTTTTTGTAAAAAATGTGTCTAAATTAAAGGTGTTGATGGGTGTCTTTCATGGGGGTGTTGCGCCTTGCACACACCGGCGCCACCCCAAACCGTCGACTCGTAGGTGCGTGCACCCTCCTTCTCCAAGCGGGGGAGAAGCCTCCTCGTGGTGACACCCGGGAACGCTTCGGCGGCTAATTCGAGCGGCGACCTCTCCCCCTCCTCTATTAAGCCCTGTTTTTTCCTTCGCTACTCCATCCATCACAGCCCCCACCCTCTCCTTTTACCCGGCTTTTCTCGTAAGGGCTGGATCAAGGTGTCATACGACCCGTGCCGAGGATCAACCTGGCTGGGGGCCCTTAAATAGCCCAGTCGCGAACGGAGTGCTTCGGAACCGAGGCGACCTCCGATTCTATTTAGCCTTACCCGGGTAACCTTACCCCTTACCTTACCCCTTCTCCGCTACTCGTGGGTTCGAATTATGGACAACTCCAAAAACAGTAACAAAAACAAAAATAAGGAGTCTGGCTCTCCAAATAAAAATGCCGACAGGAGCTCGCTCCGCTAGGACGGCCACGGGAAAAACGGACCAAAACAAAACTACAACAGCTGAGAGGACACCCCAGCGATTTAAGGCTGCAGCAGCAGCAAGACAAATGAGGGCCGAGTGCAAAACCGGTCCGAGTATTCCGATGACCGGTGCCTCTTCCAGGGGTGCCGATCGGGAGGTCATCAACGCGGTTACCACCAATCCTGTTGCCTCCACCAGTGGTCTTGCCATTCAGCGCATAGCGTCTGGTGAGCCCATGGCCGGGGGCTCCAGAGGCAATGGCGGTGCCAGCGATAGGGCCAAGGACTGTGCGCCTGGGCAAGCCATGAAAGTCAGCCACTAGGATAAGCGGTCTGCAGCCCGAATCCTCTACAGGAACGCGTCCTGACCGACAAGGGAGGAAGATGTTTCGGCGGGGGTTTGGGCGAAGGTCTAGCGAGACCTAGCGTGGGCTCGGCAAATAGTTCCGGACTTCAAACTGGAGCTATATGGCGCGAACAAAAGGGAAACCTCCAAGCGCAACCGCTCTGTGGAAGAGACTGCCCCAACGGCACCGAAAAGGGCCAAAACACAGGGAGGCCAGATGAGGTCTTTCGCAGATGTAGCCAAGGATTGGAAGATCATTGGCGTTATTGATGAAAGCAACGTGGACGGTAGGATCCCGAAGCAGCAGTGGAAGTGGATCGAGGCCGCGCTTGCTAAGGTTGCCGTCCAGGTGAAAAGGGAGAACCCTGGGCCACCACCAACTTACACTGATGCAGGATGGTATCAAGGAAATGTCAGGCTCATTGCTTGTGAGGATGCGAGGTCCGTTGACCTATATAAGATCGGCGTGCAGCGAATAGGGGAGGTGTACCCCGGCGCGCGCCTCAAAGCTGTGGATGCATGTGACATCCCGCAGCGACCAAGAGCTAGAGCTTGGATTCCAGTGACGCCAACGGAACCAGCGGAAATCCTGGACCAACTGCAGGAGTTCAACCCGGGTCTACCGACCCATAACTGGAAAGTGGCCAGCGTGGAAAAAGTAGCCGGGAAAGCAACCATGCAGATTGTTCTCTTGTTGGATGAAGCTAGCATCGAGGCCTTGAGCCGATGCGATTATAGGGTAAGCTACGGCTACAAAAATATAAACCTGAAGGTTTATAAGGCTGACGCCGCAGCGTTGCGAAGTTTCTCGTCGTCTGCGGAGGTGGATCATCCCCCCAGCGATAACGAGATGGAAGTAGAAGAGGATGAGTCGGATGTGCGGAGTTGCTATGCCTCGTCCAGCTCGGCTGGAGTCCGAGAGTCAGCTTCTGAGCGGTGACGACTCGGACGCGACGCTCACGGAGGAGAGTGTAAGGAAGCAAGATGATTAGGGTCCTCCAATTCAACCTTCATCACAGTAAAGCAGCGTCAGCTGCACTTCTACTCCAACTTTCTGCAGGTGGAGTAGGTATTATCCTAGTCCAGGAGCCGTGGATCACTGCAAATAGGATCTGTGGCTTGAGGACTCCAACTTACAAGCTCTACAGCGCTCAAGACAAGGGTAAGCCTCGTGCGTGTATTTTAGCCAAATCTAGTATTGACGCTTTTCTTCTACCCCAATTTAGTGACGGAGATCTGACAGCGATAAGCGTCGAGGGGTTGGGCAGAAGCTGCAGATTTGCTTCTTTCTATCTGGCCCATGATCACGAAGGTTCACTACCACCACACAACTTCAGGGAGCTCGTGAGTTCTACCAGTCCACGAGACAACCTAATGGTGCTTGGAGGCGATGCGAATGCCCATCACACACAATGGGGCAGCACTGACATCAACGACAGAGGTGAGTCACTATATAACTACTTATTAGGTACTAATCTATGTATATGCAATGGGGGAAATGACCCCACTTTCATAACAAGGAACCGCGAAGAGGTCCTCGACATAACATTGGTCACTGATTCTTTCAGTGACCTCATAGAATCATGGGTGGTCTTAAAAGAACACTCCTTCTCAGACCATAGGTATATTAGTTTCTCAATAACAAATATGCACTCAAGTCCAAAATATATACAAAATATAAAAAGGACAAACTGGGGCTACTACAAGAAGCTTATTGATAGAAACTTATCAAAAAAAATGGCTACACCTAGAAATGGTAATGAACTAGACGAGCTAGTCAGCACGTTTAATAAAGAATGCAAGATTGCTTTCGATAAGGCTTGTCCGATCAAGAAAGTAACAGAAACAAATAAGCCACCTTGGTGGTCGTCAGATCTAGATAGATCCAGAAAGGCATGTAGGGCTGCCTTTAATAAAGCCAAACAGGAGGGCCGCGAACTATCCTGGGCTCTTTACAAAACTAAGCTAAGTACATACAAGAAGGAGATCCGCAAGGCCAAACGAGCCTACTGGGTGAATTTCTGCAGTGAAATTGAATCTACATCTGGTCCCGCGCGCCTGAGGAGAGTGCTCTCAAAATCGCCGGCAACACTAAGCCACGTCCAAATGCCAGATGGGCAGTGGACTGATTCGGCGACGGATACCATGAATCTGCTCCTGGATACACACTTCCCGACATGCACAGACATGTCTACTACTACGATCGCTGGAGGGATACCCTCCGGTCAAATGATAAAGGAAATTACCGATGAGAAAAAGTTAGACTGGGCTTTATCTACTATCAAGCCCAATAAGTCGCCGGGACCGGACGGAATATTCCCGGCCCAGCTACAACAAACATCCGATCTCATTAAGCCTTGGTTGAAAACTATATTTATAAGTTGTCTAAGGCTTAACTACATACCCACTTCATGGAGAGAGGTTAAGGTAGTTTTTATCCCCAAAGCTGGGAAACCATCTCATACTAAACCAAGCGATTTTAGGCCTATAAGCCTATCTTCGTTTCTTCTTAAAACGCTAGAACGACTTCTGGAGGACTATGTCAGAAGATCGATAGACTCAACTCATCTTTCGCCGGCTCAACATGCCTACAGTAAAGGTAGATCAACCGACACTGCCTTGCATTCTCTGGTATCTCCCTGCAGGGAACTTAGGCACTAGTGACACAAATTTCTGGTTCAGAACTAGATATAAAGTGGCCAATAAGAACTAGTACGTTAGTGATTACATTTTCACTAGTTCCCTGCAGGGAACCCAGGCACTACTGAACAAATTTCAGGATCAGAACAAGATATAAAGTGGCCAATAAGAATAACTCCGTTAGTGTATACATTTGCACTAGTTCGAAACCAGCGTTTGAGGAGTCTTTAAAAGGCATTTGGATTCGTATTTGAATTTAAGTTTTTGTATTTAATTTATATTCAGAACTATAGAAATAGTACCAATAAATGAACTAGATCCAAACTGTCGAATTTTGTACTAGTTCCAGCCTAGGACATCGCCATGTTAAAATCGCCAGTTGATTTCATGTAAAAAAGATAGTTTGCGAACTAGTACTGGTTCGGAACGCACTAGAAGCGAACTAGCACTGAACTAGAGATTTTCCCTACAGGGTGACTACTGCGCGTCAAATAACGTGTTTGTCAGAAACTACGAGGTGTTAATACCGACAAGACAGGAATGGGACAACAGATCACATTCTGTTCGAGGAGCCGTTAATATCTTCACTGATGGCTCCAAGCTTGAGGGGAAGGTGGGGGGAGGTATCTTTTCACCGGACCTGGGACTAGAGATCTCCTTCCGCCTCCCCGACCACTGCAGCGTGTACCAAGCGGAAATGCTGGCAATACACAGTGCTGTGAAAAGCTCGGCGTCCATGCCGCAAAATGACAAACGGATTTACATCTTCTCAGACAGTCAAGCCGCACTTAGAGCCTTGAACTCATGCGTCGACAATGCAAAGTCGTTAACTGAATGTCGCAGATCTCTCAATGAGATGGCTCAGCACTTCAGTATTAGCCTTATTTGGGTACCTGGGC
Source organism: Campiglossa producta (assembly GCA_964058755.1). Taxonomy (NCBI): domain Eukaryota; kingdom Metazoa; phylum Arthropoda; class Insecta; order Diptera; family Tephritidae; genus Campiglossa; species Campiglossa producta. The sequence continues at coordinate 46,551,603 of CAXKVI010000003.1, read as the reverse complement.
ACAGGAATATTGAAGGTAACTGCAGAGCGGACGAGCTGGCCAGACGAGGTACCACCACCCATCTCCTACCAGGAAATAGTTCGGTAGGCATACCCATGACCTCTTTTAAATTTAGTGTCAGCACAAATACCATGAAAAAAGCGAATATGCTCTGGTCAGGGCTCTCAACATGCGAAATATCAAGGCTAACCTGGCCAATTGCTTCCCTGCTGTCTCTTAATAAATCGGATATTTCATCCCTAGTAAGGGTTCTAACAGGACATTGTTTGTAATGTCTAATGATTACTGTCGCAGCTGCAGATGCATTGAGGAGGAGGAAAGTGTTCAACATCTGCTGTGCCATTGTCCCGCGCTCTGCAGACGACGTTTGGCTAGCCTTGGCCAACCGTTTCTCGTCGACCTCACTGAGGTATCTAACATGGAAGTAAAGGCGTTATCCAAATTTATTGCCTCCACGAAGTGGTTTGATCCCCTGCCTTGGGTGTGAGTTTGTTTTCCTTGGCGTCGACGGTAGCATGACCGTGGACTGGTCCTTTACAGCCTTTTGATGGTCTTTGAACTCGTTTAGCGGTGCCGTATCATGGCACCGCATCGAGTGTTTTGATCTTCTTAGGTTTTTTTCGGGTCGGCTGTACGCGGTCGGGCTGCTGCCGGCGTTTAAGGATAACCTTCTCGCATCTCTAGGGCAGGGAGGTGGGTGAACACCGTATGGGGTATCACAGTGGGCCTTTTTAATGGCCTAAGTGTCGGGCAGGGTCTGTGTACTCTGTCCTGCCCTTGCAACCTGACCTAACCTAAGGTGTTGATGAGAGTTTTAAAGGAGAGTCATTTTATGTCATTTTGGGAGTGGGATTGAGAAAGGGATAGGGATATGAGGATATATTAGAAAAACAATATGAAAAGGGAAAAGCATATGAAAAGGATGAAGGTAGAGTGGACGGGAAGACGGTTGTGAGGCTGAAATGAGGAGGACGAGTCACATTTTATAAATGAAAACAAGTTAATGTTTGGGCAGGACAGCGTCTGCCGGGTCTGCTAGTATATCATAAATAGTAGATTCTGGTCGAAATCTGACAATTGACATTTCGTAGGACATCAACACGTAAAAAACACCAGTTGCTTAGTTATATTGAAAAAAGACAAAAGACTGACTAGTTGGGCCTGATGCACCAAATAGGTGTAAGTTTTAACTAGTTGCTTTCGGTGCAGGGACTTTATATAAAAGGCTTTATATCTAATAAAATGATATTATTAGATTGTACTTATTCCAAAAACATACAAAAATTTGACTTAAACCGCTAATTACATACCAAGTTGTTAGATATTTCACTATTCTTTTCATACGTGTCCAAACATTCCGAATTTACGTTTATGTTGATAGATACACTCGGAGAGATTGCCAAACCACTGTCGAGGGATGATCCCGTTTAGAAAAATTTTTTCTAAATAATTTTTGATATTGCTTTCACAGGAAGTCTTTTAATGCAATGGGGTATGCTACCCATGTCAGGTTTGATCCCTTTATATGGTTTGGAGTGATCCCTTTTGTTTAAGCATGTCCCAGGAAAAGGCTTATAGATCACTTATATGCCAAAACGGGTAGATTTTCTTTGTTCTCTAAGAAGTGTGGTCGTCCAAGATATGCAAAGAAGATAACTCTTTTAGAGATCACTCGGACTATTATTTGCAGGGTAATACCTACAGTCTCATCTGAGAATGTATTTGAATAGGATAGGACTTCCTAAAATATAATTCAAAAACGATCTATCTCATATGTATGTATATCAAAAAGGGCTTTTTAATATGGGGCGCTCTTGCGAAATATTTTGAAAAAGGGTGATGTTCCACTTAGAGGTCGATATACAAAAATAAGGTTCATAAATTTGCATGGAAGAAAACGATAAGCTCACAAGAAAGCAAAATTGCCAAAACCAGGAAGGCGGTTTTACGAACTTAATTAGAAATAAAAGAGACCGTGCGATTGACTTCAAGTATCGCTAGAAAGGGCACACTTTGTTATGTAACAGTGTTTAACAGAAACAGATAAGTATTTTAATATTTATAATTTCTAGCCAAAGGCGTGTTCTTTTTCCAAGTAAACTATGTAGACTAAGTGCCATGTAGACTAAGTGCCATGTAGACTAAGTGCTCAAGGTCATAAATAATCTGTTTGCAAAATTTTATGCAAAACCATTTAATCATTTTTGAGTGCTTTAGAAACAATAACACGAATAAACAAATGTTTAATATTAGTAAGGTAGGATATGTATATTAGGGCGGTTTCTGAGAAAGACGAGATTTAGATTGACCTCGAAATGATAGACCTAAAAAATTAGTTAACGTCTGAAAGTTTTACAGTATTCTTTCCTAGAAGTAATATTACAGTCAAACTTCCTTATAGTGAACTCGAAGGGGACCCGAAAATCACGTCACTATATAGAAACAATAAAATAAAAATAATTAGTAAGCTTAGTTTGAGTTACACCACTTCATTTTAAATTTTCAACATAACCTTACAAATCAGCTTGAGAGTTGAAAACATTAATTAGTAAGTATAACTGAACTGAAAAAAAATATTAAAAATATGCAATATATGGAGACAAAAACGTATGAGGTTTGACTTTCTAGATGTAAAATTTGTTCATTATATAGAAAAGTTCACTATATAGAAATTATAAGTTCATTATATGGAGACGAAAATAAACTGAAAGTAGAACGAAAAGCTGTGTATTCGAAATAAATTCAGTATACGGAGAGCTTCATTGTATACAAGTTCACTAGGGTAGTCCTTATTTGTATGGAGACAAACCGAACATGAGATATCCTTAGTCTCACCCCCTAAATCAATTGTAATATAGCCAAGGATATCACATATAAATTTCTAGCACGACTGGAGACAGTTAAGGGGTACCGCACGGCGGTTAAAGTTTAGATTACCCTATGGAGGCTCCAAAAATAAAAAGGATAATTTTTTTAATCTAACACCCAAAATCGATAGCACAATAGTCGAAAATTTTATATTTAAATTTTGGTCCCGATTGGACACCGTTGAGGCATGTCGCAGGAGGGTCAAATTTCAGATTAGCCTATCAGGTCTAAAAAAAATACAAATAATTTTTTCTTTTATTTCATACCGTAAATTGACTACATAAATTGAGCACTAAAGTCAAAGTAATCACATATAAAATTTGGGTCCGACTGGACACCGCTAAGGCATGTCGCACGGGGGTCAAAGCTCAAAATTAGCTTTTTATAACCCAAATCGATAATACTATAGTCAAAGATATCACTCAGTATTATTTCCCTCCATAGGTTCAGGTGGTCTCGAAGGTTATGTAATTAAAAATATTGTTATTTTTTCTTTTAACTTTGACCCCCTTCCGATACCGCTAAGCGGTTTTCAATCGAAAGTAAATTTTATATGTGATATCTTCGACTATAGTATTATCGATTTGGGTTATAAAAACCTAATTTTGAATTTTGACCCTCGTCAATCCAATTTTTATATGTGATTACTTCGATTTTATTGCTATCAATTTAAAGTATGAAATAAAAGAAATTTGAATTTTTTTAGACCTAGTCTGAACTTTGACCCCCGTGCGACACGCCTTAGCGGTGTCCAATCGCACCCAAATTTTATATGCACAGTAAGTAAAAAGAAAAGTCTAAATTTAATACCAATTTGGTGTTTATATATAACAACGCCGAAAAGTATTAAATTATTACCATTATCCGTTTAATTGTGAGAAAGAGTATTATTTTGGTATTATTTTAAGACCATTTGGACTAATTTAATTGCCAAAATTGAGAGGGAGAGAGCGATTTAGTATTATTTTGGTATTATTTTAAAACCATTATTCCAAATTTAGTTTCCAAACTTTTTCAGGGTCTTAAAATAATACTATTTGGTATTAAATTTAAAAAAAGTAGTCTTTCATTTTTTACTGTGTGTGATTACTTTGACTATAGTGCTATCAATTTAGGGTATGAAATAAAAGAAAAAATAATTTGTATTTTTTTAGACCTTATAGGCTAATCTGAACTTTGACCCTCCTGCGACATGCCTTAACGGTGTCCAATCGGGACCAAAATTTAAATATAATATTTTCGACTATTGTGCTATCGATTTTGGGTGTTAGATTAAAAAAAAATCATTTTTATTTTTGGAGTCTCCATAGGGTAATCTACACTCAGAGAAATGCATTGAATGTTGTGACAATATCACTATTGATAACGCCGAGTTTGATGCAATATTCATTCAGAATGAGCGAGTTATCAAATATTATTTGCTCCCAATAAAAAGTAAAATGACATGTCAACCATTTCGATATGATGTACTATTTTTTATATTTATGGATAGAATACTAATATATTTAAACGGCATGTCAATATCTATAATCGTGATATGAATTTCTATTGTCGGTATATCCATATTCATATTTACTACATAGTAATAATGGTAGAGACAGCGTATTAATATATATGGACGAAATGTAAATTTTTCTGGGACGCATAATCATAATAGTTCAACAATTTTTACTATGGATTTTCTAACAATATTACAACTTGTTGGAGCGGTTTTTTTAAATTCAAAATTTTTTGAATTTCTTATGATTGAAAATTTTTCTAAAAATTGTATAATATGCCGTAGCCGAATGGTAGAATACTGAGCTAACGTGCCAGAGGAGCATGGTTCGAGTCTCACTGAAACCAGAGTCAAATTATATAAAATTTTGTTTTTTTAAACTATTTAGAATTTATCAATAGTTTATATGGATACCATTTCAATAGTGATTTATCAAAAAAGCATTGATGAAACATCCATATTCATTAATGGGACAGAAATATCAATTTTTATTTAATGTGATATCAATAATTATGGATGTTCGATCCATAGATTTCCCTCCGTGTAAACTTTAACCTCCGTGCGGCACCCCTTAACCGTATCCAATCGGGATAAAAATTTATATGCGTTATATTTGACCATAATGGAACCGGTCTAGGGGCTGAGACTGAAAAAGGTCGCACATTCGATCATAAGGACCACCCTAAAGTTCACTGTAAAGAAGTTCGACTGAAGTTTAATTTGCAAAAAAAATATTCTTTGTTGATCCAGTCTTATGTACATATATATACATAGTTGCATACACACAGAAAAAATTGAGCTGGGGATGGATAAGAATTGACAGTGATTTGGTCATATCAACAAAAATATAGTTATATCAATCAAAATATAAGTTGATTCAACCAAAATCACGGTCAATTCGTATCCATTCCTAGCTCATTTTTCTCTGTGTAATTACAAACATATAACATAAACTTTTCTACTTACCCAACATAACTCCCAGCAACACACCCGACAACGTCACCAACAACATTAAATTATCACGCAGCCAACGCTGATAGCCAGTCAGCTCGCGTGGCGCCTCGCTACGTTCCGTAGTTTTTGGTGGCAATTCGGTACCATTGACATTTGTACTATTGGGCGGACCCATTTTCGCAAAGAGATAATCTGAAAATTTATCAGATCTTTCCATTGTTTGATTGAAACTATAAGGGGCCGTACTTGGCCAACACTTGGGCTTAAGTAATTATATATGCAGCAGTCGTTGAGTGTAAATATGTACAATGAGTTGAGAGAAAAGTGGAAAAACTCGACGACGTCCAAAAGTCTATAGTTTGCACAAAAAAAGGCAAACGAACTACTTGTAACGTAGTAATGTTTGAAGAGGAAATGGTAACATTTGAATTGTTGTGTGTGATTATTTTAGATGCCGAAAGTAATCGATAATGGGGTTTGTGAAAATTTATTTTGTGTTTTTTTTTTCCTTTTTTTATTTTGTTTTTTTTTTGGTTTTTGTTGTTTTCTTTTCTACTCTGCTTTTTTAATATTTTTTATTTTATTCATTAAGGTAATTGCTTATAGATCCATTGTGGGGTTGATTTTTTTTTCTATTTTATTTTCTTTGGGGGGGCGTGGTGTGTTATTCTATTTTATATGTATTTCCTCTACTATTTACTGTGCTTTGTGCGTCATTGAACAGTCTATTAATATTATTATTACGTTTATTATGTAGCGGGTGTAACACGTTTATTAATTGCTTTTCAAATACTTCACATTAAATTTAAGTATATTAATTAAATAGTACGCCATTGGTTTGGTTTTTGAGTTGCCTAATTTTTGCTGCAGATTTTATGGCTAATTGACCGCTTTGTTCGTGTTGTTTGGCGTTGTTGGCCTTTGGCTACCGATGCGGTGTTGTCTTTTTAGGACGTGAATGCCGCCCTCTAGTGCAGGCGGTCGCTTCCGGTACGTCGAATTGGTTTACGTATTTGAGTATTGACTCCGTTGTTGTGATTTGTTTGAAAACTACTTTCGAAATTCCTTTCAAAACGCTTTAAAATGCACTTGGATAGATTGTTTTTTCTTTAGTGACAAAGTATGCTTTTCAATTTAAAAAACGCGTATGTCTGTTTTATAAAAAAATAAGTCTGTTTTATGCTTAAGTGTTCAAACCCGTTTTATGGTAGCTATAAATTATTGATTTTATGCTTTGGCAGTTGTACCCAGAAATGCACTAAATTATACTTTTTCCCCTCAATAAAACACCTTCAGCGACATTAGAAATTCAATTTTTACTCTATATATATATTTTTGCACCCGAATCTTCCGACAAAAAAATCGATTTTCAGTCTTTCTGCACCACACAATAAATCTGTGTCAAGTGTCAAGCCAAATGGCAATATTTGCACTGTTTTCCTAAGAATTATAGATACACAAAAGGGCGTTGCACTGTCTTGGCCTTCTACATTTGTTATTGATTATTTTAAACTGTGGTTTTTATAAGAAAAAACCTTTTTTTTTTGCTCATCAATGTATGCTACACAGCTGTTTTTTTCATACGCTTAATACTATTTCTGAGAAAAAAAAAATATTTTTTCACATATATATGTATATATTTTCCACAGAAATTTGCGATACTAAATGCCGTCAGCGCGTCCGATTCAAAATTCTCCAAACGAATGAGTTTTCATGCGCCACACAAGCCTTTTTATATGGCGTGCGCTCCTGGCAGGATAAACTCTCTGCGGAGTTGGTACTGAGCGAGCGCACTCGCAAAGAATTCTCATTTTATAGCGCTCTTATTCACCCTCACCGCCTCAGTAAATATTTATTAGGTCCGCATATAATAAAAATGTTTCCACTCAATAACTGCACTACTTAACTATTACAAATTGTCTAATTGCCTATTTTCATACAATTAAATTAAACAAATACCTATCAAGTAATTCATAAATATTTCGTGCTCTATTGCCATAAGTACTTCCGTTAATTTACATTCTCGTATAGATATCCAATTACTTTTTGAAAAGCTTATAACCGTTACAATTCACGTAGTTAGCATACATGCCGGAATTTTTTAACTGTTTATTGTTGTTGTAATATTCGTAGTTATCATTTGTATAAGTACTTCTTGGTACGTCGCACTATGGCGCTTGTGCCGTCAAAGCATGGCAAAAATCAAAAAAATCATGAAAGCGTTCGTTAAATCTAATACATGTTTCTAATAGAGAATCTTCCAAATTTTTTTAACAGAAAATTATAGCTCACCAGGTAGAGCCGTGCAAAGTTAACCAAATTTCAACATTGGGAAAAACTTTAAATTTATGTTCTTTTTCATTGTATTTAAAATGATTTTGTCAGTAAATAAGGCGGCGGATTATCGTTTTCTTGTAAAGCATTTAAATATAATTTAATTTAAGATTTAAACGAAAAAATCGATTTTTTTTGTTAAAAGGGGGCGAATCTACCTGTTTTCCAAATGCCTATTTTTGTGCCCTTTTTAAAACTTTGATGGAAAAAAAATGTCCAAATACGTCCTCCGTCAAATTAACAGTAGTTATTTGTCAAATATTCAGTTACCTGAATTCAAAAAGTCTTGCTGCCTCCATATATGTAATACTTCTATATCAGTAATACCGAACAGTGAAGCGTGTCAAACATTACAGTACAGATATACCATGAGAGAAGGAGACAAAATCTCAAGGATGTCGTTAAACTTTTGTAAACAAAGGGGCATAAATAAATGCATACTTTAACAAAATGTAAATAAATTTACTTCGTTTTTCTTATCACTCCTTTCACTAATTAACATTAAACCATGCCAAAAATACCCAAGGTAGCGGATATAACATTATTTTACCAAATGAAAAAATTCTCTGTAGCTTATTATTATTTTTTAAACAACAAATACGAACATTTTTATTTATTATTTTGTGATTTACTATTTTGGTATTTTCATTATTTAATCGACTAATCAAAGATTTTATAACTAAAACTATGCACAATTTGTGTAATGGGGATAGTGACCCTTTTGGAGCCCTTTGATATTTTTTTTTAAACGCGCTACTACAATTCACTAACACAAACAAAACTTGCGCATGCGCAGAACTCACATTTGCACTGATTCATATAATAATGTTTGACACGCTTCTTACACACGGCCAGTATACGAAAGGCGCAGGCTTTGGCTGCCTCCAGCCGCCACTTCACTTTTTACATCAAATAAAATTAAACAACCTTGGGCATAAATACGCGCCTCACAATACCGCTACTCTATACAAAAGATAGAAGAAGAGGTCAGATTTTGCTGAAACTTCACAATTTAAAAAATTATGCCACGCTGATTTCAAAAATGAAATCGACTTTTCTGTATCGATTACTCATTTTGCAAAAACCGTATTTTTTCTTTTATTTTTATGTGAAAAATAGGCATCGTGGACATGTGTTGATATAAGTAGAAGGAGTCGTCGGAATTGGCCGAAACGTTACACCTCAAAGGACTACATTACTCCAATTTCAGAAAAAATCGCTCTTTTATATCGGTTACCAATTAATTAGAAAAAATTTTGTTTACAATTTTATAAAAAGGTAAAATAACATAAAATCTTAGTAGACATACATATATTTATAAAAAGCGAGGTAGTGCTCAGAACTTGTTGAGACTTTACAACTAAAAGTACTAAGCCATGTTTATTTTAAAAATAAAATCGATTTTCCGTACCGGGTACCGATTAAAAAATATTGTACGTCTACAGTGTCTGTATTAAGTTTATTTGAAAAATATAATCAGGTTTTTCGTAACGGGTACCCGTAATAAAAACAAGTTTTTGCACACTATTATAAAAATGAATTATGGCATATCAATGTTGCTAAGTGTTCAGAAAAATAGATTTAAGAGAATACATTATGGTAATTTCAAGAATCCATACATTCTATCCGTTTGCATTAGAGTGGTCCAAGTTTATATGAAGGTTATGTTCCCAAAACCATCTGGCCTTTTCACTTTATTGTTACGCATAGTTAACACACTTTAAATTTTAAATTAAAAAAAAAAAAAAAAAAAAAACGGTTGAGATTAAAAGGCTTCGATGTTGCATATTTTAAATCCTTTTTTTTTTGGTAAATGAGTAGAAAAAAACTGTAAAATACAATTTATACTTGAAATTTGAGCCGTTTAAAGCACAAGTGGTATAAGTCCGGTTTTCGTTTTTTTTTTAGTTAGGCATGACGATATGTAGGGGAAAATGTGTTCTATATAACACGCTAACGGGGTAACTCCTAGCTCCTATACTTACTTACTTAAAATAGCCTTTAACCGCCTAGGCGATTTTGGCCGTCCAACATGTTACGCCAGTCGGTTCTTTGTTGAGCCAACTGGCGCCAATTAGAGACACCGCGTGCTCGCAGGTCTGCCTCTACTTGGTCCTGCCATCGAAGTGGTGGTCTCCCTCTTCCTCTACTTCAACCGGCGGGTGCCGATAAAAATACCTTCCGGGCCGGAGCGTCCTCGTTCATTCGCACCACGTGTCCTAGCCAGCGGAGCCGCTGAGTTTTAATTCGCTGAACTATGTCCACGTCTGCGTAAAGCTCATACAGCTCTTCATTATATCTTCTTCGGTACTCGCCGTCGCCAACTTTTAGGGGTCCATAAATCTTTCGAAGAATTTTTCTCTCGAATACTCCCAGATCCGCCTCATCAGATGCTGCCAGTGTCCATGCTTCTGCACCATAGCAGGACGGGTACGATAAGTGACTTATAGAGTGTTGTTTTTGTTCGTCGAGAGAGGACTTTACTCCTAAATTGCCTACTCAGCCCAAAGTAGCATTTGTTTGCAAGAGTTACCCTTCTATGGATTTCCAGGCTTACATTGTTGTTGGTAGTAATGCTGCTTCCCAGGTATACAAAGTCCCTTACTATCTCGAAATTATGGCTGCCAACAGTGGCGTGGTTGCAAAGGCGCGAATGCGCTGACTCTTTGCTTGATGCCAGCAGGTACTTCGTTTTACCTTCGTTCACCACCAACCCCATTTTTTCCGCTTCCTTTTCTAATTTGGAGTACGCAGAAGTTACGGCGCGGTTGTTGAGGCCAATGATGTCGATGTCGTCGGCATACGCCAACGGTTGTACGCTCTTGTAATATATTGTTCCAGCGCGGTTAAGTTCTGCAGCTAGCTCCTATAGAACCCGAATAAATAGCAGAACTAACTTGTGAAATCAAGGGTACCCCCTATTTGTTGACAACACAAAACCTTGAATATCTCAGTTCGACAAAAGGTGGATTTATACCACTTGTTCTTAAGGGGCTCATTTTAAACTCGCGTTGAGCACCCTCTTCCACTAATAGTAAAATGTGTAAATTCGTTGGCTGTTTTATCATTTTATCTTAAAATCGAAAAAATAACTTTATTGAATAACTTTCAATAGTGTTGTTGTTGTTGTTGTTGTTGTTGTTGTAACGAAGTGTAGCCCTGCCCAGCGTGTACTTTTCCTTAACCTAAATTGTCATCAATTTCTTCTAACGGGAGTCCTAGGAAACTTGCAGTTTCGACAGGGTTGGAGGGAGATGGTGTTAGAAGAGTGGGCTCCGAAGAGCAGGTAAATAAATGGTTGGTATTATGGGGTGACGAGCCGCATGCCGGACATTCATTCGGCACGTCAGGGTCTAGTCTGGATAAGTAGGAGTTTAACCTGCTACAGTATCCAGAGCGTAATTGAGCCAGAGTGACCCTTGTCTCTCGAGGAAGATGACGCTCCTCAGCCGCAACGCGAGGTGGTTTGGCGTGCAAAACGGCGTTCAGTGGACAGAGCGAGACATAGGACGCAACGGACGTGTCATGGATGTGCTTCAGGGCCTGCGTATGTACCTTTGGATCAAACGGCGAAAGTGTGAGGTGCCGGATCTCATCAAAATGCTCACGTAGATGTGCCCTTACGGTCTTAGGAGGTGGTTCATACTCAAGCAGTAGTCTGTTGGGATGTTGTGGTTAGCAACAGTTCAACAGGTACTGCTTGTTTAGCATTTCATTGTGCTCCAAAACTGGGAGCATTTCCACCTCATGATGTAAATGATGTTTTGGAGACATAAGGACGCATCCCGTGGCGGTTCTGAGTGCGGTGTTTTGGCAGGCCTGAGAATTTTGTTGCGGCTTTGTAGCTTAGAGACAATTACGGTTGAATGAGCAGCGAATTTGTGCATGGGGTCGAAAGTTACCCCTAAGATTTTGGGGTGAGAGACAGTAGGTAATTTTTGATCGTAGATTTCTAACTCCATGCCAACTTGCGCCGTCCAGGTCGTGAATAGTGTCGCCGAGGACTTCGTTGGCGACAATGTCAGGCTCCGGGCAGTGAAAAACTCAACAAGAGAGGGGAGATAACCATTGATCCTGGAGCATAGCTCATCAACGGAAGTGCCAGATGCCAGGATCGTACAATCGTCTGCGTAAGAAACAATCGAGACTCCATCTGGTGGGGAAGGAAGCCTCGAAATATAAAGATTAAACAGAAGCGGGGAAAGGACACCACCCTGCGGTACCCCTTGTTTAATCTTTCTCGGTTTTGATTTTTTGTTTCTGAAATCTACAGACGATTGACGACCACTCAGATAATTGGCGGACCAACGCTTAAGACAGGGGGGGAGCGATGAATCTTCCAAATCGGATACCAGTTGTCCATGATTTACTGTGTCAAAAGCTTGAGACAGGTCAAGAGCAACTAGAACCGTCCTGTGATGAGGGCTTTTCTGGTTGAGTCCGTCAGTTATCTGAGTGTTAATGGCATTTAGAGCAGATGTTGTGCTCCGTATTTTTCTAAAGCCATGTTGGTGCTCGGCTAACCTCAACTTTGATGTGTAAAGAGGAAGTAATACCGCCTCCAATGTCTTCACTACTGGCGAGAGGAGCGATATCGGACGATAAGACTCCCCTACGTTAGCTGGCTTGCCAGGCTTTAGTAGTGGGACCACGACTGCCTCTTTCCATTTTTCAGGTATGACAGAAGTGGCCAGGGACAAATTGAAGACGGTAGTGAGGTATTTTACTCCCTCTTCGCCGATGTGTTTTAAATGCACCATGGCTATGTCGTCAGGGCCCATGGCTTTAGAGTTTTTGGCTTTCCTGATGGCCACTCGAACCTCTGTAGCGGTGATGGAAACGGGGGCATTGTTTTTGTGTTTATGCGCACACCTGAAGATCCTACGTCTGTCCCTGTCCTGTGCAGGGTGTGGTACAAACTGTCGGCAAAAGGCCGTTGCACTTTTCTTCGGGTCACTAAACGTCGTATCACCAAAGGTGATGTCTACGTTTTTTGGTGGGCCCGTCGAATTTGACAGGGATTTGACTGTGGACCATAATTTTCCAACACCAGTAGAGAGGTTACAAGACCTCAGATGCTCCTCCCATTTGGCATGTTTGTGTTCATCTACCAACCGTCTGATTTCCGCGTTGAGACCACTGATCTGTGGGTCTGCGGGATCGATGCTACGTATATGGTCACGTTCATTGGCCAGGGCTGCAGCTTCAGTTGGGAAGTTTGGCCGTATATTTTGTATTCTCCCAGCTGGTATAAAAAGGGCTGCAGCTCTATTTATGACCTTACGTATTTCCTTTTCACCTTGGCGTACGTCAGTCGGTATGGGAAGAGCACCAAAGGAGCTCTCAGTAAACTCAGTAAAGCCAACCCAGTCAGCCCTCCTGAAGTTTACGTAGGATCTCTTCTCAGAGGTGGTGAAATCCGGGGCACGATCAACGGACAGGATGATTGGCAGGTGATCTGATGCCAAAGCCACCATTGGGCGCCAATTTATGCAGTTTATTAGACCCGGACTAACAATTGTTATGTCCGGGTAGCTACTGCAATTTACTGCCATCCTCGTGGGGGCGTCCGTGTTCACCGCGCAGAATGTGGAAGCGTCAATTTGCTCGGCTATTTCCCGTCCTCTGCCGTCAGCAGAATGGCGTGAATGCCACATGTCATGGTGTGCATTAAAATCGCCCATAATGACACGGTTATCGCCCCGTAGGAAATCGCTTAAATCAGGGCGATAACTTCTGGGACAACAGGTGACGGGAGGTATGTAGATGTTTATCAGCTCGAGATCAACACCTCCAGCTGAAATGACAATACCCTGTCGCTCTAGGGGTATGTCCTCTTGGTCGGTGTTGAATGCAAATTCCCTATACCGCACGGTTTGGTGGATGATGAACGCAAGACCACCCCCACCGTCCGTACGATCATGCTGGAGAATGTGGTAGCCACCACTCGCTCTGAGATCCGAGTGGGTGCCAAGTTTAGTCTCCTGGATTGCAGCAATTTTGATGGAGCTTTGCTGCATAAACTTGGTGATCTCCACAATCTTGCCAGTTATACCATTGCAGTTTAATTGCATTATTTTGAAATGCGTGGGAGAGGCAATGGTCACTCTGGGAGTCAGGGACTGGTGCGCTCGCCGTGGAGGTAATATGCTAGTCCGTGATCGTCGTCGCAGTCCTGAAGGCGACAAATTCCGCTCGTTGGGAGACGAGGTAGAATTTGTCGGCAATGTGGGCTGCACAGCTCGACAACACGGCGCAACATACGCATCAGTCCATAGATTTCTGTTTGCGAGCCCTGAGCATATGCGCAGGTGACATTGGCCAAGGCAGGTATTGCACTTGACCGATGGCACTCTGGACGCATATATTCTGTGCCGACAAACAGTGCACATAGTGTGAGGGACCAGGAGCTGATGGCCTTGATTCACACTTGTCAATAGTCTTTAGTCTATCTATCTATATATATATATAAAATTCAAATTATGTACCTATGGACGAACTTGGCTTCTAAACGAATAAGCCGATCGTAACCAAATTTTACACACGCACTGGATATCTTCCAAGGATGGTCACAGGCTAAAAAATATTTGGATATATATAGGGGGCGTGGCACTTTCCATACAAATGGAATTTTTCATTGTCCGTATCTTTGAAGGTATTCGGGTTAGCCCACTGAATTTTGGTGAGGGGTTGTACGAGATCGACCCCTACCACCTCCAAAAAAAACTGGGTGTAACGAAAAAGGGGGTGTGGCACCTCCCATACAAATGAAATACCTCATAGTCGATATCTCTGGAGTTATTTATGTTAGACCACTGAAATTTTTTGTGAGAGGCTGTATGAGATCGATCTCTACCACCTCCAAAGATACTGGGGATAACAAAAAGGTGGACTTCTTTTTAAATTAAGCCCTGCTAGACATGCATTACAGCACCCGTTAGTTTTTTCATATTGCCTTCCAGAACCTGATGGTAGGGATAGGGAAGGGGATAGAGATAGGGATTTAAATAGATATAGGGATCGGGTTAGAGAAACATGCACAGAAATAAATTTGTGACAGGACAACGTCGTTATTAATAAAGTACATATTTGGATTGTAAATTAAAAAAAAAAAAAAACAAGTAAGGAAAGCTGTCTTCGGCTGTGCCGAAGGCTATATACCTTTCATGAATAAGCGTCACGATTTTCACTGTTCGATCCCCAGTACAGCCTGTTTCAATTTAACTATATTTACTATACACATTACACATCTTTGTTATAATTTAAAAAAACTTACAAAATAATAGGATCCGAGTTATCGGAACAATCGATTGTATGGAGGCTATATATTATACGTGTTCAATTGTACTGACTTACACTATACACATTACATATGTAGAAAGTACTAAAGGTGCAATATTTTACGTTCCTAACTTTTTAAATGCGGAAGTTTTGGTCAAAAAACCTTATATCTGAACAATCGGTTGTATGGGAGCTATATGTTACATTTTCCCGATCTTTTTGATTTTCACTATATACACTACATAAATAGGAAGTACTCGAGATGCAAAATTTTACGTTCCTAACTTTTTAATTGCAGAAGTTTTGGCCAAAAAACCTTATATCTGAACAATCGGTTGTATGGGGGCTATATGTTACATTTGCCCGATCTTCTTGATTTTCACTATATACACTACATAAATAGAAAGTACTCGAGTTGCAAAATTTTACGTTCCTAACTTTTTAATTGCAGAAGTTTTGGTCAAAAAACCTTATATCTGAACAATCGGTTGTATGGGAGCTATATGTTACATTTTCCCGATCTTTTTGATTTTCACTATATACACTACATAAATAGGAAGTACTCGAGATGCAAAATTTTACGTTCCTAACTTTTTAATTGCAGAAGTTTTGGCCAAAAAACCTTATATCTGAACAATCGGTTGTATGGGGGCTATATGTTACATTTGCCCGATCTTCTTGATTTTCACTATATACACTACATAAATAGAAAGTACTCGAGTTGCAAAATTTTACGTTCCTAACTTTTTAATTGCAGAAGTTTTGGTCAAAAAACCTTATATCCGAACAATCGGTTGTATGGGGGCTATATGTTACATTTGCCCGATCTTGTTGATTTTCACTATATACACTACATAAATAGAAAGTACTGGAGTTGCAAAATTTTACGTTCCTAACTTTTTAATTGCAGAAGTTTTGGCCAAAAAACCTTATATCTGAACAATCGGTTGTATGGGGGCTATATGTTACGTTTGCCCGATCTTGTTGATTTTCACTATATACACTACATAAATAGAAAGTACTCGAGTTGCAAAATTTTACGTTCCTAACTTTTTAATTGCGGAAGTTTTGGCCAAAAAACCTTATATCTGAACAATCGGTTGTATGGGGGCTATATGTTATACTGGTCCGATCTTGTCAGTTCCGACAAATGATTCCTATATTACAAAATGGTGGCCACATACAAAATTTCAGCCAGATATCTCAAAAATTGAGGGACTAGTTTGCGTTCAAACAGACAGACGGACAGACGGACATGGCTAAATCAACTCAGCTTGTCATCCTGATCATTTCGGTATACTTATTGATGGGTCCATCTCTTCTTCTTCTCATACTTACAAACATCGGACCAAATTTGTAATACCATTTCATGTTCATGAAAGGTATAATAAATATGTGATATCTTACCTATCATAAATTATGTTATTGTCACACCCTGTATATACATATATTCCTTATGAAAAACGGACATAAGTTTATCTGATTTTATGCTTAAAAACATCTTTACAAGACAAATCTCATTTTATTTTTTTTATTTTTTACTAAAAAAGTTTCGTTTTTGCATTTTTTTAAAAATTGTCGACTTTGACGAATTATTTTGAAGCACACTGTAACTGTGGTTTTCACATAAGAAAACTTCAAACAATTAGCTTTCATTTGCATTATAAATAATTAAAATAACTTCATCGGTTCAAAAGTTATGATTTTTGCAAAGAAAAAACTCAAAGGGCGCCATAGTGCGTCGTAGTAAATATGAATGTCAACTTTTCATTAATGTCGCGCACTCGTGTCGCCCCTCAGGAGGGTAAAGTATGCTAACCAATTTGTTGGAGTTAATTGCATGGAAAATTTATAGTATTTTCGATTAGTATGTGTATTATCCAAGGTCTGAAACCGATTAAAATAACGTTCCGGTTTCGGTTTCGGTTTTGCAACGTGTTTCGGTTTCAGTTCCGGTTTCGTTCTTCAAAATTTATTTCGGTTACGGTTACGGTTTCGTTCCGGTTTCGGTTTCCAAATAAAAACACGAAAAAAAAATTTTAACACTAAAATACTCAAGTACCTATGTAGCTACGAAATAGGTCTGAATTTTCATAACTTTTTTCCTGCGGCCATGATGGGATTTCTCCAATATAATAATACATTTTATTAACGCTATGCATGGATGAAATTTCTGCAAAACAAATTCCTAAAAATAACTACTTTTTTATTAAAAATATATTAAAATGGAAGCCAAATGAAATGTATAAATCGTTAAAAACATTAGTATTAGTGGCGCTTTCTGAGACTAGCCTGAACATTTCTTTTTCGGATCTCGTAAGTTTGTTTCGATCCATTCATTCAACTATAGTCAAACTTCCTCTTTCAGAATTTTGATACTGATGTCAAAACGTGGCTCGACAATCTTCCATGAAAACTTTCAGGGTACCTGTTTGTAAAAGGAAGTACCTATGTGCCCACTCATAGAAGTAATGTTTTGAAAAAATTGAAAACCGTTTGGAACCGGTTACGGCTTTTGAAACGGTTTCGGTTTCGGTCTTTTCCAGATCAAAATAACGGTTACGGTTTCGGTTTCGGTTTTGAAAAATGAATCGGTTTTAATCGGTTACGGTTACGGTTTCGGTTTCGGTTCAGTCCTTGGTATTATCTAATATCTTTTAAGAAAATAGGTAACATAGCTAAACGCTTAATTTTCGTCAAGTCATGAAATGTTTATTAAAGTGGTAATTAAGATCTGTAAGGTACTCCGGCCTGTGTTTATGTCAGAGTATAGATTTTTTTTTAATCTTGAGATATCCTAAAACGTGTATCTACATAATGGGTATAGAATGAAAGCTTTCGATATGGCAATTTACGCTGTATCGTACTAATTCAGATACATTCTTCAAAATGTGGAACAAAGCCAACATTGGAATGTCTTTTGATGTCATGGCTATCAAACATAAGGTAATATCATGTGGAATAATATAGGATGATTTCCACTAATGCTTTATTATTCCTTTGAACAATATATTCCTAAAAGATATTATGTATAGGAAAAGCTAACATCTTGTTAGGGATGAGGTATATAGGGATGCTAGTAGAAGCACGGAAGGGAAAGGGGTTGTGGAGGTCAGGGTCTATTATACTAGAAGATATTTTTATGAATAAAACTAAAGGTAAAGCTTGCATCGATATAGGAATGATATTGGAAAAAGGTTTGAATAGGTTGAGGAAGAAGTAGAGACGTTAACGGAAAAGAAGACGAAGAAAGAAGTAGTGGCAGACGGAAACTGAGAGAGAAAGGAAGAAGGAAAGGAAAGTACAAAAATAAGCATCGGGTTTGACTCTAGAAAATATTTTACGATAAGGGTTTATTAGAAAGTAGTGGTTTTAAGAGCAACATGCCAACCCTCTCCTATATATCGGATTAAATGTTGTAAGAACCTAGAAAATGCTTTTACGATGTGGGTATCAAAAGGAATTTAGGAGCTCGAAACCAAAACGCAGTAAATTACCACCTAATTTTTTTGAGATATTGATGGGACTCGACTTCCACTACAAAAATCTATGCAGCAACATATTTGAAACTGTAAGAAAGTGGTAATTTAGCCATCCTCTATCGCTCTAAAAAGTACGATTCACAACAAAACGCAATAACTCCATACGATTTTTATATTTACTAAAGTGCAAACTAAACTATAGAATACATTTTATATTTTGGAATGACACATAAAAAAGCCGAAGCTGAGACTAACCTCAATTTCCAAACGATACAGCCTTAGTCAAAACTGTTGGGTATCCCACTAACATAAAAGTAATTTCAAATGTAGCTACCAAAGTTACCTTGATAAATGTTTCATCTTTGATTAAAATAACAAAATGTAGTACGAATAAAAAATAGAATAAAAAAATATTTTTAATTTAAAATGTTTTTAAAATGAACTAAAAACTGGAAAATAATTTCCCCTCTGCCTACATAGATTCTACACCACGTAAAGCTTATCTGGAACATTTGTGAGTGGGAATTCTTATAGGTATTAAATAGTACTTGGAGTTTGAAATGTATAAAACCATTGGCGCACGCTAAAGATGGTTCGCATTAATTTCTAACAATCTTATTACCGATATGAGCTTTTCTAAAAAGAAAACATCTTTTCACGATATAGCAAGCGCCAAATGTTTTTATACATGTCAGCGAAACCTTGACGATGGTGAAAATTTCAAAACCCCAGCTCAACAGGAAGTTAGTACAAAATCCAAAGCAAAATCTCTGGAAATGAAACTTTTCAAATATCTCTACCCGTGCGCCACTTTGAACATTTGGAAATTGATTAAGTAATACACACGCTAAATATCAGCTAAATCGGTCCATAATTAGGACTTTCAGTTTTTATTACGCCGATCTCTCCCGTGTGCAAAACGGTTTAAAAAAGCAAATTTTGACAGAGCGATGTTAAATTCTGACAGTTATCGTGGTGAATGTGACAATCAATAATGTGAGCACAGGGATGCATGTGCTGTTAACATTTATATTATTTCACATAAATTTATGTTCACAGGCGTTATTTAACACTAAAATATAATATAATGCGAATAATACGCAATATAAATGCATGAAAAACACGTAAAATGAAAATTGATTCACAAAGCATCTGCTTATGCACGTGCTTTTTCCATACGTCAAAATTTACTACTGTCATAATAGCTTTGTTTCTTTCCTGCTAATTATGAATAATTATTCCTAAAAAAGCGTTCTTTGAAAAAATTAGCAGCGAATTCAGCAGCTTTTTGACATTTGATTGAGAGAGAGAGCGCCAATTCGCTGCAAGTTATTGTTGGAGATTTTTCGTCCAGCAGAAACCAGCAAGCAGGAACAGCTGATCGGTGACATAGCAAAACAACAACAAAAAATGCAAATTCAAATTGTTAGCCAATCAGAAACGTAACAGCTGTTTTGTTTGCAAGTTTCTGCTGAACCCTGTTCGACGAAAAATTAGCAGAAATGAGATTTTGACAGCTTTTTACAAGACTCTCTTCTGCTGACAGTTCTTTGCTGGAGATTTCAAGAAACAAAGCTAATTTAACTTTTCGTTTGGCACAGCAAAATGGCAAATATTCGTTCACCATAGGAAATTTGTTCACCTCATTTTACTCTGACGAAAAATGTTTTCAATTAGCACACAGCCATAGTAGTAATACATGTTCCGAATTTCAGCCAAATCGGACCATAAATGCGATTTTTGAAAATATGGCGACCCACGCGCCACCTATCGGAATATTTTTTTTTTTCATAATATTGCATTGTCACCGCGACCTGAACTGTGGTGAAAATTTCAAGACCCTAGCGCAACAGGAAGTTGGTTCAAAATCGAATGCAAAAATCCGGGCACAAGAACGACGAAAACGACCTAATAAAAACATTTTAATAAAAAGGCATGGCATATTTGTCGCGTCTAGCCTGAAAATGTTTAAATTCGGTAAAGTAAGGTAGAAAAGATTTAAGCGGGCTACCCACCTGCCAAGAAATGTCTCAAGAAAAAAACGAGCATATATTTCTTGTGCCTGGTCAAGTAATTTTGACGTTTACCAAATTTTCCATTTTTTTGCAAATTACTCATATAAAATGTGTAAAACATGTGTAGCGCAATATGTACTCACCTTTGCTGTAGATCTGCACGTTTACCTCAAGAAATATATACGGGTTTAATTATTTCTTGAGGTAAACCGGCGTTGCCAACTATCGAAAAGTGCTGTGTTTTTTCTTATGAACTGAGTATTAGCTCAAGAAAATTTGACGTGTGAAAACGTTTATTGACCATTTCTTGAGCGTTTTTTTATATGGAGTTTGACATTTCTTTGCAGGTGAGTAGCCCGCTTCAGGTTGAAATTTCAAATTTTGTGGGATTTTCGCTATTCAATGTGCTATGAAGCATTTTCAAGATATAACCACAATTAATCAAAAATTAAGCTTATAAACCAATTGTTTCCCGTTACCTGAAAGACCTAGAAATACGAAGGAAGGATTTACACTTGGTTACAACATCGAAGGTACCCTGCAGTCAAATTCCGAACTACTCAGCAAACATACTAGTTCATTGACTAACCATTTTGTGGCATATGCCTACCAGTTCGTTGTTGATTAGTTTTAAAAGCAGTCAATGCCAAACTACTCAGCGAAAATTCTAGTTCATTGACTATACATTTTGTGGCGTATGCAAACTAGTTCATTGCTGATTAGCGTTAAACCAGTCAATGCCAAACTACTCAGCAAACAATATAGTTCATTGACTATACATTTTGTGGTGTATTTATACTAGTTCATTGCTGATTAGCTTCAAACCAGTCAAGGCCAATCTACTCAGCAAACAATATAGTTCAATGACGATACATTTTGTGGTGTATTCATACTAGTTCATTTCTGATCACCTTTAAACCAGTCAATGTCCAACTACTCAGCAAAGAATATAGTTCATTGACAATACATTTTGTGGTGTATTCATACTAGTTCATTGCTGATCACCTTTAAACCAGTCAATGTCCAACTACTCAGCTAACAATACAGTTCATTGACTATACATTTTGTGGTGTATTTATATAAGTTCATTGCTGATTAGCTTCAAACCAGTCAAGGCCAAACTACTCAGCAAACAATATAGTTCATTGACTATACATTTTGTGGTGTATTCATACTAGTTCATTTCTGATCACCTTTAAACCAGTCAATGTCGAACTACTCAGCAAACAATATAATTCATTGTCTATACATTTTGTAGTGTATTCATACTAGTTCATTGCTGATCACCTTCAAACCAGTCAAGGCCAATCTACTCAGCAAACAATATAGTTCAATGACGATACATTTTGTGGTGTATTCATACTAGTTCATTTCTGATTTCCTTTAAGCCAGACATTGCCAAACTACTCGGCAAACAATGTAGTTCATTGACTGTACATTTTGTGGTGTATTCATACTAGTTAATTTCTGACTACCTTCAAACTAATCAATTCCAAACTACTCAGCAGACACCTAGCTCGTTTACTATACATTTTATGGATGTTTTTATACTAGTTCTTTGCTGATTCCCCTTAAACCAATCAATGCCAATCTAATCAGAAAACATACTAGTATACAACTATAATTTGCTGGGTGAAATAATACTAGTCAGAAAAATCCTGGTTCGTACTAGCATGCAAGTATGTATGAAACTCGGGTTGAAATCATACTACACCTTTTTCAGTTTATATTCAGAAAGTTTTCTGAATATCAATTGTAATTTTCTGAATGTCAATTGTATTTTTCTGAAAATCAAATGGAAATTCTGTAACTGCATTCAGATCTTTTATGATCCCTCTAGATCTTTTATGATCCCATTTTGGCCAGGTTTGTTTGGATGTCCGGCACCCTGGGGATTGTTGCTACTTTTCGTTGGCTTGACGGAGTGTGTACTCCAAGCCAACGAAAGGTGGCAACAATCCCCAAGTTGCCGGACATCCAAACAAACCTGGCCGAAATGGGATCATAAAAGATCTAGAGGCATTCACGCCCTAAGAAGGAGAGAAATCTTAATATTGATAGGTGTTCTAACTGGGCACTGCCTTATTGGTAGGCACGCAGAAGGGGTGCCCTATCGACGATGCTGTAGGAGCTGCAAAGATGATGAGGAAGAGGAAACGGTGAAGCACCTCATCTACAACTGCCCGGCCTTAAGCGGCGCGGGAACGCGCCTTTTGGGAGTTCCCTTCCTGAATAGTCTAAACCAGACCGCTGGGATTTTCCAAATGGCCGGGTCCCGGGACTGACTTTCCTAGTGCTGGTGGTATCACAACGGGCTTTTCAAAACTGGCCTAAGTGTGCCTCTGCGGCAGCCACTAACCTAACCTAACCTAACTGCATTCAACTGTTTGAACAGTCACAGATTTTTAAATTAAAAAAAAAAACTAGGTCCCGCCAACTCATAGGGAAAAAATCAAAGCAGCACACTATAAGTTGGAAGAGAAGTTCGGCAAAAGTCTCGTTAGAGGTTATGACAACCTGTTGGTATATAACCGCCATTTTTTTTACGTTGCGGCATAAACTTGAGTATATTGACAACAACAATATAAATTAACTCTACCAATGCTCCTTTAACTCGAGTGTATGGCCCAGCATGAAAGCAGTCTTACTTTGAATCTTTTTGATGTAAAAATAAGACTTAATTTTATCTATATATCATATGTGGGTCCGGAACTCCGCAGTGGACGACTAACTTAACCTTAATTTACCTTACCTAAAAATACAACCCCAAAGCCCCAATTACATACAATTACTTTGACAAATGCGCGCCTCGTTTTTGAGCATTTGCAAAAATTTCGCTTCGCTTTACGTTTAAAAAACTTTGTATGAAAGTGGATCCTACAAAGTTGAATGCAATTGGGCCTTCACCTATATAATCAAACTTGGCGAACGCGGAATTTGAAAGGAGCCATTGCAAGTAGAATTCAATAATTAAATTAAAAATACAATAAACAACATAATTTAAAAAATATAGAAAAAAAAACTTGTGTTAACTTTACCGAGAATCGAACTCAGAGCCTTTAGCTCATTTTTGGCTGTGTATGAACTAGTATATCAACTGGTATAATGCTGATGCAGAGGCTGACTAGTATACCAATTGGTATGGTGCTGATGCAGAAGAGGACAATTGCTTTTCTTTTTCTCTTGTAACTGCTTCTTTTTTACCTTGTAATTCACAGATGCTTTTTCGTGTTTGGGTAAATACAAATAGTCGCTGCTTTCTAAAGAATAAACTGGTATATTGCTGATGTAGAGGCTGACTATGATACTGGTGCATAGACCGACTAGTATACCAACTGGAATGAATGTCAAATTCGTGGACTAGTATGACAAGTGGTACGATCTGAATGGGCATAATGATTAGTATGTCCTGCCGCATAGACTGAGCAGTATGTCAACTGCTATGATTCTGATGTATATATGAACTAGTATGTCATCTGGTAAGATTCTGATGCATATATGAACTAGTATGTCAAATGGTATATTTCTGATGCAAATTTGAACTAGTCTGCCAACTGGTAAGATTCTGATGCATATATGAACTAGTATGTCAAATGGTATATTTCTGATGCAAATTTGAACTAGTATGTCAACTGATATGATTATGATGCTTAAATGAACTGGTATGTCAACTGGTATGATTCTGACGCATATATGAACTATTATGACAACTGGTATGATTCCGATGCTTTTTTTAACTAGTCTGTCAATTCGTATGATTCTGACGCATATATGAACTAGTCTGACAACTGGTATGATTCTGATGCATATATGAACTAGTCTGCCAACTGGTATGATTCTGATGTATATATGAACTATTCTTTCAACTGGTACGATCCTGACGTATATACGAACTAGTATCTTAAATGGTATGATACTGATGTGTATAATAACAAGTATATCAACTGGTATATTCCTGATGCAGAGGCTGACTAGTCAGCCAATGGGTATGGTGCTGATGCAGAGAAGGACAATTGCCATCTCGTAGGACATCGCCGTGTTAAAAATACCAGTTGCTAATATGGAAAAATTACAGAACTCGAACTAGTTGAAGCCGCCTAGCTGACTGGTATTTGATTAGTATAAAACTAGTTAAGTTGACTGCAGGGTAGGTACCACTCAGATTTCTTGAACCGTAAAAAGTACATATGTAAATATATTAGAAACTATTTTTTTGTCTTCGATAATGCGCATGCTCGAGTGTATTGCTCTTGGCCGGGTCGATATAAGAAAACGGCCCGGGTCGTTTCGGCACGATGGGTACAGCACAAGTACTGGTACCGTTCTCGTAGATCCGGCAATACAAGAAACTAAACTAGCCGTGCATGCTATGTAGGTCATTTAGCGTTACCCAGGGTGCACCAACTGGGAGGCGACCTACTTTTACACCCCGGTAAACGTAACATCATTTATTTAGAAAAAATATTTTTCTAAACGGGGTCGCCCTTCGGCAGTAGTTTGGCAAACTCTCCGAGTGTATTTCTGCCATGAGAAGCTTCTCAGCAATAAATCACTTGCTTTGGAAGTGCCGTTCGGAATCGGCAAAAAACTGTAGGTAGGTCCCGGCAACTTGTAAGAAAAGACACAAAAGCAACACACCACAAGTTGAAAAGAGAAGCTCGGCAAAAATCTCGTTAGAGCTCTAACCTGTTGGTATATCGCCGTCATTATTATTATTATTTCATTTAGGTAAATACATACCTATATACAATATTTCATTTAAATTTATTTTTTTGGCTTTAAACAACAATTAATTTTTATTATTTTTAAGAAAAAAGAGCTCCCAACGAAAAATAAATAGTTTTTTTAAAAAAGTGAAAAACAAGTTTTTGTGACACCTAAATCTAAAATTTTTAAGAAAGTGGAGTTAGTCACTTTGTGCACTGAACGGCTCATATCTGTTTTTACACATGCTTCGAAATTATTCTTTGCGGTTTGATTCTTGTGTTTTTGTATATCTGCAGTTGTTTTGTAGTTTTGTGAATTATACAAAATAAAAGCACAATCATCAGTTGCATCTGCGATCAAAAAAATTTAAATTGCAACAGCTGTTTTTGGTAACTTCTAAACTCGAAGAGATATCAAAAAATGGCAAATGCACAACTGTGTGAAATGGATATTGCCAATTAAATATGAAATCAAAATTTATTTAAAAAATAACAGATACATCTGTTGTTTTTGGTGTAGCGACCATTTGTAAAATAATGACCAATAAACATTCATGCAGCGGTTAACGGAGTTATGATATTTTAGTTAATTTTTCATCGAAATGTCTAAAAATGATACGCTCTCCCAATCCAGGGTGTTACGCGAAACCGTGCCCATTGGACGTTTGCAGCCGGGAGGCAAATCGTGGCTGTATTTGAACGGAGCCTCTCTGACACCGGGTCGCCTCAGAGAGTAAGCATGGCCTTACCGCGGTACGGGGCTCTGCCGCGGCGGACGACACATTTTCCCCTACTCTTCCCTTGACCCTAAGCTGGCCTTGTCCGGCGATGGGTCGTACGAACAAGATGAACTCGAATAACCTGAATAAAAACGAAAAATCTAAAAAACAAACAACGCCAAATTTCACTCCTCAGCAAAGGAGAGCTATGGAGGAGCAGGCGAGGAAGCAACAACAACGCCGGAGGACAACCTCCGTTCCACAATCAAGGGGGGGATCGACAGCGATGGCAACTACGAGTCGGTCAACCAACCCTCTATCGAATAAGATTGACTTGATGGGAGCTAGCACCAGTGCGGTTGCCAACGCAGCTAAGCGGACAACGGCGGATGCTAAACTCCCATCAACCGCTGATATGAAAACCAGTATCTTTACGTCTGTGGCAGCGGTCTCACGACCTGGCCTCGGAGTTTCGAAGGAGAAGGAAGCTGCAACTGAGATGTCGGCAAGGAGAGCGACCGCGATGGCAACTACGGGTCCGCACTCCAGGGAGACATCTCCCCGCCGCTTCACATACCACGAGAAAAGATTGGCTGCAAAGATCCTGAAGAGGTATGAAGGGGTACCGCAGGAATCACTGTCGCCGAATTCCAGTAAATCTGTAGAGCTAGCGAAAGCTGTGATACCGGATTTCCAAAATTCGTACATGCCAAAGAGGTTAAAAGTTAACCCTTTCAAGCGCCAGAGATCGGATCTGGAGTTTATTCCCCCTCCCAAGCGGCATCAGAATACCTCTGGAGCGGGCAAACTAAGCTTTGCTGAGGTAACCAAGGACAGGATCATTATAGGCGTCCTTGACCGAGGCAATGACCGTCTGGCCATCCCCAAGGACCGGTGGCGTTACGTGCGAAATGAACTCGGCAACATTCTTCTCAACGTTGCTCCGGAGTTTCCGGGTAGTTCGGCACGAGTAACGGATGCGGGTTGGCACCAGGGCCAAATTAAATTACTCGCATGCGAGGATGCAAAAACCGTAGCACTGTACAAGGCAGCAGCTGCTAAACTGGGTGAAGTCTACCAGGGCGCAAAGATAGAGGTCGTCGACTGGAAGGACATTCCAGCTCGTCCAAGGGCAAGGGCGTGGATTCCGGCCATCCCTGACGAACCCGAGAGAATACTCGGGATGCTACGGCTAATGAATCCGTCCCTCCCAACGCATGACTGGAGTGTCAATCTGGTCGGGGATGCGGTAGGGCCCGACAGACAGGTGGTGTTCACCATGAATAAAGAGTCAATCGAGCCCCTCAAAAGGTGCAATGGCCTAGTACACTACAGCGTAGGCCAGATCGTTATCCACGTATATCGTGGTGATGCTCAGCGCGCTGCCTTCTCGGCTGCTCCGGGGGAACCGGAAAACTTATTACCAGAAGAGGAAGCGGAGGATTCCGATGCGGAAAGCATGTTATCCGCCACGTCTCTTGGCGATAGTGCTGTGAACAACTCGGAGATGGAGGACAGCCTACAGGACGAGGAAGTCCTCGACGTCACGGTGGTAGCAGCCAACGCTGAGCGACTAACATCTAACGCTACAGGCAGCAGGACTCCTGCAACGCCACATCGGGCAGTTAATCGGAACAACTCGTCGTTGATAGGCAACCTCCGGGATGGAGCAAACCTCGACGATATGGGGACGGCAGGGAAGTCTGTGCGCTCTCATGTTGGTGGTGCTTCAGATTAATTTGCACAAATCTAAAGTGGCTTCGGCTGCTTTAAGTAGTCGTCTTTCTAAAGGCGACGTGGATGTGGTCCTCATCCAAGAACCCTGGGTCAATAGCTCGAGAATCTGCGGATTGGGGACTAAGGGCTTCAAGCTCATTCGAGCCAGCGAGGAGAGCAAAGTCAGAACGTGTATTTTGGTCAAGTCTGAGTTGAACTCCTTTCTCCTACCTAACTACACCAATGGTGATATTACCGCTATCAGTCTAACGGTCGACAGCACCCGCCTGACGGTGGCGTCGGTCTATATGCCCTACGACGCCGAAGAACCCCCACCACAAACGGAGGTGAAAGACCTGGTGTCAAATTTCTGCACGGGTAATCTTATTATTGGAGCGGACGCTAATGCTCACCATGTCCAATGGGGGAGCTCCGACATCAATGCCAGGGGCGAGTCTCTGTTTGATTACCTCTTAACAACCAACCTGGTGATTTGCAACGTGGGTAATGAGCCTACTTTTATCACTAAGACCCGTAGGGAGGTCATAGACCTCACTATCTGTAGTGAAGGCGCTTATGAGTGGGTCAGAAAATGGCGGGTTCTGGAAGAACATTCTTTCTCCGACCACCGTTACATAGAAATGGTTTTAGACTTTATTGTAGAACAACCAATCATGAAGCGCAATCCACGTAACACTGATTGGCAGTTACACAATGAAATATTAGACAGAGACCTACCAGTACTGCCCTCACAAGCCCCCTCATCAGTAGAGGAGCTGGAGGATCTTGTTACTACATTTACATCGGCGCTCTCAAATGCTCTAGGACAGGCTTGTCCAGTGCCAAAACCACGCGGTAAACACAGGCCACATTGGTGGTCCTACGATTTGGACTCGCTCCGAATATCATGCCGGAAACAATTTAACAAGGCCAAGAGCTTCGGCTCTGAGCCTCATTGGCATGAATATAAAGCTAAACTAAGGGCCTACAAAAAAGCTCTGAGACAGGCGAAGAGAACCTCGTGGAGAAATTTCTGCACTGGCGTCGAAAAGGTCGACGACACAGCGAGACTTAGACGAGTCCTCTCGAAAAGTCAAACAACCATCAGCTATTTGCGAAAGCCTGACGGATCCTGGACCAGCACGGAAGAGGAAACCCTTGAGCTGCTCTTGAATACACATTTTCCGGGGAATCTGCATGATGCACCACTAGCACCTGCAACAAACCTGGCAGTAAATATACCCATCACTGAGGAAAGAGTAAGGTGGGCAGTTAAGAGCTTTGAACCGTATAAGGCTGCCGGGCCGGACGGGATTATCCCCGCGCAACTTATAAACACGTTGGAGACATCAGCTAAATGGCTGGTATTTCTCTTCACAGCCTGCCTGGCTCTCAACCACATTCCGGGCTCCTGGAGAAGCGCCACGGTAGTGTTTATCCCTAAGGCTGGGAAGGCATCCCACTACGAACCAAAAGATTACAGACCGATCAGTCTCTCGTCCTTTGTACTCAAAACCTTTGAGAGGATACTAAGCGACTACCTTTCAACGACTATTGATAGCAACCTTATCTCTAGCTATCAGCATGCATACACCAAGAGTAAATCAACAGAAACTGCTCTGCACAGCCTAGTATCTGTCATTGAGAAATCGCTGTGTGAAAAGGACTACTGTCTCGTGGCCTTCTTAGACATTGAGGGGGCTTTCAACAATATAAGCCCGGAGGCGATCAACTCCGCTCTAACTAATCTGGGCGTAGATAGACCTCTAACTGGTTTAATTGACCAACTTCTAAGAGGAAGGAAAATAGCTTCTTCACTTGGTACGGTCGAGTTATCACGCTATGTCACAAGGGGAACGCCCCAGGGTGGTGTTCTTTCCCCGCTTTTATGGAACCTCACAGTCAACTCGTTGCTACGTGACACAAGCTGGGGGGGCGGGAAGATAGTGGCATACGCAGACGATTTAGCTATTGCATTCAGAGGCAAGTTCCCACAAACTCTGTGTGACCTGATGCAAGTAGCACTGCGAGAGGTTTCGAGGTGGTCCTCTCGCTGCGGACTTAGTATCAACCCGGGGAAAGTGGAACTTGTCCTCTTCACCAACCGGTACAAATTACCGCCACTAAGCCTACCAGAACTAGATGGCACGCGCCTGGGCTTGTCGGATAAGGCCAAGTTTCTAGGCATAGTTCTGGACAGGAAACTGAATTGGAAGGAGAATGTTCTTCAGCGCCAGAAGAAAGCTTGCATCGCTCTTTACACATGCAAAAGAGCCATTGGCAAAAAATGGGGGCTCAGCCCTAGAGTATGCAGTTGGATCTACACGGCCATCATTCGCCCAATCATGCTGTATGGAGTCGTCGTATGGTGGCCGGCACTGAGCAAGACAACATACCTGAATCTGTTGCGGAAAGTCCATAGATCCAATATGATCTGTATAAGCGGTGCGCTAAGGACAACGCCCAACGAAGCCCTCCAGGCCATTCTGGGCATTTTGCCACTTGATCTGGAAGGGTTTCGGTCAGCGGCGGCATCAGCTCTGCGCCTAAGAGAAACCTCCAGTTGGGGTGCGGGTACTATTGGACACTCCAGTATTCTGGAATCTTACAGCTTTCTCCCTTTAAGCACAGATCGTTGTGCGACCACTACAGTCGGGGATAGCTGCTTCAAAATAAACATTCCCAGCAGAGAAGACTGGGAGAGGACGGATTGGTGTCCCGAAACAAATGGTGGCACTTCCATATACACCGACGGCTCGAAGTTGGACGGCAGAGTTGGAGGAGGGGTTTATTCAAGGGATTTGGACCTTGAACTCTCCTTCAGACTACCTGATCATTGTAGCGTCTTCCAGGCGGAAGTCTCGGCAATCCGGGACGCCGCGGCCTGGTTAAGCAAACGTGTTATCGGAGGAGATATCACTATTTTCAGCGATAGCCAGGCGGCAATCAAATCCCTTGGCTCATACACGTTCAACTCTGAACTGACGCTCAGCTGTCGTCGATCTCTTCAGGAGATGGCCCAACAGAACCGCGTAAACCTCATATGGGTCCCGGGACATAGGGACATTGAGGGAAACTGTAAGGCAGACGAGCTTGCCAGGCAGGGCACGACCAAGCAGGTTCTTCGGGATAAAGAGCGCTTAGGTATGCCGTTTGCCACATGCAAACTAATGCTGAAGGAGCACACACTCCGTCAAGCCAACGAAAGATGGCTGCAATCCCCAGGGTGTCGGATATCGAAACAAACCTGGCCAAAATGGGATCTTAAAAGGTCTAGACGCATTTATGCCCTAACTAGGAGGGAAATCTGCATATTGATAGGGGTATTAACCGGTCACTGCCTCATTGGTAGGCATGCAGAAAGGCTAAGTGTGCCCTACCGACGATGCTGCAGGAGTTGCAAAGATGATGAGGAGGAGGAAACGGTGGAGCACCTCATCTGCAACTGTCCGGCTTTAAGCGGCGTGAGAACGCGCTTTTTGGGAGTTCCGTTCCTAGATAGTCTAAGCCAGATCGCGGAACTGGACATAAAGGACTTGATGGGCTTCATAAAGTCATCTAAGTGGTTCGAGGAGGAGTAACGGTGTCGGTTTAGGAGTGTCAGTCCCGGGATTCTGCTATGTGGAAAATCCCAACAACTCAGGGATTTTCCATTTGGCTGGGTCCCGGGGCTGACTTTCCTTGTGTTGGTGGTATCACAACGGGCCTTCAAAACTGGCCTAAGTGTGCCTCTGCGGCAGCCACTTGAACCTACCTACCTAGTACATAGTAGTGGAAAGTGAGATTGCAAGAATTGGGTAGTTATCTTGTAATAAATTAGTTCAAAAAATACGTAACGGATTTGGAAAATTTATTCTATTGAAACATCCTCCCGACATAGGATATATTTTTTTTCTCCTAGATGACGCGGGGGTTGCAAAATTTACAAAACCGTTCTTAATGTCCGATTCTGAACGTATGTTTGATATATGATCATTATCTTTGTCACAATAAATTAACGCACTAGATGGCATGGATGTTTTTTTATGGAAGGAAGAAATCTGTAGCAAAAAGTTGTCCCGCTAGGTGGCGCTGGAGTGGATATATTCAAAAAAGAGTATTTATGGTCCGCTTATTCATTTGCTAGTTGCTAAGAAGTTCCTTAAAATTTACCGATATGTCACACAATAAAAAATTTTTTTTCGAGGTTTTATCGATTTTATTATTCCTCACCTCAAACATAAATGTTCCCAATTTATTATACAGAAAAGTTAATTCAGTTTGAGCAATTTTTATTTGGTAGGCATTTTTTAATTTAGTTAATAAATACTTAGGTTTTAGAATGATGGCACGTTTCACTAGGGTGAAGAGCGAGACCACAGACATACATATGTATCTATTTTAGAGTATACCACTAAGGTCCCTTCTATATCCCTACACCTCACCACTGACGTACAACATGATTAAGCGACCGCCACATTACGTTACAATTTATTTGCGGCAAATAAATACATTAAATACATACACAACCACTTAAAAATAGTTTTAATTGTTATTAATTTCTTTTGACATCGATTTTTGCTTAACGTTGTCGTTTTTGTTTATGTTTTTGGTTTTGTTATTTTTTTTTTAATTTTCTCTTCGTTAAAATTTGTGTTTATTTGCTAAAGTTCATGTTATGCTTTAGCATATAAAAATATATATTTATACCATTTTTGGTTTATTTTAAAATATTTTGATTGTTTGCCATTTGGCACAAAATTAGCCCAACTAACTTTTGCAATAGAAACACGCGAAACAGATTTGTTAATTGCAAAATATGTATGACAGAGGGTTAAGAATTTTAAAGAGAAAATAAGAAACACTTTTGTATAGATAGAAGAAGTATAATTGAGTTTGTATATATTTTTATCATCCGTTTAGTCAAAATAAAAGCAAAAATGTCTTAGTTCAGAAAACTTCCCATATAAAATGATTGATTGCCATTTTAACAATAATTTTCAACTGGGAATAAACGACTTATTAAAATCCATTTATTGGCTTAAAATAACCAAAATATAGTCCCAATTCCTACCTTCGACACATTTTTGTACCCAGTCGTCGATATGTAAGTATAAAATAACTTAAACACTCTTTAACTGTCAATACGTTTGTGTAGCTGTTATGCCTGTTAATTTACATTAAGTGAGGTCAATCACACTTCTGAACTACATTTCTAAAGACCTAAACAAATAAATGCTTATCGATTTTCCCAAACCGTTGGGGTAGGCACAAACTGATGAATTATCAATAATGACGTTCTTCACCTTGTTTGTAAACGTGTGGGATGGTGAGCTCGTTAAGTTGTTTGTATTTAGCTTTTCACTTTTGTTGTGAAAGATTAATGCTTTAAAGTTTAAACAAAGTTCTTTGAATACTCGAGTGAGTAAATATGATTGTTATTGGCGTGCAATTTATTAAGTTAATGCCGTTTTAAATGGAAATCATTTACTTAAAGACATAAATTCTCGTTAATGTACACAGAGCCAACAATGCCTAATAAAATAGAACAAAAGTCATAAGATATCTCTATAGATTTTCTTCAAGAAGATGTGCTTCTTATTATTGTAGAGACAGTCTTTTTAATGTTATTGAGAAGATTTTCTTTTTAATATTTTAAATGAAAAATAAAATGATATTGCCCTCACCGAGAATCGAACTTACAATTTTCGGAATGATAAACCCTGCTGTTAACCATCAGGCCATCGCTCACTTTTGATTGCCAGCTTCTAATTACCGATATGTGTAGAGTTGTTAATGTTTCAAAGGAAAATCTCATAAATATATTTAAGAAGATTTCTTTTTAACATTTCTAATTAGGAAAAAAAGAGAGAGAATCGAACTTACAATTTTTCGATTGCTTTTTAATAAGAATTTCTTCTTAAAACCAAAAAGATTTCCCTACAGTTTTTTCTTCGTTTGCACCGTTGCGACTACCCCTTTGCCCAAAAGCTGATCATGAAGACAATCTTATTAATTTTATTAGGCATTTTTGCCTCTGTGCAACGAAGCATTTTTTATATTGAGCTTAATTTTTTTGTCGCCAACGTATGCAGAGGGGAGACAATGTTTTCCTGTTGACTCTAAACCTTTAGCTGGACATCCAGCAGTACAGTGCAGAAAATTTTAGTAAATTCCGTTCAGCATATGTTTGAAGATGAGCGAACAAACATACAGACATTTTTACAAAAATTCTAAAAACTGTTGTTTCCGTCACTGCACACATTTACACTCCTTGCTGTGAACAAATACTTGGGTTTTTATAAATCTTACCTTTAACGAGTAACCACAATTTACCCAGTTTTGCAATTTTCGTGGTCTTCCGTTTACGTGAAAAATAATTTGAATACTCCTGGCGCTTTTCCCGCCTTTATTTTTTACAGCTGCCCTTTAAACTGGCCCACTCTTTGTTTTGTTTTGTTTAGCCTATTTGTTGATGCTTTTGTTGTATTGATTTTTACTTTGATTTGGTAACCGCTGAGTACCCAATATTGAATTAACGTATCGCCACTGCACTCAGACTTACTAATTTCCGCAGCAACTTATGCTGCAGTTGCATCAACAACTTCAAAATTCTTTGCACCGCTGTAGCCGTTGTAGTGGTTTTTATTACTGTTGGAAGTAGAGGTAAACAACAGTAGTAATTTTTTGGAGTAATGAGCAA
Source organism: Campiglossa producta (assembly GCA_964058755.1). Taxonomy (NCBI): domain Eukaryota; kingdom Metazoa; phylum Arthropoda; class Insecta; order Diptera; family Tephritidae; genus Campiglossa; species Campiglossa producta. The sequence continues at coordinate 46,517,348 of CAXKVI010000003.1, read as the reverse complement.
TAGTTAATTTAATTAATTTTTGTTGTAATCATGTCTAGAAACGGCACTTACGCCCGGTTTTTCAGTGCAAGTTTAAACCACAGACAAAGTTGACTAGAGTTTTTCTCCCACAAATTTGCCGTTTTTAAACTAAGTTTAAACTTGCACTGAAAAACTGGTCATAAGTGTAATAATATACCGCAGTTTTAATTAATTTCTTTGATAGAAAAAGCCAAGTAAAACTGAACTCTTATAACTTTAAACTAGCTAAACCTGTATATTTGTATATTTATACATTTGTATATTTGTGTATCCAGACTATTTCGGGAACCGCTTGACCGATTTGGATGAAATTTTGAATATAGATAGTATGGTTGATTCTAAGACTATCCAATTGGGGTTTGCCTCTTGGGGCGGGTTACAGGGTTGCCACCTATCTAATTTTTTTTAAATTATGGAGCAACATATGCCAATATGGGTATCAAATGAAAGGTATTTTCAACCGTATTTCAAAAATGACAAGTTCAAGCAGGGTAACGCCTAGAGTTGCCACCATATCGAATGAAAGGTATTTTCATCGACATACCAACTAAAATATTTTCAAGTAGGGCAGCCGTCCAGGGTTACCATTTTAACGTATTGTATATTTTTGGATTTTAGGATCATTTTGGAGTAATTTTGGGGCTAATTTGAGATCATTTTGGGTTCAATTGGATTAATTTAGGACAATTTTGGGGTAATTTTTGGATCATTTTAGAGTCATTTTAGGATCATTTTGGGATAATTTTTGGATCATTTTGGGTTCAATTTCGTATAATTTTGGGAACATTTAATTGTCTTTTTGGGATTATTTTGTGATTATTTTTGGGTCATTTTGGGATAATTTCGGGTAAGTAAAGTTAGCGCCAAATTGATAGCACCGAGCAAGCTCTGTCACCCAGGTACTACATCGTTAAACATACCTACCGGAGTTTCCATAGTCGACATAAATATACGAAAAGCCAAATTCAACACGGGGAACGCGCCATAGATACTTTGCTTGTTATTCAAAAAAAAATTCCTTGAGGCCATTCAAAACCAAATAAAGCGGGCTACCCACCTGCCAAGAAATGCCTCAAGAAAAAAACGAGCATATATTTCTTGTGCCTGGTCAAGAAATTTTGACGTTTACCAAAATTTCCATTTTTTTGCAAATTACTCTTATAAAAATGTATAAAACATGTGTAGCGCAATATGTACTCAGCTTTGCTGTGGATCTGCACGTTTACCTCAAGAAATATATACGAACATATTTATTTCTTGAGGTAAACCGGCGTTGCGAACCATCAAAAATTGTAGTATTTTTTCTTATGAGCTGAGTATTGGCTCAAGAAAATTTGACGTGTGAAAACAGTTCTTGACCATTTCTTGAGCGTTTTTTTATATGGAGTTTGACATTTCTTGGCAGGTGAGTAGCCCGCTTAAGCGATTGGACCCCAGCTCATCTTTTGGCTCTGGCAATGTGACATTGGCTATCCTCATTTTTATTGGAAAACAAATCTGACTTTATATATATTTTTTAGTGGTGAGCACTTGGGCTCTGAGACATTGGTGCTATTGGCACCAATGCAATCATAATAATATGTGTTTTGAATATACCATGAACTATCTGGGAAGTACAGCAGTATGTAATGCAGATGAAATAAACGAAATCACCTTCTCAATACCGAAGGGAATTTAAACACTAGGAAGGAGAAAAGTACAGAAGCCTAAAAGATAGTTCATAAAACCTTTCACGCAAAGAAGAACTGCCGAGGCTATAGCTTGAGATGCTAAGCAATCCCAACAGCTCCGTTAGAATTGGAAAGCACGTCTTTGAGCCATCGAAACCAAACGAGGCTTCAGAAAAACGACTCCTTTTCGTTCGATTTTTTTAATCTGATGCTAGAGACGGTAAATGGAGCAACAGAGCTACACGCAATACTTAGTACAATCTATTACAAGAGCGTGCAATTGCTGACGGATGCCGATAATATTTATATCATTGGTCATAACAACGTCGCCGTAAGTTTGGACTTCTCTAGACTGGATACAGAAGCGAAAAAGTGGTTATTGCGTGGAGCGACGTAAAGACGAAGTAGTTGCTGCCATCAAAGAAAGGACCGTTGATAGTTACACATTTGAAACTGTGAGGGACTTCGTCTACCTATATGGGAACCAGAGTTAACACCAAAAATAATATCAGTCTAGAAATCCAACGGAGAATCACACTTGCCCACAAGTGCCACTTCGAACTGAGTAGGCAATTGAGAAGTGAAGCCCTCTCTCGAAGAACAAAGAGCATGCTCTATAAGTATCTCACCATACCTGTTCTGATGTATGATGGCTCGGAATCATGTACAGTGCCAAGAAGGTGAGATGGTCCTTGAAGTATTTGAGAGAAAACTTCTCCGGAAGATTTGTGGTCATTTCGGTTATGCCAATGGCGAATTACGAAGGAAATTTAACTATGAGCTGTCGACATCCTAATTCGGCTTCATAGGAAGAAAGAGGCTCGACTGAGATAAAAAAAACAGGTAGAGGAACTCTTGAACCCCATTGGTGTTTTGCGTACTCAGATTTAGATGGATGAGCGCAATTAGATTTGCACCGTTAGAACGATTCTCGATATTTCAAAAACTTTTCTTTCTGCCTTTACGCCAAAATTGTCGACGACTATACTATATAGGCCACTTCACAAATATGGCATCCTATCAAAAACTGATCTTGTTGGTCATTCAAGTTTTTTTAACGAATCTCTATGGAAATATTAATGAACTTTACTGAGTAGAAAGGACCGAGTGAAAAATGGGTTGAGATCATTTGATGCATTCAATTCGCGTGTTGACTATCAAACGGGTTTTAAATTATATTAATACAGTTGTAAGAAATACACGCGGAGGTTTGGAAAATAAAAAAATTTGGCTGCTTCTAAACAAATTGCATATCCTATAATTTTTATTTTTTTTTACTTTTTTTTGCAAAATACCAAAGTATATATGTATGTGACTATAGTCATAGTATAGTGTATACACACAACACATCTTTCAGCCCTACTGTTAAAAAGTAGGCGTCGCACTAAACCCGACTTTTTTAAATTTTCACTTTTTTTCTTAATAATTTCACATAAGCTGAGGAACATTTTTGTGGACGAAATGCAGTTCGGTTAAATCCACACAAATTGCTTCCTTCGCGTTGAATGTTATTGAGAACAAATAAGTTTGGTTTGACATTTTCACCGACGGCTTTTTGACAATGCATTTGTTTTCACTCTTAATTTGATGCTTTTAAGAATAATTTACTCATAAAAGATGAAAAGTTAGTTTTTACTTGGACTTTTCAGAAAAAAAATATTTTTCACTTAAACTGCTTCGATGAAACTGGTTGTATATTTTCATCAACAAGTAGATATTTTCTGCATTGTTCATATACATATGTAAGTATTTATAAACAAAAAACAATAAGAAATGCCAACCTTAAAAATTAAACGAAGAAAGTGTTTATTTCTTCACCACCGCGCAGGAATACTTCACTCTTAGAATATCAGCCAATTCTTCCAGGACTCATGCAAGATAATCTAATCAGCTCTTTATTTACGCGTGAAATGTATTGCTCAACTTTCCGTTTCGAAATGAACTTTTCGCTCCACTGTATAACGAATAAGAATGCGTAACGGTTGCGTGGAGCACTTACAATTTACGAAAGATGCGCGAGATTACTTGCAACACGCGACGGACTTTACTTCACGAAGTTAATTCAATTCACAAATTAGCAAAACAAACAAATCGTGAGAAATTATGCGCCAATCAAAATGGAAAATTGACAAAGTTTTTATTGTTACGTGTTAAAAAATTAACTATTCGTGTTTTGTAACAATTTTACAGTTTGAGCACAATAAAAAAATTCAAATGACTATCACTTTTCATGAGCTATGTGTACGGACAATTGAATGCGTTTAAAACGAGAACGACGACTATCACCAAATCGTGCTGAAGTATAACTGCGAGCAAATATAACGGAAATATGTTTGACTGAATCGCCGAGGTTGTTTTGTTTTTTTGTTCGTTGCATTAGAAGCTTTGCTAAGCTGTTGCGGTTAATTTGTGGTCGTAATTTTTGCAGATGGAAAAGAAAATATACAAAGTTACTTACAAACATACTTAGATGCATAAGTGTTTATGTATAAATTTATATAATCGAGTGTTGTCAAATAAAAAAGCGTTGAGTGGCTTGAGTATTAAAATGTGAAAGGGTGCGCGGTGCACAGTGGTGTAGGAGTGATCAATTACTAAAAATGGTATGGTAATGGTATGGTAATGGTATGGTAATGGTATGGTAATGGTATGGTAATGGTATGGTAATGGTATGGTAATGGTATGGTAATGGTATGGTAATGGTATGGTAATGGTATGGTAATGGTATGGTAATGGTATGGTAATGGTATGGTAATGGTATGGTAATGGTATGGTAATGGTATGGTAATGGTATGGTAATGGTATGGTAATGGTATGGTAATGGTATGGTAATGGTATGGTAATGGTATGGTAATGGTATGGTAATGGTATGGTAATGGTATGGTAATGGTATGGTAATGGTATGGTAATGGTATGGTAATGGTATGGTAATGGTATGGTAATGGTATGGTAATGGTATGGTAATGGTATGGTAATGGTATGGTAATGGTATGGTAATGGTATGGTAATGGTATGGTAATGGTATGGTAATGGTATGGTAATGGTATGGTAATGGTATGGTAATGGTATGGTAATGGTATGGTAATGGTATGGTAATGGTATGGTAATGGTATGGTAATGGTATGGTAATGGTATGGTAATGGTATGGTAATGGTATGGTAATGGTATGGTAATGGTATGGTAATGGTATGGTAATGGTATGGTAATGGTATGGTAATGGTATGGTAATGGTATGGTAATGGTATGGTAATGGTATGGTAATGGTATGGTAATGGTATGGTAATGGTATGGTAATGGTATGGTAATGGTATGGTAATGGTATGGTAATGGTATGGTAATGGTATGGTAATGGTATGGTAATGGTATGGTAATGGTATGGTAATGGTATGGTAATGGTATGGTAATGGTATGGTAATGGTATGGTAATGGTATGGTAATGGTATGGTAATGGTATGGTAATGGTATGGTAATGGTATGGTAATGGTATGGTAATGGTATGGTAATGGTATGGTAATGGTATGGTAATGGTATGGTAATGGTATGGTAATGGTATGGTAATGGTATGGTAATGGTATGGTAATGGTATGGTAATGGTATGGTAATGGTATGGTAATGGTATGGTAATGGTATGGTAATGGTATGGTAATGGTATGGTAATGGTATGGTAATGGTATGGTAATGGTATGGTAATGGTATGGTAATGGTATGGTAATGGTATGGTAATGGTATGGTAATGGTATGGTAATGGTATGGTAATGGTATGGTAATGGTATGGTAATGGTATGGTAATGGTATGGTAATGGTATGGTAATGGTATGGTAATGGTATGGTAATGGTATGGTAATGGTATGGTAATGGTATGGTAATGGTATGGTAATGGTATGGTAATGGTATGGTAATGGTATGGTAATGGTATGGTAATGGTATGGTAATGGTATGGTAATGGTATGGTAATGGTATGGTAATGGTATGGTAATGGTATGGTAATGGTATGGTAATGGTATGGTAATGGTATGGTAATGGTATGGTAATGGTATGGTAATGGTATGGTAATGGTATGGTAATGGTATGGTAATGGTATGGTAATGGTATGGTAATGGTATGGTAATGGTATGGTAATGGTATGGTAATGGTATGGTAATGGTATGGTAATGGTATGGTAATGGTATGGTAATGGTATGGTAATGGTATGGTAATGGTATGGTAATGGTATGGTAATGGTATGGTAATGGTATGGTAATGGTATGGTAATGGTATGGTAATGGTATGGTAATGGTATGGTAATGGTATGGTAATGGTATGGTAATGGTATGGTAATGGTATGGTAATGGTATGGTAATGGTATGGTAATGGTATGGTAATGGTATGGTAATGGTATGGTAATGGTATGGTAATGGTATGGTAATGGTATGGTAATGGTATGGTAATGGTATGGTAATGGTATGGTAATGGTATGGTAATGGTATGGTAATGGTATGGTAATGGTATGGTAATGGTATGGTAATGGTATGGTAATGGTATGGTAATGGTATGGTAATGGTATGGTAATGGTATGGTAATGGTATGGTAATGGTATGGTAATGGTATGGTAATGGTATGGTAATGGTATGGTAATGGTATGGTAATGGTATGGTAATGGTATGGTAATGGTATGGTAATGGTATGGTAATGGTATGGTAATGGTATGGTAATGGTATGGTAATGGTATGGTAATGGTATGGTAATGGTATGGTAATGGTATGGTAATGGTATGGTAATGGTATGGTAATGGTATGGTAATGGTATGGTAATGGTATGGTAATGGTATGGTAATGGTATGGTAATGGTATGGTAATGGTATGGTAATGGTATGGTAATGGTATGGTAATGGTATGGTAATGGTATGGTAATGGTATGGTAATGGTATGGTAATGGTATGGTAATGGTATGGTAATGGTATGGTAATGGTATGGTAATGGTATGGTAATGGTATGGTAATGGTATGGTAATGGTATGGTAATGGTATGGTAATGGTATGGTAATGGTATGGTAATGGTATGGTAATGGTATGGTAATGGTATGGTAATGGTATGGTAATGGTATGGTAATGGTATGGTAATGGTATGGTAATGGTATGGTAATGGTATGGTAATGGTATGGTAATGGTATGGTAATGGTATGGTAATGGTATGGTAATGGTATGGTAATGGTATGGTAATGGTATGGTAATGGTATGGTAATGGTATGGTAATGGTATGGTAATGGTATGGTAATGGTATGGTAATGGTATGGTAATGGTATGGTAATGGTATGGTAATGTTATGGTAATTGTTTGATAATCATAGGGCTCTATTGTGGAAATTCTAAAGATTTAGGTCGAAATTGCGCATAGGTACCCATAGTGAATTTTTTTTTTGTATACCATTCTTAGATAACTTTTCTCATGAAATATATTATATATATGTCACTGTGAATCGCTGTAAACTAATTTTTAAATGAGTATTAAATTAAATTTAGCATAAACACTCAAACATTGCGCATTTGTGAAAAATCACACACTTTTTTCAAATAATTATATATTGAAATATATGTACTATAAGTACTCGTATGTATGTATACTATACAGGGTGAAGAAAAAAGCAGTCTCATTTATAAAGAAATAGGTAGAGTTGACTTTAACCCACCAAGGGAAGGACGCTAAAGATATACCTAAAAGAGGACAAGAAAAGTTGCTGTGACGTATGTATATAATACGTTGGTCCAGAATGGATAAAGAGAACCCGTTGTTGTTGTTGTTAACAGCAAAAATACTCCCCGAAGGGTTAAAGAGAGCCCGTAGACAACTTCATCAAAAATTAGCTTTTAAGTTGAGGGTAAACATATGTATATTAACTACATCTTTTCAGAAACACTTGCTATAATTATTTAATTTTTATATAGACACCACCTTTTGCACCACCTTGCACATTCACTCAAGATCTTGCATACATGCATTTGTGTTTCTACGTATTTTGTGGTGCGAATAAGCAACAACAAGTGGAGGGGTTTTTTTGTGCTTTTGCTGTTGACACATTACAAGAACCAAGGGCTCACGCCATCATTGCCAATATGTTAATATAATTTTAAGCTCATTAATGACGTGCGAGAAAAGGAGAAATAACAAAACTAAGAATTGCGCCAAAATACTCAGAGACGTATGCAAATTTTTATATAGACTTATTTAACCGTAACGTGCATTGAGTGCTTGCGAGAATTTAGCTGTTTACCATCACGAGAGATTCCTACTGAAATTTATTTTTACGGTTGATATTACCACACAGTAAAAAATGAAAGTTTACTTTTAATACCAGTCGGTATTGAAATTAAGCCTTTTTGGAATTAAATTTGAGTTTTAATACTAAATAGTATTAATTTAAGACTCTGAATTTTTTTTAATTCCAAATAGTTTTAAAATAATACTAAATCGCTCTTTCCCTAGCGCTTTCTCTCATTATAATGTTTTAGGTACTATTTGTTTAAAAACAAAGCCGGAAAAGTATTAAATTAATTACTTTTTAGCATTAAATTAAGTCCGGTGGTTTGTTTGCTCAGAGCACGCGGTTCGTCGCTATTGCGATACTACATTAAGAACAACAGTGCAATTAGACGCTGACAAACATAAGTACTCGATTGTTTGATAGTAGACATCTCCGTTGAGCATTCAATAATTGTGAGTTCGACTCTCGGTGAAGGCAATATAATAAAACTGTAATTTTTTTTTTTTTTTTGCCTGAGAGAATCTTCGGCTGAATTCCTCTCTCACGAGAAATCAGACCGAACATGGTATTAATTTAATACTTTTTCGGCGTTGTTATATATAAACACCAAAACGGTATTAAAGTTAGACTTTTATTTTTACTGTGCAGAGATGTAAAAATATTCAAAAAAGAGTTCTTAAATACAAAATCAACTGCAAAATAATTTTTTAAATACATATGTTTATATGTAGGTACAGACCATTTGATGCTTCTCATATAAAACAGTATAGAAGTGTTCAAGTTTTCATAGCCCCAATGGAAAGTTCATCCAGTCTTTCAGGAGAGCAATATTTCAGAGTTTGGGCGTTGATACGATAACTTTATGTTTAAGAACGTCGTTGGAGATGTATTTGAGACCAAGGGTTTTATATTTGAGCAAAATATTTATCTTTATTGGGGTATTGACATCTCTGAACTAACACACACAACCCCGGCTAGCCAAATTTAATAATATTTTCTAACACGGTTTGTTTTTAAAATGTTCTGCATAATAAGCAAATGTTTACGTAAACCACCGCTTTTCTATTTATGGTCCCATATTTTGTTGTTTTGTTCTGCTACTACAAATCTTATCCCATTATTGCGTACATATACCAATTTGCATATACATACCTACATAGGTATGCGTGTATGAGTATACGCTTATTTACAAACAACAACAAAATTCTTTTTATCTCATTTGCATTGAATAGGTCATACGTGTAAATAGAAAAATTATGTACAATCATATCTTTTGCACATACAGACACACATTGTAATTTACTGCAATCACACACCCATTTATTTAATCATTTTCGCAATGATTATTACGTATACGCCATGGTGTCCGTTACTGAAAATAACACTTATACATATATGTAGTTAACTTTTATAATGTGTGCGGTTGTTTACAATGACTAAACCCAGCGACTGACTGCCCTTACACATGCTAATGTTATTTATATTTTAGGCAGTCACCAATTCGTTCAATTGGACGCATTAAATATGTGTGCCATTTCAATAAAAAATAAAAATATAATAAATGTATACTCACAATGCGCAATAAAATGATAACACACTATTCATTTATATAATTTAATTATATAGTGTAATATTGTGTAATATTAGACTAAAGCCTCAAAATAAATATACAAGTATCAAAAATTGTTTGATAAGAAAAGCTGCTAAATCCAACATATAGAGCTTCTGTCGCCCGGTTACTGTTCTATTCTAGAGTATTACTTTCTGGGTCTAAGTCAAGGTAATAGCCAGCGAATATACTTTAATTTTTGATATTTCAAGGCAATCATGGCCCTCAAACCATAACCTTAAAGTTCAAGGTAAGTTTGGTTTTTTGCCTCTCTTAGGTTGAAAAGAGGAGTTGCTTAAGGCATGTTCGTCCGTCTGTCCATCCGGATGCTAACCACGGCCCCTTTCTCGCACTGGGAGAAATGCATTGAATGTTGTGACAATATCACTATTGATAGCGACGAGTTTGATGGAATATTCATTCAGAATGAGCGAGTTATCAAATATTATTTGCTCCCAATTAAAAGTAAAATGACATGTCAACCATTTCGATATGATATACTATTTCTTATATTTATGGATAGAATACTAATATATTTGAACGGGATGTCAATATCTATGGTCGTGATATGAATTTCTATTATCGGTAGGTCCATATCCATATTTACTGCATAGTAATAATGGTAGAGACAGCGTATTAATATATATGGGCGAAATGTAAATTTTTCTGGGACGCATAATCATAATAGTTCAACAATTTTTACTATGGATTTTCTAACAATATTACAACTTGTTGGAGCGGTTTTTTTTTTTTAAATTCAAAATTTTTAGAATTTCTTATGATTGAGCATTTTTCTAAAAATTGTATAATATGCCGTAGCCGAATGGTAGAATACGGGGCTAGCGTCCCAGAGGAGCATGGTGCGAGTCCCACTGAAACCAGATGTCAAATTATATTAAATTTTGTTTTTTTTTTTAAACTATTTAGAATTTATCAATAGTTTATATGGATACCATTTCAATAGTGATTTATCAAAGAAGCATTGATGAAACATCCATATTCATTGATGGGACAGAAATATCAATTTTTATTTAATGTGATATCAATAATTATGGATGTTCGATCCATAGATTTCCCTCCTCACAAAAATTGACATATCCCGGTTAGCTGAAATGGCTTAAATGATATAATTTTATAGGTAAGTCCCCCTCGTCATTCTTTTATGGCATTTTTATTCCTACTAATGTTTTGTAATGTGTTCTTTCACTTTATTACTTATTTTATTTTATTTTATTTTATTTTATTTTATTTTATTTTATTTTATTTCATTTTATTTTATTTCATTTTATTTTATTTTATTTTATTTTATTTTGTTTTATTTTATTTTATTTTATTTTATTTTATTTTATTTTATTTTATTTTATTTTATTTTATTTTATTTTATTTTATTTTAGTTGTTTAATTCTTGAGCTGAAGGCCTTTTTTTGTAAATAAAACACTCGTTTTCTTGTGTTAATATTTTTTTAATAATCGATATTTCGACCTTAGTCTAAGGTCATCATCAGGAATCTTAAGCAATGCTTGATATATATATTCAACAACGGCCAAAAATTAACTTAATTATTTTATTTTATTTTATTTTATTTTATTTTTTTATTTTATTTTTAGTTTATTTTATTTTATTTTTTTATTTTATTTTTTTCATTTTATTGTAGTTTAATTTAAATTAATTTAATTTTATTTTGTTTTATTTTTTTTTTTTTAATTTAATTTAATTTAATATAATTTCTTTTTATTTTATTTTATTTAATTTTTTTATTTTAATGTATTTTATTTTTATTTAAATTATTTTATTTTATATTATTTCAATTGTTGGTTTAAACATTTTTTGATTTTATTTTATCTAATGTTTTATTTATTTTTTTTATTTTTTATTTTATTATTATTGCTATTTTTTCTGTTGTTCGCTTATGATTTATCGTAGAACCCTGGTTGCGACGGTTATCTCTAATTTATATAGAAAGTTGCAAAAAAAACTAGTTTATCTTAATCAAAAATTTAATGATCTAAAAATATTAATACAAATTAATAAACATTCATCAGAAATATTTTTAGAACCCGAAAAATTTGCATGCAAATCACTAGGTGTAGCATTTTCAAATATACACATACATACATGCATATTTGCTTGTATTTGTCTCTCTACTCATTATCATTCAGTTGGCGCATCATAAATATATCCACACCGATTTCCCCAACCAATATCTTTATTGGCCCATCAATCATTGGAAACAAACATTAGGAATTTCGCCAAAATGTATAATTGCCGTAAGAATTTGCCGGCTAAGCAAAAAAAAAAACAAAATTAGAAAAAAATTATTTTTTGCCTTATTATGTATTTAGCTTTCGACGAATTTAGGATGTGCCACAAGTGCTTTGTGTGGCATGAAGAAGAGGTGATGGCAGATACTGCGTGAACGTAGAGATTTTGGCCATAGTAGAATAGAAAAGAATGCATTCTAATGCATGTCAAAGAAATGTATGGCTACTAAATATAAGTATATGTAAGAATGAATTAAAAAGCTATCTACTGCCAGCTGGTCACGTCAACGATCAACAAACAAATTAGTTTTCTTTTAGCAGCAAAATGTAATTAGTTGCATGTGCAGCTTTTCTTTTCTGATTTGTTGGGTAATGTCAAGGTGACAATCGTGGCAATCTTACAAAATCACATCACGCTAGTTTAAGTATATCACATAAGTTGTATGCAATTTGTATGCACTTTGGTATATAAATGTGCTAGTATCAGCAGCACTTTATTATGTATCTTAAGGTTTCCGGACATATGGCATAAAGCTGGAATTATTGGTGATGTTTGTCGTAACGCTGTAGTTGTATCCCTAACGCAACCCTATGCGATACATTTTTATCGATTATTGGTGCGGTAACCGTAAACAGCTGATTGACTGCAAAAACTTGTAAACAATAAGCAAAAAGGTAATCAGCTGTTTATCGTTACCGCGGAAAACCAAAAACCAATTGGTTGGCTACGATCCGGTTACGACCTTAGCGTTACGATATGGCACCAATAATCGATTGCATTAAATCCCATAAGGTTGGTCGAATCAGCTGATTGGATACGACTACAGCGTTACGACAAACATCACCAATAATTCCAGCTTAAGATCTTCATACATATATCGTAAAAGGTCTTATTTGTAAGAAAATCAGTGGCAATTCATATTATTCGTAAATATTTTTTTTTATTTGGCGTACCCTCCTGGTTTTCCGTCTCACATTTTTGGAGATATCACCGAATACGGCTTAGACATTTAAATTCATCACGCCGCTTCCGACTGCACTCGTTAGCACCTTTCGTCTGATACCAATATTGTACTAACACATTTTTGGTCACCCCTGGTCCTCATATTGGTCAATAACTCAGAAACCGGTCGAGTTATCGAAATAAGTGATATCTCAAATTTTAAGTTGAACGTTCACTAATGCTATGGTTTCATTTAATTCTACTAAGCAGTTTTTGAATGATACGACCACAAACATACAGACAAAAATTCTAAAAACGGTTGATTTGGTTTTGGATTCTGTTGGCTTAATAATGATTGAGCCCATCAATTTTTTCGATTATCTGCCAAGTACAGACACAATTTTATCATTTCTAGAGATTATACTCAAATGCTTATAAAATATTTGAAGACATGCATGGATGAAGGGGGTATGTCGCATTCTCACTCAATTTCTGTTTTTGGCATTGGTGAATAGTCTTTATGCATATCTATATTTCTGTCTTATCAGAACCTGGCTATCGTGAAAATTGTAGAAGATAATTCATGGATGAAGGGGGTATGTACACAACTTTTCAATATGTTCCGTTTTTTTTTCATATAAAGTACTAAACATAAACGTATGCCTTTTATTGCATATTATGCAACGTCTTTTATGCCTTTGTATAATTTTCATGTCAGTTTTCCATAAAGATGTGAAAAAACCTCAAATTTTTAAGCAAAACTTTAAAGTCAATTTTCTCGTTTCACTCAAAATGCGACATACCCCCTTCATCCATGCATGTCTTCATTTCTGAAGACATTTTCCTAGCGGGAAGTGGCACAATTGCAAATTTCACTAGAAATTATACTGTCATTGAAGCAATATTCTACATGTCCATTAAAGAAAGTAATTTTCTCTCACATGCACGTGTAAAAACCATCCAAATAAAAAACTATCTACCATCTACTCATAAACAAAGACCTGTTATGTGATGTGTTCCAGTCAGAGTTCCAAACCGTTATTTCACAGATATGGGTGTCAATTTGAACCGTCTGTTTTCTAGGTCTTTAAATTAAATTATTAAGCGAACATTTGTCATTTTGAGCTGTGTGTCTAAGCTGGATTTATATGGTGGGCGGCGAGCAGTTTATTCAATTAATTGTTTTTGTTTTATTATATGGTTGCGGGAGTTTTCTGGGGTGCCCGGTTCGAGTCCCATCTCAACCAAAGATTTTTTATTTTATTTAAATTATCTAGTCTTGTGGATTGTAATTTGGTTATATTTAATTGTATTTACCATCTCTATGGTTTGTATCATAAGGAAAATAACTGGAGCGAGCGCTGTTTTGACACCAAAATTATTTTGCGTACATAGGATTACGATGTGCTTAGCAGTCTTGTATTCGACAAATGAATGAAAGTATGACTGTTCAACAGCGCTCTAAGCAGTTATATTATCCTCTTGTAATTACGATTGATCTGTTAGAGCGAGATCCCAGAGCCTAGGTTAGGTTAGGTTCAAGTGGCTGCCGCAGAGGCACACTTTGGCCAGTTTTGAAAGGCCCGTTGTGATACCACCAACACAAGGAAAGTCAGTCCCGGGACCCAGCCATATGGAAAATCCCTGAGTTGTTGGGATTTTCCACATAGCAGAATCCCGGGACTGACACTCCTAAACCGACACCGTTACTCCTCCTCGAACCACTTAGATGACTTTATGAAGCCCATCAAGTCCTTTATGTCCAGTTCCGCGATCTGGCTTAGGCTATCCAGGAACGGAACTCCCAAAAAGCGCGTTCTCGCGCCGCTTAAAGCCGGACAGTTGCAGATGAGGTGATCCACTGTTTCCTCCTCCTCATCATCTTTGCAACTCCTGCAGCATCGTCGGTAGGGCACACCTAGCCTTTCTGCATGCCTACCAATGAGGCAGTGACCGGTTAATACCCCTATCAATATGCAGATTTCCCTCCTAGTTAGGGCATAAATGCGTCTAGACCTTTTAAGATCCCATTTTGGCCAGGTTTGTTTCGATATGCGACACCCTGGGGATTGCAGCCATCTTTCGTTGGCTTGACGGAGTGTGTGCTCCTTCAGCATTAGTTTGCATGTGGCAAACGGCATACCTAAGCGCTCTTTATCCTGAAGAACCTGCTTGGTCGTGCCCTGCCTGGCAAGCTCGTCTGCCTTACAGTTTCCCTCAATGTCCCTATGTCCCGGGACCCATATGAGGTTTACGCGGTTCTGTTGGGCCATCTCCTGAAGAGATCGACGACAGCTGAGCGTCAGTTCAGAGTTGAACGTGTATGAGCCAAGGGATTTGATGGCCGCTTGGCTATCGCTGAAAATAGCGATATCTTCTCCGATAACACGTTTGCTTAACCAGGCCGCGGCGTCCAGGATTGCCGAGACTTCCGCCTGGAAGACGCTACAATGATCAGGTAGTCTGAAGGAGAGCTCAAGGTCCAAATCCCTTGAATAAACGCCTCCTCCAACTCTGCCGTCCAACTTCGAGCCGTCGGTGTATATGGAAGTGCCACCATTTGTTTCGGGACACCAATCCGTCCTCTCCCAGTCTTCTCTGCTGGGAATGTTTATTTTGAAACAGCTATCCCCGACTGTAGTAGTCGCACAACGATCTGTGCTTAGAGGGAGAAAGCTGTAAGATTCCAGAATACTGGAGTGTCCAATAGTACCCGCAGCCCAACTGGAGGTTTCTCTTAGGCGCAGAGCTGATGCCGCCGCTGACCGAAACCCTTCCAGATCAAGTGGCAAAATGCCCAGAATGACCTGGAGGGCTTCGTTGGGCGTTGTCCTTAGCGCACCGCTTATACAGATCATATTGGATCTATGGACTTTCCGCAACAGATTCAGGTATGTTGCCTTGCTCAGCGCAGGCCACCATACGACGACTCCATAAAGCATGATTGGGCGAATGATGGCCGTGTAGATCCAACTGCATACTCTAGGGCTGAGCCCCCATTTTTTGCCAATGGCTCTTTTGCAGGTGTAAAGAGCGATGCAAGCTTTCTTCTGGCGCTGAAGAACATTCTCCTTCCAATTCAATTTCCTGTCCAGAACTATGCCTAGAAACTTGGCCTTATCCGACAAGCCCAGGCGCGTGCCATCTAGTTCTGGTAGGCTTAGTGGCGGTATTTTGTACCGGTTGGTGAAGAGGACAAGTTCCACCTTCCCTGGGTTGATACTAAGTCCGCAGCGAGAGGACCACGTCGAAACTTCTCGCAGTGCTACTTGCATCAGGTCTCACAGAGTTTGTGGGAACTTGCCTCTGAATGCAATAGCTAAATCGTCTGCGTATGCCACTATCTTCCCGCCCCCCCAGCTTGTGTCACGTAGCAACGAGTTGACTGTGAGGTTCCATAAAAGCGGGGAAAGAACACCACCCTGGGGTGTTCCCCTTGTGACATAGCGTGATAACTCAACCGTACCAAGTGAAGAAGCTATTTTCCTTCCCATTAAAAGTTGGTCAATTAAACCAGTTAGAGGTCTATCTACGCCCAGATTAGTTAGAGCGGAGTTGATCGCCTCCGGGCTTATATTGTTGAAAGCCCCCTCAATGTCTAGGAGGGCCACGAGACAGTAGTCCTTTTCACACAGCGATTTCTCAATGACAGACACTAGGCTGTGCAGAGCGGTTTCTGTTGATTTACCCTTGGTGTATGCATGCTGATAGCTAGAGATAAGGTTGCTATCAATAGTCGTTAAGGTAGTC
The DNA here is from genome assembly GCA_964058755.1 of Campiglossa producta. Classification (NCBI taxonomy): domain Eukaryota; kingdom Metazoa; phylum Arthropoda; class Insecta; order Diptera; family Tephritidae; genus Campiglossa; species Campiglossa producta. The sequence continues at coordinate 46,500,857 of CAXKVI010000003.1, read as the reverse complement.
GCTTAATATCCTCTCAAAGGTTTTTAGTACAAAGGACGAGAGACTGATCGGTCTGTAGTCTTTTGGCTCGTAGTGGGATGCCTTCCCAGCCTTAGGGATAAACACTACCGTGGCGCTTCTCCAGGAGCCCGGAATGTGGTTGAGAGCCAGGCAGGCTGTGAAGAGAAATACCAGCCATTTAGCTGATGTCTCCAACGTGTTTATAAGCTGCGCGGGGATAATCCCGTCCGGCCCGGCAGCCTTATACGGTTCAAAGCTCTTAACTGCCCACCTTACTCTTTCCTCAGTGATGGGTATATTTACTGCCAGGTTTGTTGCAGGTGCTAGTGGTGCATCATGCAGATTCCCCGGAAAATGTGTATTCAAGAGCAGCTCAAGGGTTTCCTCTTCCGTGCTGGTCCAGGATCCGTCAGGCTTTCGCAAATAGCTGATGGTTGTTTGACTTTTCGAGAGGACTCGTCTAAGTCTCGCTGTGTCGTCGACCTTTTCGACGCCAGTGCAGAAATTTCTCAACGAGGTTCTCTTCGCCTGTCTCAGAGCTTTTTTGTAGGCCCTTAGTTTAGCTTTATATTCGTGCCAATGAGGCTCAGAGCCGAAGCTCTTGGCCTTGTTAAATTGTTTCCGGCATGATATTCGGAGCGAGTCCAAATCGTAGGACCACCAATGTGGCCTGTGTTTACCGCGTGGTTTTGGCACTGGACAAGCCTGTCCTAGAGCATTTGAGAGCGCCGATGTAAATGTAGTAACAAGATCCTCCAGCTCCTCTACTGATGAGGGGGCTTGTGAGGGCAGTACTGGGAGGTCTCTGTCTAATATTTCATTGTGTAACTGCCAATCAGTGGTTGTTCTACAATAAAGTCTAAAACCATTTCTATGTAACGGTGGTCGGAGAAAGAATGTTCTTCCAGAACCCGCCATTTTCTGACCCACTCATAAGCGCCTTCACTACAGAGAGTGAGGTCTATGACCTCCCTGCGGGTCTTAGTGATAAAAGTAGGCTCATTACCCACGTTGCAAATCACCAGGTTGGTTGTTAAGAGGTAATCAAACAGAGACTCGCCCCTGGCATTGATGTCGGAGCTCCCCCATTGGACATGGTGAGCATTAGCGTCCGCTCCAATAATAAGATTACCCGTGCAGAAATTTGACACCAGGTCTTTCACCTCCATTTGTGGTGGGAGCTCTTCGGCGTCGTAGGGCATATAGACCGACGCCACCGTCAGGCGGGTGCTGTCGACCGTTAGACTGATAGCGGTAATATCACCATTGGTGTAGTTAGGTAGGAGAAAGGAGTTCAACTCAGACTTGACCAAAATACACGTTCTGACTTTGCTCTCCTCGCTGGCTCGAATGAGCTTGAATCCCTTAGTCCCCAATCCGCAGATTCTCGAGCTATTGACCCAGGGTTCTTGGATGAGGACCACATCCACGTCGCCTTTAGAAAGACGACTACTTAAAGCAGCCGAAGCTACTTTAGATTTGTGCAGATTAATCTGAAGCACCACCAACATGAGAGCGCACAGACTTCCCTGCCGTCCCCATATCGTCGAGGTTTGCCCCATCCCGGAGGTTGCCTATCAACGACGAGTTGTTCCGATTAACTGCCCGATATGGCGTTGCAGGAGTCTTGCTGTCTGTAGCGTTAGATGTTAATCGCTCAGCGTTGGCTGCTACCACCGTGACGTCGAGGGCTTCCTCGTCCTGTAGGCTGTCCTCCATCTCCGAGTTGTTCACAGCACTATCGCCAAGGGACGTGGCGGATAACATGCTTTCCGCATCGGAATCCTCCGCTTCCTCTTCTGGTAATTCGTTTTCCGGTTCCCCCGGAGCAGCCGAGAAGGCAGCGCGCTGAGCATCACCACGATATACGTGGATAACGATCTGGCCTACGCTGTAGTGTACTAGGCCATTGCACCTTTTGAGGGGCTCGATTGACTCTTTATTCATGGTGAACACCACCTGTCTGTCGGGCCCTACCGCATCCCCGACCAGATTGACACTCCAGTCATGCGATGGCAGGGACGGATTCATTAGCCGTAGCATCCCGAGAATTCTCTCGGGTTCGTCAGGGATGGCCGGAATCCACGCCCTTGCCCTTGGACGAGCTGGAATGTCCTTGCAGTCGACGACCTCTATCTTTGCGCCCTTGTAGACTTCACCCAGCTTAGCAGCTGCTGCCTTGTACAGTGCTACGGTTTTTGCATCCTCGCATGCGAGTAATTTAATCTGACCCTGGTGCCAACCCGCATCCGTTACTCGCGCCGAACTACCCGGAAACTCTGGAGCAACATTGAGAAGAATGTTGCCGAGTTCATTTCGCACGTAACGCCACCGGTCCTTAGGGATGGCCAGGCGGTCATTGCCTCGGTCAAGGACGCCTATAAGGATCCTGTCCTTGGTTACCTCAGCAAAGCTTAGTTTGCCCGCTCCAGGGGTATTCTGATGCCGCTTGGGAGGGGGATTCAACTCCAGGTCCGATCTCTGGCGCTTGAAAGGGTTAACTTTTAACCTCTTTGGCATGTAAGAATTTTGGAAATCCGGTATCACAGCTTTCGCTAGCTCTACCGATTTACTGGAATTCGGCGACAACGATTCCTGCGGTACCCCTTCATACCTCTTCAGGATCTTTGCAGCCAATCTTTTCTCGTGGTATGTGAAGCGGCGAGGAGATGTCTCCTGGGAGCGCGGACCCGTAGTTGCCATCGCGGTCGCTCTCCTTGCCGAAATCTCAGTTGCAGCTTCCTTCTCCTTCGAAACTCCGAGGCCAGGTCGTGAGACCGCTGCCACAGACGTAAAGATACTGGTTTTCATATCAGCGGTTGATGGGAGTTTAGCATCTGCCGTTGTCCGCTTAGTTGCGTTGGCAAACGCACTGGTGCTAGCTCCCATCAAGTCAATCTTAGTCGATAGAGGGTTGGTTGACCGACTCGTAGTTGCCATCGCTGTCGATCCCCCCCTTGATTGTGGAACGGAGGTTGTCCTCCGGCGTTGTTGTTGCTTTCTCGCCTGTTCCTCCATAGCTCTCCTTTGCTGAGGAGTGAAATTTGGCGTTGTTTGTTTTTTAGGTTTATCGTTTTTATTTGGATAATTTGAGTTCATCTTGTTCGTACGACCCATCGCCGGACACGGCCAGCTTAGGGTCAAGGGAAGAGTAGGGGAAAATGTGTCGTCCGCCACGGCAGAGCCCCGTACCGCGGTAAGGCCATGCTTACTCTCTGAGGCGACCCGGTATCAGAGAGGCTCCGTTCAAATACAGCCACGATTTGCCTCCCGGCTGCAAACGTCCAATGGGCACGGTTTCGCATAACACCCTGGATTGGGAGGGGGAAGATCTTTGTCGTCGCGCCAGAGAGGCTAGGCTGCTCTCGTGATGAAGTGCCGTACGGAGCTATGATCACAAGGGCAGCGTAGCCCTGTGGCTATCGACTTAAGCCCCAGAGCCTAAAAGCGTCACTTATTTTATAATGGATGAAACTAATACCGATCGATAGTCCTCCCCGAATCTAGAAAGAATGTGAAAATTTTAAAGCTGTACCTATCACAAGGGCCTAGGAATCGGGGGTCAAAGTCGCCAAAAAATGACCCTAACTTCACTTATTTTATAATAGACGATTTTCACATATTTGACGTAGATTACCACCCCGCGTCAGTATCAAGTGTTGTTAGACCCGTACCAGTGACAAGGCTCCAGCCAGACACCCCAGTTCGCGGATTTTCCTATAGAAATTTTTTCTGTTTTACCAATTTCACGCATTTGGGCCACTCTGGCTGCTTTTAACTACCCAATATTTTCCCATTTTTTGTACACTACCCTCAAGTAGTATCAGGAATTTTTAGACATCATCCCATGGAAAAAACTTCAGCCAGACACTTCAAAGTTCGAGAACTTTTATTTTCCTATTAATTTGCTTTCTCTTGTTTGTCCCACTTTTACTAACTTTAAATGATAGATCTTTTCACATGTGTCGTAGGACGCTACCCTTAAGTAGTTTCAGTAATGTTTAGACCTCGTCCCATGGCAAAAACTTCAGCCAGACACCTCAAATCTCGGGAAATTTCACTAATTTTTACTGGGCTTTCACATGTTTAAGTGGATTTGACAAACTTTGACTACTTTTAAATAGCAGATCTTCACACTATCCTTAAGTAGAATCAAGCATTTCCAGACATCATCCCATGGAAAAAAATTCAGCCAGACACCTTAAAGTTCGGGAACTTTTATTTTCCTATTAATTTGCTTTCTCTTGTTTGTCCCACTTTTACAACTTCTAAACGACGGATCTTTTCAGATGTTTCGTAGGACAGTACCCTTAAGTAGTTTCAGTCATTTCTAGACTTCGTCCCATGGCAAAAACTTCTGCCAGACACCTCAAAGCTCTGGATTTTCACAAATTTTTACAGAGATTTCACTTGTTTCAGCAGGTTTCTCCAACTTTGTCCACGTTTAAACGGGGGATCTTTACACAAGTGTCGTACAACACTTCCCTTAAACAGTATCAGGCATTTCCGGACTTCATTCCATGAAAAAAACTTAAGCCAGACAACCCAAAGCACGGGGAGTTTTCATCATTTTTAATGTGCTTTCACATAGTCAAATGGGCTTACCCAACTTTGGCTGATTTTAAATGGCGGATCGTTACACATGTATCGTATAACACTACTATTAACTAATACCAGGCGTTTTTAGACTTCGCCCCATGTCAAAAACTTCAGCCAGACACCTTAAAGCTGAGGAAATTTCATAATTCTTGCTGCGAATTCACATGTTTAACCGCGTTGGTCTAACTTTGGCTGTTTTTAAAGGGCAGATAATTTCACATGTGTCAAAGAAGACTACCCCTAAGTGGTATCAGGTACTTTTTGACTTCGCCCCATGTCAAAAATTTCAGCCAGACACCTCAAAACTGAGGAATTCTTACTGCACTTTCACATGTTTAAGCGAGTTTGTCCAACTTTGGCTGTTTTTGAAAGGCAGATCTTTACACATGTGTCGTGGAACACTATCTCCAAGTAGTATCAGGCATTTTTAGACTTCATCCCATGGAAAAAGCTTCAGCCAGACATCTCAAGGCTGAGGAATTTTCATAGTTCTTACTGCGCTTTCACATGTTTAATCGGGTTGGTCCAACTTCGGCTGCTTTTAAAGAGCAGGTCTTTTGACATGTGTCATAGAAGACCCCCTTAAAGAAGTATCGGGTATTATTATACTTCGCCCCATGTCAAAAACTACAGTCAGACACCTCAAAACTGAGGAATTTTCATAATTCTTACTGCGATTTCACAGGTTTAAGCGAGTTGGTCCAACTTTTGCTGTTCGTAAAGGGCATATCTTCACACATGTGTCATAGAAGATCACCTTAAAGAAGTATCGGGTATTTTTATTCTTCGCCCCATGTCAAATATTCATATTCATTCTAGTATACAACTATAACTTTCTGTAGAACTTATACTAGTCAGGAAATATCCATTCCATACTACTGGACGAAACTATACCAGTTAAAAAATTCATTCGTTTCGTTTTCTCTTATAATTCATAGATGCTTTTCCGTGATAGGGTAAATACAAAGAGGCGCTGCTTTCTTGGGGTGTAAAAGTAGGTCGCCTCCCAGTTGGTGCACCCTGGGTAACGCTAAACGACCTACATGGCCTACACGGCTAGTTTCTTGTATTGCCGGCTCTACGAGAACGGTACCAGTACTTGTGCTGTACCCATTGTGCCGAAACGACCCGGGCCGTTTTCTTATATCGACCCGGCCAAGAGCAATACACTCGGGGTGACCCTGTCTGACATTTAGGCAGGGCTACTCCTCGCTACAACAACAACAACAACAACAGCCGCTGCTTTCTTAAGAATAAACATGAAAATAAAGTCAAATGAAAAAGTCTGGTTGAAATCATACTAGTCCAGGTTAAACCCCTTTTTGATAGTATGGGACTAGTATATTTCATACTAGTCCTTTTTGGACTAGTTAATTTTTTGGAAATTATACTAGTCCAGGATGAACTAGTATGGAACTGGTATCTTACAACTAGTATGAAACTGGTATATTCTGGTCGAAATCTGACAATTGACATCTCATAGGACATCAACGCGTAAAAAATACCAGTTGCTTATATGGAAAAAGACAGAACACTGACTTGTTGGGTCTGGTGCACCAACTAGTTGTAAAGTAGTTTTGGACTAGTTGCTTTCGCTGCAGGGTAGCGACATAAGAGTGACACTGTCTGAAATGCAACAAATGCCACATCTGAACACTTTGTATGAGCTGAACTGTTCTAATTTGCTTGATCATGTCCTATGGAGAGATCAATGGCGAAAAAAAACTCGAGCTTTGAGGTGTTTGGATGTCGTTTTTGTCATGGGAAGATCTCCAAAAATGCCTGATACCACTTAAGAGTTGCGTTCTACGACTCATGTGTAAATATTCGTCTTTTAAAAATAGCCAAAGTTGGTCAAATCTGCTTAAACAATCGAAGACACAGTAAGAATTATGAAAACTACCCAGATTTAAGGTATCTGGTTAAAGTGTTTGTCCTTTGTTTTATTTGGTGAAAATAAGTCTGCGCATAATACGAGACAAAGGACATTCGTAAAAAAAAATAATTTTGAGAGAACCAACTCAGCTGAAGCTTCACTATGAACAAACGTAATAATATTCGCTTGCCACCTGAAGTTAATCGACTGCTCTATGTTCGTAATTTGCCCTATAAAATTACCTCTGACGAAATGTATGATATCTTTGGAAAGTTCAGAGCGATAAGGCAGATCCGCGTGGGGAATACACCAGAGACACGAGGAACCGCCTTTGTTGTCTACGAGGATATATTTCACGCTAAGAATGCTTGTGATCATCTATCTGGCTTTAATGTTTGTAATCGCTAAGTCTAAAAGTACCTGGTACCACGTAAGGGTGGTCCTCTATGACACATTGAAAATATCTGGCCATTAAAAGCAGCCAGAGTTAGACCACCCATCTCAAACATGTGAAAACGCAGTAAGAATTATAAAAATTTCTCAGTTTTGAGGTGTCTGGCTGAAGTTTTTGACATGAGGCGAAATCTAAAAGTAACTGATACCACTTAAGAGTGGTCTTTTATAACACATGTGAAAAGATCCGCTCTTTAAGAGCAGCCAAAGTTGGACCAACCCGATTAAACATGTGAAAGCGTAGTAAGAACTATGAAAATTCCTCAGCCTTGAGGTGTCTGGCTGAAGTTTTTTCCATGGGATGAAGTCTAAAAATGCCTGATACTACTTAGAGATAGTGTTCCACGACACATGTGTAAAGATCTGCATTTCAAAAATAGCCAAAGTTGGACAAACTCGCTTAAACATGTGAAAGTGCAGTAAGAATTATAAAAATTCCTTAGTTTTGAGGTGTCTGGCTGAAGTTTTTGACATGGGGCGAAGTCAAAAAGTACCTGATACCACTTAAGGGTGGTCTTCTATGACACATGTGAAATTATCTGCCCTTTAAAAGCAGCCAAAGTTAGACCAACGCGGTTAAACATGTTAATTCGCAGCAAGAATTATGAAATTTCCTCAGCTTTGAGGTGTGTGGCTGAAGTTTTTGTCATGGGGCGAAGTCTAAAAATGCCTGATATTAGTTAATAGTAGTATTATACGATACAGTTGTAACGATCCGCCATTTAAAAGCAGCCAAAGTTGGGTAAGCCCATTTGACTATGTGAAGCACATTAAAAATGATGAAAACTCCCCGTGCTTTGGGTTGTCTGGCTTAAGTTTTTTTCATGGAATGAAGTCCGGAAATGCCTGATACTGTTTAAGGGTAGTGTTATACGACACATGTGTAAAGATCCACCGTTTAAACGTGGACAAAGTTGGAGAAACCTGCTGAAACAAGTGAAATCTCTGTAAAAATGAGTGAAAATCCCGAGCTTTGAGGTGTCTTCCTGAAGTTTTTGCCATGGGGCGAAGTCTAGAAATGACTGAAACTACTTAAGGGTAGTGTCCTACGAAACATCTGAAAAGATCCGTCGTTTAGAAGTTGTAAAAGTGGGACAAACAAGAGAAAGCAAATTAATAGGAAAATAAAAGTTCCCGAACTTTGAGGTGTCTGGCTGAAGTTTTTGCCATGGGATGATGTCTGGAAATGCTTGATTCTACTTAAAGATATCATTCTACGACACATGTGTGAAGATCTGCTATTTAAAAGTAGTCAAAGTTTGTCAAATCCACTTAAACATGTGAAAGCCCAGTAAAAGTTAGTGAAATTTCCCGAGTTTTGAGGTGTCTGGCTGAAGTTTTAGCCATGGGACGAGGTCTAAAAGTTACTGAAACTACTTAAGGGTAGTGTCCTGCGACACATGTGAAGAGATATATCATTTAAAATTAGTAAAAGTGGGACAAACAAGAGAAAGCAAATTAATAGGAAAATAAAAGTTCTCGAACTTTGAGGTGTCTGGCTGAATTTTTTTCCATGGGATGATGTCTGGAAATGCTTGATTCTACTTAAGGGTAGCATTTTACGACATATGTGTGATGATCTGTTATTTAAAAGAGGCCAAAGTTGGTCAAATCCGCTTAAACATGTGAAAGCGCAGTAAAAATTAGTGAAATTTCCGAGTTTTGAGGTGTCTGGCTGAAGTTTTTGCCATGGGACGAAGTCTAAAAATTCCTGATACTACTTGAAGGTAGTCTTCTACAAAAAATGGGAAAATATTGGGTAGTTAAAAGCAGCCAAAGTATTGTATTTGTATTTTTTTGTGGCCCAAATGCGTGGCCCAAATGCGTGAAATTAGTAAAACAGAGTAAATTTCTATAGGAAAATCCGCGAACTGGGGGTGTCTGGTTGGAGCCTTGTTACTGGTACGGGTCTAACAACACTTGATACTGACGCGGGGTGGTAATCTACGTCAAATATGTGAAAATCATCCATTATAAAATAAGTGAAGTTAGGGTCATTTTTTGGCGACTTTGACCCCCGATTCCTAGGCCCTTGTCATAGGTACAGCTTTAAAATTTTCACATTCTTTCTAGATTCGGGGAGGACTATCGATCGGTATTGGTTTCATCCATTATAAAATAAGTGACGCTTTTAGGCTCTGGGATCTTGGTCTATGTGCTTTTATAATGACAACAAAATAAAATCATTTCCACACACATACATACATATGTAGGTAAGTATGTATGTAATCAACTAGTGTATTATTTCCTAAACTGCAGTAAGGCACACAGGTGCTCTTCAAACAGATTATATGTAATAACCAACATATAAAAAATATACATACATGTGGCATATCACCCTCAGCGTACTCAACCCACCCTCAAATTACCTAGTCTCAAGTTCATAAAGCGATAGCAATGAACCTTGTAGTTTCCGATGACAATGCTTTATATTGTTTTTGATATGTATGACTACACGAACATGCCAGCACTATAAAAGTGCTTCTATTCGACCCATTGAGGAAAGTTCTGTTCTCCTAATTTTGCTTCAAAATCATATTAAATGGAATACCTCGTAATTTGTAGCATGGAGTCCTTTTGAGGGTAAAAATCAGTATCTCTATTATTCGCCTTTGTAAGCCTAAAAGCGGAAAGCAATATACAAATCTGTGGGGCTTATTCATAGTCGAAAAAAGTACTGAAATGAGCGTAAGCTTTTTTGACAGATAGGCGGTTGGAAATGGTATTAAAAAGCTGGCGATAACTTTAGTACATATTTTGTTTCGACTATGAATATCCCCCTTTTTCTCTGCATATTGTGGCGAATGTTCTCAAGAATCGCTCATCTCCCAACTCTAGCGTATTTCCATCACTAGCGTCACTACCACAACTACAGATGTTTAGATACATGACGTGAGAGCGAGAGAGGGAGAGACAGCTCGCATGTTTGCGAATGTGGCACAAAGAGGAGATGACGATAGATAAACGTTTCGAGAACACTGTTGCACGAATAAACCAGAAATGTGTAGACATTTCTAGGTTGTGAAGCTGCTGTCTGCTAGGGTATATAAACCGCATTACGGACATTGAAAAGGATAACTAGGACATTGTAAAGGTAACAAGGACAATTCAAGGATATGGCAAAGTTTAATGACTTGAAGATCCAACAACTCAAAAACGAGTTGGAGAAACGTGGAATGGTAACAACAGACAATAAGCCAGAGCTACAATCACGTCTACGGGAGGCTATAGAAGCGGAAGGAATGAACGTTGACGATTATGTTTTTCAGCTTTCGGAAGAGGGAACGACGAAAATAGAGGAGCAAAAGGATACTCCGGATTCAGTGGCAAATGTGGACACAAACTCGCTGTTGGCTGTATTGGCTCAGATGTCGACGAATATAACATCAAAATTTGCAAAACAGAAAACTTGCATGGCATCACAGTTGGAACACCAAGAGACAAGCATGGCCTCAAAGTTGGAGGAACAGAAGACACACATGGCATCTCAGTTGGAACAACAAGAGACACGCTTGGCATCTCAGTGGGAAGAAACGAAGACGCACATGGCATCTCAAATATTGCAGTTGTCTACACAGCTGGCGGAACAGGAAGCACGTATGTCCTCAAAACTAGAGGCACGCATCGACGAGAAACTAATGCAGCTTGAGGAGAAAGTCGAGGCCGAGGTGGGTGCGTTAAGAAGTCGTATGCAGGAGTTGCAGATGAATAGTCCAAGTGTTTCCACAGGCGTACCCAAGGTAAAAACCCCATCATTTGACGGTTCTGTTCCTTTCCAGGTATTTAAGCTACAATTTGAGAAGACAGCAGCTGTGAACAACTGGGGCGCTAAAGATAAAGTCGCTGCACTCTTCGTAGCGTTGATAGGACCGGCAGCCGAAATCTTACAGACTATTCCTGATGGCGAACGAAACAACTATGAAGCATTGATGGGTGCTGTGGAGAGACGTTATGGTAGCGAGCATCGGAAGCAGATTTACCAAATAGCTCGAGCTACAAAATCGCTGCCAGAAGCCCAATGAGACCTTACAAGAATTTGCATCGGACATCCAGAGGTTAGCGCACCTAGCAAACGCGGATGCACCTGTAGAGTACATGGAGAGGGTAAAGATACAAAGTTTCGTAAATGGAATACGTGATGTGAAGACGAAGCGGGCCACCTATGCAAATCCAAAGAGATCATTTGCGGAGACGGGATCACATGCTCTAACTCAAGAAACAGCATCACTTTTGTGCAAACCAGCGTACAAAGCTCATCGTGTGGAAGTAGAACGACCACAATGGGTGGACGCAATCCTAGAAGCAGTGAACGGAAAGCAACAGAAAAATGAAGCGGCCATTAAATGCTTCAAGTGCGGAAAATCTGGTCATATTGCACGTTATTGTGGATCTGGATCTAGCTCCAATAATTCCAGTAATGCAAGCGGTCGTAAGCGCAAGGCTGAAGGAGATGAGCAGGTCTCCCAATCCAACCAACCGTTAAACTAAAGAGAGTCAGCCGCAAGGGGCATAGGCTGGCTCCCGCAATTGGATGCCCCATAATCTCTGTCTCACAGATCGGAAGGAAGTCGAGTAATGTTACTGTTGGAGGACTCGTGGACGGAAAGGAGCGTTTACTGACTATTGATACGCGCGCATCTCATTCCATCATTCGATCTGATTTAGTCAACAAAGGAGTGAGGCCATTACATGGAGCAAAGTTGCGTACGGCGACTGGTGAGGACACCAAAGTCCAAGGAGAAGTAACATGTGAAATCGCAATTGGAAATGTCACCGTACTGCACAATTTTATAGTGGCAGATATTGTTGATGAAATCATAGTTGGTGTGGATTTGTTAAGCAACCAAGGCATCAAGATCGACATGCAAAACAGGACTATGAGCTATAAGAACATGGATGTGCCACTCAATTTTGGTTACGAGAACAAGTACATCAGTAAGCGGGTACTGGTGGAAGATAGCCAACAAATTCCACCGAAGTCGGAGGCAGTCGTTTGGGCAAGGATTGATGGAGATCAAACAAATTGTGGGTTGTCGAGGCAGCAAACAATTCAAAGACGGATATACTAGTAGGAAAAAAACTGGCTATGACAAAACAAGATGGACGTATACCGGTAAGAGTACTAAATTAGTTTCGATCGCCGATCAAGCTTTCCAAAGGAGCTATATTGGGACAATGTCAGGAGGTGGAGGTGATTATAAACTGTGAACAGCTCCAGGAAAATGTCTCTACCAGTAACATTAATCTATCAGATAATTTCACAGCTTGGACGCAAGAGCTCGAAGAAGACCACCAGAATAAGGCGAAACAACTTCTACTAAAGTACTCTACCATATTTGACAAGGATGGCTCCAAACCAGGTCGGACCAATGTAGTGAAGCATCACATTGATACCGGTGACGCAAGACCAATCCGCCAAGCTCCTCGAAGTGTTCCCTTGGCCAAACGCCAAGTGGTCAGAGAAATTATACAGGAAATGAGTGAGAGCGGTGTGATCGAACCATCAGCTAGTCCATGGAGCTCACCGGTAGTGCTAGTGAAGATAAAGGATGGAAAAATGCGGTTCTGCGTGGACTACCGGAAGCTGAACGACAGAACGAAAAAGGACAGCTATCCATTACCGAGAATTGACGATACTCTGGACTCACTATCTGGTACGAAATGGTTTTCTACACTGGACTTGAAAAGCGGCTATTGGCAAGTGGAGGTTAAAAATGAGGATAAGGAAAAGACAGCCTTCAGCGTTGGAGAGGGGCTGTGGCAATTTACGGTAATGCCCTTTGGACTATGTAACGCTCCCGCTACTTTTGAGAGACTCATGGACCAAGTATTGAAAGGACTGCATTGGAAAACATGTTTGGTGTACCTGGACGACATCATCGTGCTTGGAAAAAGCTTTGAGGAACACCTTGAAAACCTGGAGGAAGTTTTCCAAAGGATAGCTAGTGCCGGTCTGAAATTGAGTCCCAAAAAGTGTGCATTGTTCAGGAAGGAAGTAAGTTATTTAGGTCACAAGGTAACTACGGAGGGCATCTGCACTGCTAAAGAAAAGATTGAAGCTGTGAAGGATTGGCCAAGACCGAACAATTTACATGAGTTACGAAGTTTCCTTGGACTGTGCACGTATTATCGTCGATTTGTACCAAATTTCGCCAGCGTAGCCAGCAGCCTTCATGAGTTGACCAGGAATAATATGTCATTTGATTGGAAGAAGGAACATGAAGTGGCTTTCTAAACCTTGAAGGAACGGCTGTGCACTGCCCCAATGGTAGCGTATCCAATTCCAGGCGCAACATTTATTTTGGATACAGACGCGAGCGGTTATGCGATTGGAGGAGTTTTGTCACAGATCGTCGATGGGCAGGAAAAGGTAGTGGCATACTATAGCCGCACGATTGGAAAGCCCGAAAGGAACTATTGTGTAACACGAAGAGAATTACTGGCATTGGTGGAGTGCATCAAACATTTCCACAAGTATCTCTATGGACAGCGATTCCACGTCAGGACAGACCATGCAGCGTTGAAATGGCTTTTGCAGTTCCGTAATCCGGAAGGTCAATTGGCACGGTGGATAGAGCGACTACAAAGTTATGACTATTCCATGGAGCATCGCAAAGGCAGCAACCACGGTAATGCTGATGCAATGTCCCGGCGACCATGTAACCTGGAATGCAAGCATTGTTCGAAAGCTGAGGCCAAGGAAGATGTTATAGATATACGGCTGATGACTATAACATCTACGGACGAATGGAACATGGATCAACTAAGAAAGTATCAGCTAGAGGATCCAGATTTGGTACGTGTGATGCAGGGGATCGAGCAAAATGAACGACCAACAAGAGAGGAGATGTCAGCAGAGAGTCCTGTTGCCAAGTCATATTGGGCACAGTGGAACAGTTTGAATTTGGTATCGGGTTGCTTACATAGAGTATGGGAAAGCGAAGATGGTCAATGCGCTCGGAAGCTGGTAGTTGTCCCAAGGAAGAAAATCTCTGATGTTTTGTATGAACTACATAATGGTCCAAGTGGAGGTCATCTAGGAGTCACAAAAACACTGGAGAAAGTCAAGCAGAGATTCTATTGGGTTGGTTGCCGGCAGTCGATCGCGGAGTGGATCGCCAACTGTGAGGTTTGCATCAAAGCTAAGGGTCCGAAGTCGAGAAGCCATGGACAGATGAAGCAGTACAACACAGGTGCACCGTTTGAGAGGATTGCCATGGATGTAGCTGGTCCATTTCCTACTAGCAAACTCGGAAACAAGTACGTATTAGTTGTTATGGACTATTTCAGCAAATGGCCAGAAGTTTACCCGATTCCAAATCAAGAGGCAGAAACCATTGCAGAGGTGTTCACTAACAATTGGATAGCAAGGTTTGGTGTACCGATGGAGTTACATTCTGACCAAGGCAGGAATTTCGAATCAGTCGTATTCCAAGAAATGTGCAAGAGATTGGGTATTCGGAAAACTCGAACAACTGCACTGCATCCTCAGTCAGGTGGCATGGTGGAACGTTTCAATCGAACCTTAGAAGGACACATGAGGAAAGTAGTGGATAAGTTCCAGAAAGATTGGGACACGCACATCTCCTTGTTCGTAATGGCATATCGCTCGGCAATACATGAAACAACGGGTCAGACTCCGGCAAAAGTAATTTTTGGGAATGATCTGCGGTTGCCAGCTGACTTGAAGTTTGGGATAAATGCTGATGAAGGAATAAATGCCAGAAAATCCACTAGCATCTTGGAAGAAGAAATGAGAGAAATACACGACCTTGTAAGACAACGGACGAAGATCATGAGTGATAAGATGAAAGCCAGATACGACAAAGCAATCAACTCGGAAGGTTTTAAAGAAGGAGATTTAGTGCTGTTATACAACCCACAACGAAAGAAAGGTTTGTCCCCAAAACTGCAATGTAACTGGGAAGGCCCATATAAAGTAATAAAGCGGATAAATGATGTTGTCTACCGCATACAAACTGTTGGAAGACCACGAAACAAAATGAAGGTGGTTCACCTGGAGAGGCTAGCATCGTTTGGATCGGGAAATGTGTCTGATCGGGACGATCAGACTTAGGTGGAGGGCAGTGCGGCGAATGTTCTCAAGAATCGCTCATCTCCCAACTCTAGCGTATTTCCATCACTAGCGTCACTACCACAACTACAGCTGTTTAGATACATGACGTGAGAGCGAGAGAGGGAGAGACAGCTCGCATGTTTGCGAATGTGGCACAAAGAGGAGATGACGATAGATAAACGTTTCGAGAACACTGTTGCACGAATAAACCAGAAATGTGTAGACATTTCTAGGTTGTGAAGCTGCTGTCTGCTAGGGTATATAAACCGCGCAAAGACAACGCAAATCAATCAGTTTATTTTGAAGTGTTGTACAGTGAAGTACTAAAGAGTGAATTAACCCGCGATATTGTACTACGGTTTTAGTAGCGATTAAAGCGTACTACTTGTTAAGCAGAATCTGAGTGTTTTATTTAACGTACAGTGATCGAACTCAGGGAAAATAATCGAGGTTTCATCGAATTCGTCACAATATAATATAATTATAGATTTGTTTATTGGGCTGCTCTAGCTTACGCCAGATTGAGATATTTCACAAAATTGTGTTTAACGAACAATTTTCTTGCTCTAGGTTGCTCTATCTTTTGTTTCATAAGTACGCTCAAAACAAAACTAGAGTAATCCAGATCACAAATTTCTGCTCTAGCTTTTTTTATGGAGTAAGTTAGAGCAGAGAAGCAATTGTCAGTCAGGAAAAAATAAATTTTTGAAAACTTCAAAAAAATTAGCTTGCAAGAAAGTGAATGTTTTTGTATACGTGAATTTGCATTAATTTTGAAGATTTAAACAAAAAAAACCAAATAAAAAGAAACTATCGAGATTCAAGTGTTTCATGGCAGTTCTGCTCTGAGTTGCTCTAAGTTGCTCTATTTCTATTTTGACAGCTGCTCTGCTCTAACCTGCTCTGAACTTCTTTTTGGTCAGTAAACAAACCTTATAAATGCATGTGTGTCTGTCTGTCTGTTTGTGGAAACGTTAACTGTTGCATTACCAGATGTCTAACTTAAAATTTAAAATATCCTTTTTGTCGTTTACTCCACCGATTCCGAAGTTATTAACCAATATTTGTGCGGGATAACATCTGCCGGGTCTACTAGGGACAAAAATATTGAGTGTAGCTCGATTCTCGCATAGAGCACTCCGTATTTTTACAAACGATGATCTCTCCATCCAAACCAGATTGATCATGTCTTGATTGACGGCAGACATAGCTCCACCGTTCTGGACGTGCGTACACTGCGTGGTCCCAATATTGACTCTGACCATTATCTTGTCGCAGCCAAGATACGCACACGCCTCTGTGCAACGAAGAAAGTGCGCACAGTAACGGAAGGAAAGTTTGACGTCGAGAAGCTGCGCATGACACAGACAGCTGATAATTTCACAACTCGACTCTCACACCTGCTAGCAGAGGGCAATGGAAGCATATCTCTCACTCATTGCGTACCGCCGCTGAGGCCACTATAGGGTTCCAGCGAGCCCGCAAGAATAACTGGTACGATGAGGAATGCAAAACTGCCTCGAAAAAAAAGGACGCTGCCTACAAGGAGACGTTGCGAACGGGCGCAACCCGCAGTGTATGGCAACAATATCGTGAGGCAAAGAAGGAAGAGAGACGCCTTTTCAGAAAAAAGAAAAGTGAGGCCGAAAGGCGTGAGTGTGAGGAGCTTGAGATGCTGGCTGACAGGAATGATGCCCGAAAATTCTATGAAAAGATCCGGCGGATGACGGAAGGTTTTAAGACCGGGGCAAGCTCCTGTAAGGACAATAATGGCGAACTGGTAACCGACGTAGAAAGTGTACTTAAATTATGGAGGGAGCACTTCTCCTCACTGCTAAATTGTGAGGGAGACGTCGAACCCGATACCACAATCCCTGACGATGGAAAAGTCGTCCCACCACCTGACTATGATGAAGTGAGGATAGCTATATCCGGGCTCAAAAACAACAAATCGCCTGGAAAAGACGGACTACCCGCCGAGCTGTTCAAACACGGACGCGAAGAGCTGGTAAAAAGCATGCATCAGCTCTTATGCAGAATATGGTCAGACGAATGCATGCCTCCGGATTGGAATTTAAGTGTGCTTTGCCCAATCCACAAGAAAGGCGATCCCGCTTACCGCACCAACTACCGCGGAACTAGTCTTCTTAATATTGCATATAAGGTACTTTCTAGCGTGTTGTGTGAAATACTGAAGCCCATCGTAGACAAACTGATTGGACCTTATCAGTGTGGCTTTAGACCTGGTAAGTCTACCATCGACCAGATTTTCACGATACGCCAAATCCTGGAGAAGACCCATGATAAGAGAATCGACACTCACCATCTCTTTGTCGATTTTAAAGCCGCTTTTGACAGCGTAAAAAGGAGTTGCCTGTTTGCCGCCATGTCTGAATTTGACTTCCCTGCAAAGCTTATACGGCTTTGCCAAATGACGTTGAGCAATACCAACAGCTCCGTCAGAATCGGGAAGGACCTCTCTGAGCCATTTGAAACCAAACGAGGCTTCAGACAGGGCGACTCCCTTTCGCGCGATTTCTTCAATCTGATGTTGGAGAAGATAATTCGAGCAGCAGAGCTAAACCGCAATGGTACAATCTTTTACAAGAGCGTGCAATTGCTGGCGTATGCCGATGATATTGATATCATTGGCCTTAACAACCGCGCCGTAAGCGCTGCCTTCTCTGGACTGGATAAGGAAGCGAAAAAAGTGGGTCTTGCCGTGAACGAGGACAAGACGAAGTATTTGCTGTCATCAAAGAAAGAATCGGCGCACCTGCGCCTTGGCAGCCATGTCACTGTTGATAGTTACAAATTTGAAACTGTGAGGGACTTCGTCTATTTGGGAACCAGTATCAACACCGAAAATAATATCAGTCTAGAAATCCAGCGGAGAATCACTCTTGCCAACAAGTGCTACTTTGGACTGAGTAGGCAATTGAGAAGTAAAGTCCTCTCTCGAAGAACAAAGATCACGCTCTATTAGTCTCTCATCATACCTGTCCTGATGTATGGCTCAGATTCATGGACAATGTCAAGAGAAGATGAGATGGCCCTTGGAGTATTTGAGAGAAAAAGTTCTCCGGAAGATTTATGGTCCTTCCCGTGATGCCAACGGCGAGTATCGAAGGAAATTTAACGATGAGCTGTACGAGCTCTACGCAGATCTGACCATAGTCCAGCGAATTAAAGCCCAAAGACTCCGCTGGCTGGGCCATGTTATGCGAATGGACAAAGAAGATCCAGCACAGAAGGTTTTCCTATCGTCGCCTGAATTCGGCAGCAGAGGAAGGGGGAGGCCTCGACTGAGATGGAAACAACAGGTGGAGGATGACTTGAACTCCCTTGGGGTTTCCAATTGGCGTCAGTTATCGCTAAAAAGGAATGACTGGCGTGCTTTGATATGCAACGGCCAAAATCGCTTAGGCGGTTAAGCGCCAATAAATGATGATGATGATCTCTCCATCTACTGGGCAATAGCAAAAATATTGTACACAAGTTCAGGGTCACTGATAATATGTGTACATTTCATGTATACGTACATAGATACATAAATACCTAGATACGAATTGTACTGTAACAAATTTACAAACGTATTTAGAGAGTACCTATAGAATAAACTTGTTTATTAAATTAAAAAAATAATACCTTAAAACCCAGTCTTCTAGTTAACAAATAATCCTTAAATACCTACATCTGGATCAAAGCAATAAACGTAAAAGTGCAGATTTTGACTGGAAGTCCGCAAAGGTTAGGTCCTTTCCATTGAAAGCGGTATGATAACCATATTGAAGTTATGTCATAATATTATTAAAAGTACTTTCTTATTTTATACTTTAGTGTTAGAGATCAAGTAGTATTTGCTGATGATGATCAGACTCTTCTGATGACCTGATTATGCATCTTTTCGAGCTCAACTTTACCGGCAGGTCGAGAACCCAGAGCAAGAGAAGGCCGGTCAGCTAGCCGGCCAGCTAAAAGCAAACAAATGAAGAGTTAAAAGAATGACAAAAATTTAACTGAATCGTACACAGAGAAAAATGAGCTGGTAATGGATAAGAATTTGCCCTGATTTTGGTTGAATCAACAGATATTTTGGTTGATATGACCAAATCACTGTCCATCCATCACCAGCTCAATTTTCTCTGTGTGTACTGTGAAGTCTTCTATTGAATTTGTGTGTCCCAATGAGCTATGGATATCAGAAAAACCAACAATCAAAGATATCAAAGCAATCAATGGAAAGATAGTATGGATATTTGGGTGGCCGTTATCTTCTTTTGTCCTATTTTCACATGGGAAACCCCTTAGATTTATTTCAAATTAGAAAAGAACTATATATAAAAAAGTTTAGATCGTTTGCATAATGATTGGTCGTGCCTTGAACCCACAAAGTTTGCTAAAAATGCTATTTTTCTCACTATGGCTCGCCTAAATTGCTCTTAACTTCAGTAATATTTATTTTATTGAAAAACTTTATTCACGAATATTCTAGGGATATATCTGATGAACAATAGTGCTCTGTATTAGTTTTTTGTAATGTTAATATTTAATCTAGAAAAATCCAAATTAAAAAATAAGAGCGGAATTTTCACATATCTTCGCATTTTTTGCCTGATGATTACAGTAGCTTAAAAATAATTAATTTGAAAATAAAAGATGATAAAAAAATTTTAAAGACAACCTTTATATGAATGCTGTCAAAAAGCCTCAGCAATTTTGTCGTTAAACAAAGACATGGTTTCGGTGTTTTTGGTTTTGAAATTTTAATTTTGCCAATTGTAATCAATTTTTGAGATTTGAAAATATAAAGGAAGAGTGCAATTAATTGGCTTTAAATGTTTTGTCGATAACCGAACTTCTATTTAGGCTCTCAGAAAATCTTGGTCTTAGTTTGGAAACGTGCACTCCACCTTTATATTTTCAAATCTCAAAAATTGATTACAATTGTTATGACTAAAATTTCAAAACCAAAAACACCGAAACCATGTCTTTGTTTAACGACAAATTTGCTGAGGCTTTTTGACAGCATTCATATAAAGGTTGTCTTTAAAAATTTTTTATCATCTTTTTATTATTTTATTTTTAGTTCTGGAGATTGCTATCGGAAATTTGATTTTTAAATATGGTACTGTCACGGTTCCTTTAACTAAATGCTAAGTTTCAAGTTCCTAGATTACCAGAAAGTTAGTCAAAAGTCGATCGCAAAGTTCCCAACTTCAAAATAGTTTGGAAAATATCTTGATATGTGCGCCAACTACCGCAAGGTTTTTGATGAGAGATTGCATTGTCATCGGGTTCTGACAAATGTGACAAGTTTCAAGTCTCTAGCTTAGCGGGAAGTTACTCAAAAATTTATCGCAAAATTCCCCCTATGTTTTAGAGCTTTTCAATTATATCGAAAAGCACGCCACCTTTTGGAATTCTGATTTCAACAAATTGTATTGTCACCGTTTCCACAACCAAATGCAAAAGTTTCAAGCTCCTAGGTTACCTGGAAGTTGGTCAAAAGTCGATCGCAAATTTCTCAACTTCAAATTAGTTTTCGAAATATCTCGATCCGTGCGCCACCTACCGGATTTTTTTTTTTGATGAGGGATTGCATTGTCATCTGGTTGTGACAAATGTGTAAAGTTTCAAGTCTCTAACTAACCTGGAAGTTACTAAAAATCGATCGCAAAAGTCCAGGAGTCTTTTAATATTTTTTGTAATTATCTCGACCAGTGTGACATCTAGCGGAATTTCTTGTACAACAGTTTGTATTGTCTTCAATTTTCAATAATCTAGCTTACCGGGAAGTTCCTCAAATATGCGTCCCAAAATTTCAATTTTTAAATGAATTTACCGTATTTCTTGATCCGTGCGCCACCTAGCGGATACTTTTTTAGTTCACATTGCATTGTCACAGAGCCCCGAACTATGTTCCAAGTTTCAAGTGTCTAGCTCAACGGCAAGCTACCTAAAAAGACTTTGCAAGATTCCGAAATTTCGTATGAAAAAGGTGGTGCAAACAAGAAAGCGACTTAATAATAAAAGTTTTAAAACACCAAAATATTCATGCATATGGGTGAATTGGCACTGGTATGCCGACCTGCGAACATATTTTTAAATAATTTTGTAAGGGCAGGATTTCGAGATATCGGTAATTTTGTGTCTTTATACCTTTCATGAACATGAAATGGTATTATAACTTTGGTCCGATGTTTGTAAGTATGAGAAGAAGAAGATATAGACCCACTAATAAGTATACCGTCATGATCACGACGATGAGCTGATTCGACTTAGCCATGTCCGTCTGTCCGTCTGTCCGTTTGTCCGTCTGTTTGTACGCAAACTAGTCCCTCAATTTTAGAGATATCTCGATGAAATATGGTATGGAGGCGTTATTTTATATGAGAATAATCATTCGTCGGAACCAGCAAGATCGGACCAAAACTTCTCATAGCTCCCATACAATCGATTGTTCCGATAAACGGATTTCGGGCTATAACTTCTGTAATTAAAGAGCTAGTAACATGAAGTTTTGTAAGTATTGCTGTTTTTATATGTGAAATATCGATGTTAAAAATCATTGAGGTGAGATAAATATTTCATATAGCTCCCATACAATCGATTGTTCCGATAAACGGATTTTGGGCTATAACTCCTGTATATATAAAGCTAGGAACGTGAAATTTTGTAAGTATTGCTATTTTTAGACGTGAAATATCGGTGTTGAAAATCATCGAGATGGCATAAATATTTCATATAGCCCCCATACAATCGATTGTTCCGATAAACGGAATTTGGTAGATAACTCCTGTAATTATATAGGTAGAATCGTGAAATTTCGTAACTGTTGCTCTGTTAGAATGTGGAATGTCGATGTTAAAAATCAATGAGATTGGACCAATAAAACACATCGCCCCCATATAATCGATAGTTCCGATAATTTTGGTATGAGCTAAAGTTAAATTCACACAGGCTGTACTGGGGATCGACGGCCAAAATCGCCACGGTGGTTAAGGGCTATTTTAAGTAAGTAAGTACTGGGGATCGAACAGTGAAAATCGTGACGCTTATTCATGAAAGGTATATAGCCTTCGGCACAGCCGACGACAGCTTTCCTTACATGTTTCAGGTATGACTTCATTCAAAAATTCTTTTCAGCCATGATACAAAAGCGATACCTAGTTCGAAAGGAAATTAAAATACGCTTTCAACGACATATAATATGTAGGGGTGGACCAAACCATCGCTGAGTCGAAATTTAGTCGAATTTTTACGATTTTGGAAAATATACATACATATATCGATTAAAATACATAACTGGAGCAGGGCTGGCTCTCATAAGTTCGAGTTTTCACGAGTGCTTAAAACATTTTGGTCTGGGTGCTGTTCTCACAATGTTTAAATGTTAAAGTTAGTGAAGTTGATCCTTGCCTGGTGCTATATTTATGTATCGACGTGCCATACGAAAACTTACACTTTTAAAATTTTTTACGAAAACTAACACTTTTCAAATTCTGTAAGAAGACTAACACTTTTATTTTGTGTCTGACGAAAAATAACACTTTTAATTTGTGTCTGACGAAAACTAACACTTTTATTTTCTGTCTGACGAAAACTAACACTTTTGGCTAGTACATTTTCTTCAGAGAAAACCTGAAAGTGTTACTTTTCGTCAGACACAAAATAAAAGTGTTAGTTTTCGTCAGACACAAATTGAAAGTGTTAGTTTTCGTCAGACACAAATTGAAAGTGTTAGTTTTCGTCAGACACAAAATTTTTGGTGTTAGTTTTCGTATGGCACGGCGGTATATTGATGATATTTTAGGGGGAGGAACTGTATTGATAGATTTTTAAACGAACTGAGTCAGGAGTTGAACATTGTTTTCAAAGAATACCAGTTACTTCTATGGATTAGAAATCCAGAAAGATTCTTATATCGTCGGTGATTATGCAAAACAACGTAATGGTCTTCTAAGAGACAGCGTAAGTGGTATTTGTGACAGACACTTTTATAGCCTCAGCCATTAAGACTTATTTATTTATTCTCAAGAAAACTACTAAAATTAAGAAGAAGAATCGATCTTGATCGAAGATGTCTTAACTCTTTTCGTCACGGTGGTTACTGTAGCTAACCACCTTTTCTAGCTTCCGTAAAACTTTTTTTATCTACCGTTTAACGTAAACTTTTTAACTGTTACCCTTTTTTAAGTACATATAATAAAATTGTAACAATTGGATGTCTGATATTCAAGAAAAACTTATAGAAAGGGTAATTTTTAAGCCAATAGAATCCAAATCAAAAGTTTTTAGAACTTTATTTCTATCGGTCCGTGTGTTTGTGCGCGCATAATTCAAGAACTGCGTAATGGAATTGAATGCCTTTTTTGCTCTTGCATTACTAGACATCTAACTTAAGATTTAAGGTATCCCATATTTCGATAACTCTTCGGGTTCGACTAATATGAGGACCTCGATTAGTAAACTTACCACCTCATATCTCAAAAGCTATATGAGTTATGTTTGTGAACTTTTTTTCCCTTAATATATATGTCTAAACCAATCCAAAATGCAATACTTTGTAGCTGCAAAACCGCCAAAGTGAAATATCACATACGTCATTTTCAAAATAAATCCATTACGTCGTTTTGCGGAATCAGGGCAACATAAAAAAAAAACACGACAACTTAGATAGTGAATGGAGTAGCTAAGAGTAAAATTTGGTATCTCTATTGACTTGATCTTTCTATTAAAGTTACAGATCACTGCAAATAAATTAAGCTCGATTTTTAATAACTTCGCTTTTCGACCAAAGCCCCAATTTTCATAAAGAATTAAGTACTGAAATTAATATAAGAAAAATATGCAGATAAATTGACTAGAAGAACGCTTTTGGATCCAAATAGAAATTGTCTTTTGGAACCAGGCTGTTTAGAACTTTGGAGCAGACATCACTATTTAGTAAATGACCCATGTACCCATGTACGCGAAAGATAGGAAATTACGTTTGCCTTATACATAACCATTGTTTCTAGAAAATATGTATGTATGTCCATACGACATTTTTTCTATATGTCCATATTTATATGACTATCGTCAGCTTCACACTCTTTTATAAGTTTTTTCATAAAATCTGTTTTAATAGTTTTCCTTCTCATATGAATGTATTCTTATTTCTCAAATAGATATAAATACATATGAAGACATGCATGGATGAAGGGGGTATGTCGCATTTTGAGTGAATCTTTATGGAAAACTGACAAAAAAATTATGCAAAGCCATAAAAGACGTTGCATAATATCGTTACCTTAATTCACAAAGGCCCCAATTGACACATTTTTCGAAAATGACTTTTTTACATATTTAAGTATAATATAGTTAAATACACACTCACATCAAATTTCAAGGAGTTACTAACAGTAATAACGGAGATATTCCAAATTTACAAAGCTATATTTACATGCGTTCAATGTAAAAAAAATTTTGTTTTTTGCTTCTCCTGTAAAATTTTTTTTATGTCAGTTAGGGCCTTTGTGAATTAAGGTGACGATATGCAATACAAATCATAAGTTTATATTTAGTGTTTTATATGAAAAAATCGGAACATACCCCCTTCTTCCACAATTCATATTGAAAAGTTGTGTACACACCCCCTTCATCCATGAATTATCTTCTACAATTTTCACGATAGGCAGATTCTGATAAGACAGAAATATAGATCTGTACATGAATTCCAGTTTTCGCTAATGCTTAGTTTCCATCTCCAAAAATCTCTAAATTCATTTTGGTAAATTTTAGCGACTTTTGCGATTCCAGTGAAAGAAAATCTCTATAAATCTCCATCTTTGCTTCATTTTTTGGCATATTTTAGCGATGAACGCAAAATGAATCAGATAACGTAGCTCAGCTGTTTTTGACAGCGACTAAGCTAAATTTGCGATTCTGCAATTTTAGCCACCTCGTAAAATCTCCAATTTTCTCCAAAAGTTGGCAAATTTTGGCGACGAAAAAAAGTTGTTGCTAAAACGCAAAAAAATAGGAAAAAGGGTAGAACTACGTTGTTTTAGGCCCTAAAATTACTCAAAAACAATAAATACGTGTAATTTATAAGAAAAATTGATATTTAATTTTGGAAATTGTATTTTTTTCTTTCTTACTAAAACTGCAAAAACTACGTCGCAAAAAGTCGGGAGAGGAATCAAAAGTCGAGTTTCAGTCCCAGAAATCATAATCCGGAGTCACAAAAGTAATATTATTTATCATTTAAAAGTTATAACTAAAAAACATTTTTTGTTTCCGTATAACAATTTTATAGAGAAAAACTCAATAAATAATTAAATTAAGGTGTATATAACAATTTAAAATCTGTTCCTAATCGACTTTAATAAACAAACACAAATCTTTTTACCGAAAATGGAATTTATTTTGTAATTAAAAGAATAGAGTAACGCTGAAAAGTAAGGGATTAGTAGCTAGTAACTTCGGGCGATCCGGTTTACTTCTGGCTTTTTCTGAGTTGTAAAGGATCACAACTAAATTCACATCTTGCAGTGATGCCTGCGCGCCATCTATAGTGCAGATAACGCACTATTATCATAGCTAGGCGGCTTGTGGATCAGAATCGCAAATAAGCGTCATCTCCTAAAATTCTGAGAGTTCATTTGCTTAAGCATTTTAGCATATTTTAACATTTACGAGATG